>CM024761.1:139549389-139763677 GCA_014218235.1 Colocasia esculenta
TGAATAGTGGTTTGATCTTGCTACACTAGATGATTGCATAGGAATTTAGTTTACACACAACTTGTTAATTTGTCCACACACACATTGTTTGATAGAATGTTTCACACACTTTAATCACACAGTGTATCTATGGGACTTAATTGAATAGAACTCTTAATTTTGAAGTAATTTTTAATTACTTACAAATCTATTCAACCCCCCCCCCTTCTAGATTTTATAATCACCAAATATCCGATCCTACACATTTTTCTCATCATCTCATCCCCATCTAAAGTGATTTTTAAACTAAGATAAATAATGTACAATGTCTTTATATTTTTGTAGTGTTTTTTGAGATTTGGTAATGTATATTACATTTTCGTATCTCATTGAATTTTCTAAAACATAAACCAGCATGGTTAACTTTCTGCTCCACGAGAATATCAAGCAAAATAAGATCAATATCATTGTCCCAATTGGCCACCTTAGTTTTACCATCTTTTGGGGGGGTGAAAAAAACTTTTACCTAGAACCTCCACCCAAGTCATCATCCTCTTATGACAGTAGTTTCCTTTCGCATATAATCTGCATGCATGTACAGGTAAATCAACAGATCGTACTGAATTTGAGCTACAACAGTACACTTTGATCATATGTGTGTACAGCTGTAGAAGTAGTGTACAGAGTCTTGTTGAGGCAGTAGTGCCAAGCTTGTTGTTTACCCCAAGCCAGCTCACCCTGCGAGGAGGGATGCAACTAGTTAAGACTGTTTTTAAGGAAAGGATAGGGAAGGGTGTTGTGCATTTGTGTTAAGAAACCGGTGACCATGATACCAATATATACCATCTTGTTGTGGTCTCAAAAGAATGTCAGCTCATGGCATTCATTCCCTTCAAGAACAAAGAAAAAGGGGGAAATTAATCTGCAGATTCGCAGGGTTTTTTCTTTTTCTTCTTCTTCTTCTTTTCCCCCTCCTCCTTTTTACTGATTTCTGGTCTTCCATTCCTTGATCGCAGACAGAAGTGTGTGGTTTGGTATGAGGGACTTAATAGGCAGTGGCAGATTCGTCAATGGAGACTTATCGTTCATGCTCAGCCATATCTCAATCGCTCTGCGGTCGTATGTGTACCCATCAGCAGCTACGCAAGGCTCCTCCATCACCTCCTGCAGGCAAGCAAACTCAGCACCCACGAGTAGTTGTTCTTGAACGAGAAGAACACTAATAATAATAATAATGGTGGAGGTGGTGGTGGTTGTTGCTGCTATGCATGCCGACGAACTCAAGTACCTGAAGGATTGGACAAATGAAGTGGCTCGGAGGAACAGCAGAGGCTTGTTGGTATAACGAATTCCGGGCGTCATCAGCAAACGATCTCAATCTCTCCAGCATGGGAAGGACCTGACCCTGCAAGTCCGGCCTGTCCCTTCGCCTTATCTCTGCACACCTGAGCCCCACAAGTGTCAGTTCCTGTGTCTCTTCCAAGGGCCACCTGCCGGCTGTGGAGTCCAAGACGTCTGCCAAGCAGCCGTCTTCCATCGCTGTTTCCACGGCGTGGGCCAGCCCCATGGGGGACTTCGCCGTCAGCAGTTGCAGGATCACCATGCCCAGCGCGTACACATCCGATTTCGGCGACAGGATGCCGGTCCTCTGGTACTCGGGGTCGATGTAGCAGAACGTCCCAACCGGGGCGGTATCCTTGTACAGTGAGGAAGAAGACGCGTCTGTGGCCGGCAGCAACGTGGAGAGACCCACGTCGCCGATCTTGCTCACAAGGTTGTGGTCGAGGAGGATGTTTGCAGGTTTCAGATCCCGGTGGACGATGGGCTTGGGCTTTGAGTTGTGAAGGGAGACCAGGGCGGAAGCGACCTCCCAAGCTATCCTGAACCTGTCAAACCACCGGAGCGGAGGCTCGCCTTTCTTCCGTTGCAACCTGTCGTCCAGGCTGCCGTTCTCCATGTATTCATAAACCAGGCAACCATGGTCGGGACAAGCACCCAGCAGCAGCAGCAGATGCGGATGGCGTATCCTGCCCAGCACTTCAAGCTGGAGAAGAAACACAAGACAAAGGGGAAAAGAGGAGAGATGAGGAGGAGGTCTGTTCCTGGTGAGTGAGACGACGTTCGTTCTACAACGGAGGAAAACCAGTTACGTGCATGGACGATGCACCCACCTCTTGTTTAAATTGCTTGGTTCGATGACCCTCGTTCGAGTGCAGGACTTTAACTGCGACCCTCGTGTGGTGAAGGTTGCCCTCGTAAACTGTTCCGTTTGCTCCACCTCCGAGCCTCAGATCACGGGACAGCGAAGATGTAGCGGTAAGTATGTCCACCCACTCGAAGATCCTGTAGCGATGTTCGGAGCCCGAGACAACCTTTTCCAACCTCTGCTTCTCTTCGGCGGAGCGGGCCGCGTTCTCCTCTGCCTCTTTCCTTGCCAGCGACTCCCTCTCGGCAAGTTCTCTTGTAACTGCTGCCTCTTTCTCTGCCGATTCGCGTTTCTGTTTCATCTCTCTCACTAGTGCCCTGGCCTTGTGTTCGCGGGAGCTGATCTCTTGCAGTTTCTGGTTCTCCTCCATTCGTCTTAGGCTCAGTTCTTTCAGCTGCATCAGACATTAATTAACAGTAAAAAAGAATCAGAATATTGCTAGCAATAATCACCATCTCCAATGTGTAAGAGTTACAGATTAGGCTTGTCACTTCGTGAGATGCGTCGCTCGTCTCATGTTGGGCTGTTTCGTACATCCCCTGGACATGCCTGAGCTCAATTCTCAGTTTATCTAGCTCAAAAGTCAGGTCCACCTGCATAAACGGCAAACATCGGCAGCATGTAAAGATATACAGAACCATGCTAAAATATTTTGAACGAATGGGAAGCATGGCGCCATTATTGACGGAGTAACTTACCTCGTTGTCGGAGAATGAAGAAGAATCCATCATGCTGTCCTCTGTCGATGGTCGTACAGAACGTGGTGATGCCTGGTCTTCCACCCGAGAGCTTGTGTTACTAGATGTTGTCCGCATGGCGCCGGATTGCACATCCAACAAGTTTGAAACCGTTCCTTCCTCCCCACGATCCACAGATGAGCTTTTAGAGTGATGGGCACCGAACGATTCTATTGTGGATGTGCTGCTGTGCTCAGTGGTGTTTGATTTTGTCGGAAGATGTCGATTTAATGCTCTGAGAGCTTGATCACGCTGAAGCGCCAAGGGGCAATATGAATGGGAATGGCTTGCAGATGAGTCTGCATCTGTCTCTGTCCATTCTAGAAATCATGGCCCAAACAAAATCAGAACAGACTTCATTCGTACACCCAAGATTGTGACAGGACCAGCAGTATGCATCAATTATTCAGTTACATAGAGCAGGGGAAAGGAAAAAATTCCAGCTGAGTAAGAATTTATGAGACGAGAATATTTCCCGGCTACATGCTCATGTTTTCCATTAAGGCAGAGGCAAGAAACAACTGTGTGATCCCGATAAATTTCATTCCCTTTTGTAGCTGGACTCAGACAGTGAACTGGAGAGGAAATGAGGACAGAGCAAATGACTCATGAAATACTTGGGACTAATACATTGTAAAACTTTGCAATCTTGAGTTCAGTAACATACTAAGATCACAGTTTAGACAAACTGAAATGTCGCAATCAACCATATTTGACTCGACCAATGATTGATTACCTACAGACAAGGAAGGAAGTATTTCTCTAATGCACCAAAAAAGGGTTGTACAATATGGTCTATTGAATCCCCATGACCAATCCCAACCCTGGTCGGATTGGATAGGCCTTCTAGCATAATATAACTTATTGACTGCAAAAATAACAATGGTGAACTATCTTCCAGCACGACGCAACTTAATTTCAAGAAATGTCTCATTCAGCAGCGTGGAGAACTTGACCGTCACCGGGAGCCATTCCCAAATATTACACTTTCTATTGGTGCCTGATCCTAGCCACCAAGATTCATATCTCTTGCAACCTTTTAAATTAGGAATGTCCATTTTCTCTCCTCAAGCAGGTCTTAGATTCTTTCTGTCTGTTCCAAAAACAGTGAGAAAAATGGAGACTATGGAGACCTTGGGAACATCTGCTTAGTACTTGAAAAATGAAAGTGGATTTAGCATAAAATAGCCATTAGTTACAATATCATTGTTTCAAGACTTTCAGAGATTTAGTGGCCAATCTCCCAATTACAGGGAATAGGTGTCAACCGAACTCAGAAGACCCATGAGCAAGATGAAGTAGGATGCTTTTTGTATCACACAAGGATGGCAATGTCGGTTTCAGATTCGGTTTCGGCCTTTGGACCAAAACTGTTTCGGATTCGGTTTCGGCAGTTTCGGACTGTCTCGGGAAGTATAAGGGAATTTGGCTTCAAAGGATCCGTGTGTCGGTTTTGATTTGGATAGGTCCGAAACTGCCATCCATGGTATCACAATCTTTAGAGCAGTGAAAAATACTAACTTATTTCCATACCTGACAGTGAGCATGTTGTTCCACTAGAAAAGCTCCTGGAGTCAGCGCTTGAATTGCTCCTGTCGTCTATCGTAGTCCCAGCAAGACCAAATGTAGGCATCCGGACAGATGATAATCTGCCTTTTGAGATAGCATACACTGTGCAAAAGCTTGGAGCAGATGCTGAGATTTTGGATGATAGTCTTCCACCTTTAACTTTCCTATGAAGAAAATGGTAAACTATTAAACATGTTTCAGAACATAGTGCATGTGTGTGCATGCTGAAAAGGCAAAAGAATCATGCTATCTGGAGAAAGATAACCAAGGTATACACAGATTTATTGTGCTGATGTGTGCAGGGAGAAATTTTCTCCTCTTTCTTATTTTCCAAGTATGTTGTTTGTGGAGAAGGAGAGAAGATGCCGTGTGTTTCACAAGAATATATAGAAATCCAAGCGCTAATGTCAATGAACAAGCTATCCATCTTTCATTTCAATCCAATAACATACAATAAAATAGCATTCTACTTTCAACTCACTTTCATGCAGGTTGCTGCAGTATCTACCATGAAAATAGTAGTAAAAAAGAAAGCTGATAGCCAGACGAAAGAACTGTTCAGTCCTGTCTAGAAGAGCATAAACCCTGAATTATAGGCTTCAAGATGACAATGATGATAACCTTGTAATAAATAAAGGAAAGTAATAATGGAACATCAAATCTTCAGGTTACTGAGACAAACATCAGAAAACGTAAATATTGACAGAAAATCTAAATGACAGCACCACAACATTGTGGTCACACCAAAGCCTCAATTACATACAGATTGGTGACTAGGCTGTTACTTGAAGTCTCTTTGCTTAGAATATTCTCCATCGTTACTGCCCTACTAATAGCATTTGACTAAGCAAAAAAACGAAAAAACTTCGTCCAGTTAACTACAGGTAAAGGTAACAGTTATCAAAGATACCTGTGTCATTTCATAAATGCATTATAACCGTCCTCCACTCTTTAAGTGAATGACAAACCATTTGTGCCTGAAATACCCACTTTCTAGTTTCTGTTGGCTCTAATTCGTCCACTTTAGACAGAACTTTCGCATTAGATCACTATTCTTAGGTGACTTTGCTCAAGATGATCTTTCTTTTTTTCAGTTTTACGATTTTTCCTCTTGCTCAGTATTCCTCTTAGTAATAGTAGATGAAAGCATGTGTTGTGTTACATCATTCACTTTCTGGTGATAGTATTAAGAAAAATAGCATGACTATCAGAAACAAGCTCCCAAAGCCACTATGTCTTTGAGATTGTGTCGCTACAACCTTTTTTCAAAATCTTCAAATCCAGAGTCATTACTACCAGTATCACCAATGAAGAATCATCATAATCTAACAGAAAATATTTTGTGCTCCATATTGGTCATATCTTGCATTCTCAGCATATCTGGCACATGCCATGTTGTGATGTTCCAACAGGTCTTAGTTTTCCACGCCGGAATGCCGGATTAACTATGTGAACAGGACAAACTTTAGATTCCACACCTTTTGAACTTCTTGTGGATTCACATGAAAAAGGAAGAGATGTTGTAGCACGCAAAAACCTTTTCCCCGATAGATAGGAACAAGATATCAAGAAAATCAAAGACAGAGTGCAACATATTTCCCATATTTTACAGACAACCCCACCAAATCTCACATAGATAAGCTTGTTTACTTCTCTATAACTCTTTCTTTCTGAACAAATACAATTCCCTGCACAAGGGAAAGCAAAGCAGAGGCATGCATGGTTGAAATCTGACAATTCTTTTCCTCCATGATAATGGGAAGAATAGATGCATGACCTTTATAGGGAGGCAATTATACTTTTATCAGAAATAAATTACTGTTGAGTGTTATCACATTAAGAAATTGAGTCTTATATATAGATAAAAAGTGGATATCATCTGCTTTGGACATTCTGTCCATCCCTAAATATCTTGCTATGCAATCATTTTACCAGTCTGGAGTTGCATAATCTTCATCTGTTGAGCAATACCTGGTAAATGCACCACGAGAAGAAGCTCCTATAGCAAGTTTGTCAATCCCACATTTCGTAAGCTCCTCAGATATTGCATCTGCTACATCATTTGATTCAATAATCACTACTTCTGCCTGGACCTGCAAACAAACCGGATAAGAGTCTTCCACATATCTGTAGTTTCTGTACTTTGTAGCATTTTAAGAAAATAAAATAGTACCTGTCTTTCAGCACACATCTGCTTGTAAGGAAGAAGCATTGCGTTTGTTTTCCATTCCACTTGTTTCCTATATGCAGAAAGCACATCATCCCCCACCTTTGCAACAGGGAGATGATTCCCCACTAGAAAAAAACAAAACAAAGATGATTTTCAATGAAGAAAATACAAAAATCCTGTTGCCAACTATTGCCTTGACAAAGAATTGTTGAGCAACTCTTCACTTACTAAAAGATCTATCACAAATATTTTTTTGTTATGACAAAACCTTTAATATTCTCGCCTTTACTTTTCTTTATGAAAATCAAAAAACTATACAATCATACCTTTTGACAAAACTATGCCTACACAGATTCTAAGACCACAACGAATAATAAAATTCTTCTAAGTCCACAGAATATATATCACAGCAAAATTTTTCTAAGTCCACAGCGTATATTGTATATCACAGTAACTCCGACTCTTGACACTCTGACTTCTTGAAAGTCGAAGTATAGTAACACTCCAACTCCTGAAAAATCGAAGTCTGGTAGAAATCCGACTCCTGTTAGAGTCCAACCTTACTCTAACTCCTGGAAAGTCGAAGTCCAGCCTTACTTCGACTCTTGGAAAGTCGAAGTTTTTGTATCGCTTTAAAGTCTTACTCCAACTCTTGGAAAGTCGAAGACTGAAGGAACTCCGACTTCTTTGAAAGTCAAAGACTGGGCTTACTCCGACTTCCTATAAGTCGAAGTCTGATGTCAGTTTGTTGATATACTCCGACTTCCCAAGGAAGTCGAAGTCATTGCTTCTCACTCCGACTACAATAAGTCGAAGTTTATTGTTTCTATTAGTCATACTCCGACTTCTTAGAAATCGAAGTATTTCTTGTGTTTGTTACATATCTGTACTTAGCTAAAATCACATATCTATTTGCAGTACAAGTTAACATACATCATTACATTAACTTTGCATTAAAGTATATCTTACTTTGAGAAAGTCTTCTTAAAAACTCAATTATTTTTTTTGGCGGGAAAAATTTTATTCAAAATATCTTGTGAGTAGTATCTCCTTTGGGATCTCCTTTGGGATCTGTAAAATAATGATATATTTGCTCTCTCTTTTTCTGACAGGAAGATAAGTTGATCTATGGTGACGGATGGTCAAAAATTAAAACTTGATAAGTCTTTGGGCTATCTATCGAACCTACCTACTACTGTCAGAATCCATGTCTTTTAGAAGAAAAACGTGTGCAACTGTCTGTTCATTCTTAAATGTTCTAACTTCTGTATTCTTATTCTTTATCTCACCTACCTCTGAAAGCATGCATGGAGGCATTTTTTCCTCTTATCCTGTCCTTTTAGGTCTGCAGAACATTTAATAAAGAAGGCTAAATCTCTGCACAAAGTATGGAAACTGCAGAATAATCATGATACAAGTCCTTCAAGCATGCAACTACAACATATAGCCAAGAGACATTGGACTCATGAAGCTAAGGATTTGATGGACAAACCTAAGAAGATCGAAGCCTCCACATAAACGGCTATCTCCTTCAAACGGCTAGCTTCCAATGGCCAAAATTCAAACGGGCAAAAAGTTTGAAGCATATATAAGAAGCTGAAGATCGAAGATAAAACATACACAACACAGATGAAATAGAGACTCAACAGCCAAGACTTCTCTCCCATCTAAAAGCTAGAAAAGCAAATTAAGAAAAAGAGCCACACCTCAGTCTCAAGACTTCTGCCTCCTTCTCTTCTGCAATTCGAAGTCTTCTTCATTTGGTGGACTACTGCAATTCAGATCCTCTTTAGTCCACCTCTGTATTTTCAGAAGAATTTGAGTCTCACTCTTGTCTATTCTTCTTTCTGAATTTCTGTGTTTGCTCATTATTGTTGAGCCACGCACAAGCTTTCACATTTCTGTGTAAGGTACCTGCAGAGTTTGTATCCTGTTGTACCCCTCTTGTGAAGGAAAATCTACAAGTGTAGATAGTCTTTGTACCCCTTTTTAATGGAAGACTTGCTGGTAGCAAGTGGTCCTGTAATTCCTCTCAGGGTTGAGAGAAGGCCAAGTGTTCTTGGTAGTTTAGTGAAAATTCCAAGTGGTTTCTTGGGAACTGGACATAGGACTTCCATATAAGAAGGGCCGAACCAAGATAAATTTCTTGTGCTTTTTATGTGATTGATTCTGCCAAGTCCTTTCACTTGCTTCACACACATCACACTAATTACTAACAAAGTCATTTAGTGTTGTTTATCTTTTAGATAAAAATTTTAAGACGCAAAAGACGTCCTATTCACCCCCCTCTAGGACATCTATAGTGCCATCTCGATCCAACAAGTGGTATCAGAGCGAGGACTTCTCAGAAGAATCAAAAGATTTGAGAAGAGATGGCAGCTGAACCTCATAACTATAAAGGTCAATCAGTTACCAGGCCACCATTCTCTGATGGTGAAGACTACCAATACTGGAAGATGCGGATGGAATGCTTCGTTCGAGGCACAGACTTTGATCTGTGGCAGGTAATAGAAACAGGTTATTATATTATTGTTCCTGCTGAAGGTACTACTACAATTATAGCAGCTGATAAGGTTAAATTATCTCTGAATTTTAAAGCTCGAAATTATCTATGTTGTGCATTATCAAAAAGAGAATTTAATAGATTATCAGCATGCAAATCAGCAAAAGAAATGTAGGATAAGTTACAAGTAACTTATGAAGGGACAGACAAAGTTAAGCAAACTAGAATAGATATTCTTATTTCACAATATGAACAGTTTAAAATACATCCAAATGAAAATATTACTCAAATGTATAACAGATTTTCAAATATAGTAGTTGGTCTAAGCTCTCTCGGTAAAACTCTCACTGATGAAGAAACTGTCAGGAAAATACTTAGATCTTTAACTCTTTCATGGATCCCGAAGGTCACTGCTATAGAGGAAGCTCATGATTTAACAAAACTTCCCATTGATAAATTAATTGGTTCACTAATGGCTCATAAAATAAATATGGAAGGTTTTCTGAAAGCACTTCGAAAAAGAAAATGTCAAATGCTTTGAAAGTTGCAAACTCCTCCTCCTCTGAAGATCAAAAGAAAAATCAGATGACAGTGATGATGACGTCATGCTATCAAGAAAGCTTCAACGAATTCTTGTAAAGAAGAAAAATTCGGGTCAAGGACACACTTTAGAAAAGAAAAGAAGAAGAGCCAGCATGCTATGAATACAATCAACCTGGACACTACAAGTCAAAATGTCCAAACTAAAGAAGAAGAAGCAGCTGAGAAATTTGATAAGAAGAAAGGAAAAGAAAGAAGATTCAAAAATTCAAAAAGAAGGCTATGACTGCTGCTTGGGATAATGAAGAAGCTACAACTTCAGACTCCTCAAGTTCAGAATCAAAGAATAAGAACAAGTCAATTTAGCCCTTATGGCAGGACTAGACAGGTAAATTCTAAAACCTCTTTAATTCATGTTCAGAATCTGATTCAGATAATCTAGAAGATGCATTCAATGAACTTTATGATAAATTAAAACAGTAGTTAAACAAATAAAAATAGTCGAGCTAAATCTACTAAATCAAGAAAAATCCAACACTTTTCTAAAAACTGAAGTAGAAAAGTTAAGAAAATCTGACTGAAACCAAAAGATCTAATGAATTACTGTGCGAAGATTTAAAAATCAAAAACAAAAGAATTATGAAACTTGAAGCTAATCTAAAAGAACTACAAGATGAAAAAAAATTAAGAGAAGAAAACATTTATCTAAAAACAACTATAGAAAAACTCACTAGTTGTAAAACATCATTGGTTGTAAAATTAAAAAGAGCTCGAACAGGCAAAAAGAAATATATAGTAGGTTATACACCTCCATTAAATGAAGAGAAAATCATTTATCTTGAAAAATATCCAACTCCAAAATCTGTAAAAGAAAAAGAAATTAAAAATCCCATAAAAGTTAATCAATGTGTCTATAAACAAAAACAGAAATCAAGTAAAACTACACACCCAAGATATATATGATCTGTGTTGTAGTCATTGCAATAAATTAAGACATATGATTAGCACTTGTACAACCATACACTTACACTAGATTCCGAAAACTAACCATCAAAGACCCAGAAAATTTGGGTACCAAAAATTAAGCTTAATTCTGTTTGCAGGGTCGCCTAGAGCATCCAAATGGTATTGGATAGTGGGTACTCAAGGCATATGACAGGTGACAGAAACTATTTACAAGCTTTAGAGATGAAATTGGTCAAGTTACATATGGAGATAATGGAAAGGGAAAAGTTCTAGGTTGTGGAATTATAGGATCAAAAGAAAAAGATCTGACAGAAGATGTCATGTATGTAGAAGGTCTAAAACACAATCTGATTAGCATCAGTCAACTTTGTGATAAGGGTCACTTAGTTAAGTTTCAGAATGATAAGTGTATAATAGAAAAGGATGGAAGAACAGTGTTCGAAGCTCTTAGAGTCAAAAATCTTTACACTCTACAGTTAGCAGATTAAAAGAAGTTAATCTTTCTTGCAACCACAAAGAGTAGGAAACTGATCTATGGCACAGAAGGTTAAGTCATGCTAGTACTTCAGTAATCAAAAAGCTAATTAAGCATGATCTGGTGGAAGGTCTTCCGAAGCTAAAGATAAAGAAATCTGGAATATGTACAGCTTGTACAAAAGGAAAGCAGACCAAGACTTCATTTCAGTCCAGAATAGTAGTAACAACTTTCAAACCCTTGGAACTTATTCATATGGACTTATTTGAACCAATGAGAACAGTTAGTCTTGGAGGAAAGATTTATGGCTATGTAATTGTAGATGATTACTCAAGGTACACTTGGGTATCATTTTTAGAAGCCAAATCAGAAACATTCTCAGCTTTTCTAAAGTTCAGTAAATTAGTACAGAACAATCAGAAATTTCAAATAATCAGTATTCGATCTGATCATGGTGGAGAATTCAAGAATGAAGAATTTGTCAAGTTTTGTGAAGAAAATGGCATTGAACACAACTTCTCTGCACCAAGAACACCACAACAAAATGGAGTAGCAGAAAGAAAGAACAGAACACTGCTGGACATGGCCAAGACCATGCTTACAGAATACAATCTACCAAAGTACTTCTAGGCAGAAGCAGTCAACACAGCCTGCTACATTATCAACCGATGTATGATCAGACTTATCTTGAAGAAGACAGTCTATGAACTCTACAAGGAAAAGAAGCCAAACATCAGTCATCTCCGACCTTTTTAGTTGTAAGTGTTTCATTTTAAATAATGGTAAAGACAATCTAGGAAAATTAGATGTTAAAAGTGATGAAAGATTTTTATTATGATATACTTCAAAACCTAGAGCTTATAAATTATTTAATAGAAAACTCTAACTATAGACAATTTGTTCACATTTTTATTTGATGAAACTAATCCTTCTATTAAGAAAATAGAAGAAGAAATGTTTGTTGAAGAATTGTGCAGGGATCTAGAACAAACTTCACTTGAAGAAAAAGAAGAAACTAAAGAAGATCCTCCATTTGAGGAACTCCAACAACAAGAAGATATACAGGAAGGACTACCTAAGAATTGAGATATCACAAAGATCATCCTAAAGAAAATATAATAGGTGATCATCAAGATAAGGTAAGGACAAGAGGTATGACTATTCCCTGTGACTTTACTGCTTTTGTTTCTCAAATAGAGCCCAAGATAATCGATGATGTACTGGCAGATGAATTTTGAATCCTAACTATGCAAGAGGAACTTAACCAGTTCCAACGCAACCAAGTCTGGACACTTGTTCCCGGACCTTCTGACCATCCAGTTATTGGGACTAGATGGGTCTTCAGAAACAAAATGGATGAATCATGAGTGATCATAAGGAATAAAGCTAGACTGGTAGCACAAGGATATTCCCAGAGAAAGGCATTGATTTCGATGAAAACATATGCCCCAGTTGCTAGATTAGAAGCAATTAGAATCTTACTAGCTTATGCATGCTCTCTTAATATCACACTTATTTCAGATGGATGTCAAAAGTGCATTTCTGAACGGTTTTATAAAAAATAATCTATGTTGAGCACCACCAGACTTTGAAGATACTAAGTATCCAAATCATATTTTTTGTTTAAAGAAATTATTATATGGTCTGAAACAGCTCCAAGAGCTTGGTATGAAAGACTAAGTGCTTATCTTATATCACATGATTTTTCAAGAAGTAAAGTAGATAGCACACTATTTATCAAGAAATTTTCAGAAGGAATCTTAATTTTTCAAATATATGTTGATGATATTATCTTTGGTTCTACTAATGAATCACTCTGCAAACTCTTTGAAAGCTTATAAAAGTGAATTTGAAATGAGCATGATGGGTGGCTTAATTACTTCCTTGGATTGCAATCAAGCAGACCAAAGAAACTCCATTTGTCAAACCAAGTACATTTCAGATCTTCTATCTAAATTTGGTTTTGATAAGTGTAAGCCCGAACCCCATGAGCTCAGGTATCAAGTTAGATAGTGACCCACTTGGCAAAAAAGTAGATCAAAAGATCTATAAGGGCATGATTGGATCACTGCTCTATCTTACTGCTAGTAGACCAGACATAATGTTCAGTGTATGTTTGTGTGCTAGATTCCAATCTGATCATAAAGAATCGCATGTAAATGTTGTTAAAAGAATTTTTAGATATCTTACAAATACAAGTAAATTAGGTCTATGGTATCCCAGATGCTCTGAATTTAAATTGCTTGGATATAGTGATGCTGACTATGTGGATGCAAGATAGATAGAAAAAGCAACAGTGGTACTTGTCAAATTCTTGCAGGTTTGATCTCTTGGTCGTCTAGAAAACAAAACTCAGTAACCTTGTCCACAACAACAGAACAGAATATTGCAGCTAGAAGTTGTTCTACTCAACTATTGTGGATTAAGCATCAACTGGAAGACTATGGTCATAATCTGCATGGAATTCCAATGTTTTGCGACAATACAAGTGCAATTAATTTAACTAAAAATCATATCCAGCACTCAAGAACCAAGCACATTGAGGTCAGACATCATTTCATCAGGGACCATGTGGTGAGGACACAGTCGGGCCCGCTTTGACCCGAATTTGGTATATAGACGCCGCCGAGATGGATGTGCTACACAAGACAGCTTTTTGATGGATTAACATGATGTGGATGGATTTTGCTGTTTACTGTTAATGGGCCTTTTGATGTTTTGGCCCATTATGCTCATGAGAGTCCTTTTTTCTTCTTTTGTATGTTTTTTTCACTTTTCTTGGGGAGGTGAAGAGTCTTATTAAATAGTTTAGTAGGTAGGCGCAGCCCTTTTGGGCCTTTTGCAGAGCGCCACTTTTGATAAGGTTTGAATAGGACAGCTTTTGGAAGTTGGAAGGTCTGGGCCTTCTATATAGAAGAGTTGTACCGATGGAAAGGAGGTATGGAAAGGAAAGCCTATTTTTTAGAAAGCCAGAAATCTCCCTTCCCTCTTTGTGTGCGATCCACCTCCCGGTTTCCCTCTCTGCTTCTCTTCTGGTTCCCTTTCTCCTCTCCCTCCCACTCTCCCCCACGCCAGCAGAAACCCCCCCCCCCCCTTTTCCCAGCCCCCCCCCTTTTCTTCGCGCGCCCCTGCCTACTGCCCTCAGCCCGCCGCCGCCCTCCTCCTCTGCCCGCCTCTTTCTTCCTCTCCCTCCCAGCTCTCCCCCACGCCAGCAGAAACCCCCCCCCCTTTTCCCCCCAGCCCCCCTCTTTCTTCTGCCCGGCTTGCCGCGCCCTGCCTACTGCCCTCAGCCCGCCGCCGCCCTCCTCCTCTGCCCGCTCTTCTCCCCCTCCCTCCCCAGCTCTCTTACGTGCACCGCAGACCCCCCCCTCCTTTTCTGGCGCGCCCCTGTTCGCAGCCTCCCGGGCCCGCCCGCCGCCACCCGCCTCCTCTGCGCGCTTCTGCTTCGATCGCCGCCCGCCGTCGCCGGGTCGCCCGCCGCCCGCCCTCACCAGGCCGCCCTCCCCCGCCGTCGCCAAGGGTCGCCATCCGCCCGCCGTCGCCAGGCTGCCATCCTCCTCCGCAACCTGCTCCTCCGGCCACCAACGTCGCCAGGTCGCCGCCCTCCTTCCTTTTTCCCCCCCTCCTCTGTCAGCGCTTCAGTCCCTGCGCATTGCCGGAACGCTGCCAGTTCGGCACCTACAACCGCCCACCTGTCGTTATCTGCAAGGCTCCCACCAACGCCGACATCGTCCCACCCTGCTGCTCGCGTCCCCCCGCCTCCCGCTCCCCGGATCTGGTGCCATAGGCGCGCCGACTCCTGTCATCTGCACCGCCTCAACCATCGTCAACGATCTCAAAGATAGCGTCCCACAGACTGATCCGGCAGTCCTGTGTGAACACCCCCTCCCTTGTGTCCCCCCCTCCTGCGAGAGGTGTATTGCATGTAATATCCCCTCCCCGAGTTCACCTTCCCTGCGGAAGTTTTTATTTTGGTTGTAACCGGATCTTCGGTTCAAGTCTCCCTCAACGCAGTGTGCAGGAGCGTTGCACGCTTCCCTGCTCGCCCTCGTCTCCGATCCGACTGGATTCTTCAATCCGTCAAGGTATACCTCCCCTTTTTTTTCCTCTTCAGATTTTCTGTTCATCTAAGATTCCTCAACGTTCACGTAGGACGGTAAGCGAGTGCTTGGTCCAAATAATTTCTAAAACGTGAGAGATAATCGCTGCTTCAGTGAGTGATCCTTTGTGCGTATCCTTTGGGCCCTGTGGGGTGTTATATTTACTTGGTGTTTGACTCCTCCGATCCTTGGGTAAGTCTGATCCCTTTGAGGCACTTGATTTTCCTGTCTTCAAAGGCTCCCTATGTGCAGATTTGCCTTCCATAGGCCCATCTGGGAATCTATCTTGATCCACGTTTGTTAGAGTTGCGGAGTCAACGTGCTTGCTACACTTGAAGTCCCACTTTCAATTTTCCCTCATCAAATTGGTATCAGAGCAGGTTTTGACTTGTTCTAACCAAGTCAAATCCTAAGTGTGTGTCATCCTCATATAAGTCTAGGTATTCAACCCATTGCATGCGTACCCGTAGTGGCCATCTATACCCTTCTGAATCAAATTCTAACACATCATGGATTCCCCAACCTTAGAGACTCTTATGGCTGGAATCAAACACTTAACTGAGCAACTAAATTCTCTCAATGGCACCATACAAAACATTGGTCAAAGAGTAGGGAATCTAGAAGCCTCCCTAGAAGGCCCCCAAGAAGGGACCTGAACTTTACCAACATCTTGGACCAAGAGCCCAAGAGCCAAGCCCGTAGAGACTTGGTCATGGATAATGAAAGTGAAGCAAGAGGAGACTCTCCTGAACCCCTCGTAGAAATCACCAAAGGAGGGGTAGAAACTACATGCCCACTGAAAGAGAACAAGAAGAAAACATCCTCAAACATGTAAAGTAACTGCCCCAACTTTTGATGGAAGTCATGACCCAAAGTTTATTTAGATTGGGAGGTTGCTATGATCAATATTTTGATTGGTACCCCATGTCAGAAGCTAGGAAAGTTCGATTTGCCAAAATGAAACTTCTTGAACAAGCCAAAGCATATTGGATAAATGTTGAGCGTCTTCAAGAAATGAGAAGGAGAGAACCCATAGATACATGGAGGAAATGAAACTCAAGATCAGGGAAAAATATCTACCTCCATCCTATAATCACCGTCTTTTAGATGATTGGCAAAAATTAACTCAGGAAGGAAAATCTATCACTGAGTACATTGAAAAATTTGATGAATATCTCTTGAGGTGTGGAATACATGAAGATGCTAGAATCACACTTTCTAGATTTAGAACTGGACTCAATGGGGATATTCAAAAGAACTTTACCTTAGGGATGTAGACACTCTTGAACAAGCATATCAAGTAGCCCGGGATATGGAAAAATTTCATAGGCAATCCAATTTTCAAACCTCTCGGGGACAGGATCAAAAAATTACATCCCTTTTGTCAGAAATGTTCCTCAACCAAATACCAAAACCTTCACCCCCAATAGGAGTAATCCTCCTCTCCTAACACCCCCAACCCCTAAACCAATAACCCCACCAACAAACCAACCAAGCAAGGGAAAAGAAGTGATAGGAGAACATTCAAAGAGCCAAAGATTCAATGTTATCGTTGTCAAGGGTATGGTCACATTGCAAACCATGCCCCACCAACTAACCCAGGGCTATACCTTGGAGATCTGGAAGAACCACTCTTAGTCACACCCATACTTGAGGAAGAATACACCCTGATCCTACTCTCCTAGAATATTTTGCTGAGGAAGACCAAGAAGATGGTCAAAAAGAAAATCCCACTGAACAAGCTGTGGTAGGAGTGGTTAGATGTGCCATAACCAAATCCAAGAAGAAGATTGGAGGCGTACCACAATCTTTCAAACTTCATCAACTTGACCAACCACCCTTGTAGAGTCATTAAGGATAGTGGAAGTTGCATCAATGCCATCTCAGCTGATCTAGTGTCAAAAATCAAACTACCCATAGTCAAACATCCACAACCTTATAATGTTCGTTGGGTAAATAAGACCTCCATCCCGGTAGAATCCACATGTCAAGTACCAATCCATTTCAACTCTATCATGGCATCATATGGTGTGATGTTGTACCAATGGAGATAAATGGCATCATTCTAGAAGACCATGGATGTATGATAGATTTAACCATTAATGGAAGGGCAAATCAATGTTCATTCATCCATGAAGGGAGAAAGATTCACTAAGTTGTGTTCCCCCAAGCTACCTCCAAACCAAAGGAAAAAAATATCAAGAATCCAAAAGGATAATAGACTCTCACACCCATACCCAAATATGACACCCTTGTTCCAAGCAACCTTGTAATGATCCTCCAACCCACACAAAAGAATTCACTTGATTAGTTACCAACAATTTGAGAAGGAAACCACTAGAGAGACACTTGTGTGTGCTTTGGTTATTACCATTAGGTCAAAGGAAAGGGAAAAAGAAACAACCTCCAATGTTCAGCACCTCCTAGAAAATTTAAGGACGTTTTCCCCGAGGACCTTCCTGATCAATTACCCCCAATGCGTGATGTACAACATGCCATTGACCTTGTTCCTGGGGGCTACCCTACCAAATCTCCCACACTATAGACTCAATCCTGCTGAGCATGCTGAATTAAAAGGGCAAATAGAAGAATTAATCAGAAAGGGGTTCATCCGAATTAGCAAAAGTCCTTGTGCCGTCCCTGCCCTTCTCATACCCAAAAAAGATGGAACATGGAGAATGTGTGTTGATAGTCGGGCAATCAACAAAATCACTGTCAAATGTAGGTTTCCCATCCCTAGACTTGATGACATGTTGGATATGTGGCTGGTTACCATTTTTTCTAAAATTGACCTCAGAGTGGATACCATCAAGTTAGGATTAGTCCAGAGGATGAGTGGAAAACAGCCTACAAATCAAAAGAAGGATTATATGAATGGTTAGTAATGCCTTTTGGGCTCACAAATGCCCCAAGCACTTTCATGAGACTAATGACTGAAGTTCTAAGGCCCTATATTGGAGTATTCCTTGTAGTCTACTTTGATGACATTCTCATCTATAGTAAGACTAGGAAGAGCATCTTGAGCACATAAGGAGTGTTTGCCTCACCTTAAGGAAAGAAAGTCTCTATGCTAATAAAAGAAATGTGAATCATGACTGACAAGGTCACCTTTTTAGGCTTCATTGTATCTGCTAAAGGAGTAGTGGCTGACCCTGAAAAAATTCAAGCTATTGTTAATTGGCCGGAGCCTAAAACAATTCATGATGTTGTCGTTTTCATGGTCTTGCAACTTTTATAGGAGATTCATAAGAAACTTTAGCACCATCACTACCCCCATCACAAGTTGTCTAAAAAGGGAACATTTGAGTGGACAAGATCAGCCTCTAGAGCTTTCCAAGAGATCAAAGAAAAAATGACTCAAGCCCCTATCCTCAAGTTACCTGACTTCTCAAAAGTCTTTGAAGTAGCTTGTGATGCTTCGGGAGTAGGAATAGGAGGCGTCCTTAGTCAAGAAGGACATCCAGTGGCTTTTTTTAGTGAAAATTTGAATGATGCTCGGCGTAAGTATTCCACTTACGATAAAGAGCTTTATGCTGTGGTGCAATCTTTGAAACATTGGAGGCACTATCTCTTATCTAAAGAGTTCATCCTATTTTCTGACCATGAGGCCCTTAGGTACTTAAACTCTCAAAAGAAATTGAATGCCCGACATGCCAAATGGTGTCATTCATCCAATCTTACACTTTTGTCTTGAATCATAAGGCTGGGAAAGAGATAGAGTAGCTGATGCTTTGAGTAGACGGTAGAACTCCTCTCATTAGTGAATGTGGAAGTTATTGGGTTTTGAAAGGCTTAAAGGGGAATACCCAAGTTGTCCAGACTTTGGGGAAGTCTATTCCTTTCTTAACACCATATCACCAAAGAACACCATGAATATCTTTGGAGAATGGGTATCTTTTCAAGGGAACAAGATTGTGCATTCCCAAAACCTCAGTAAGGGATTTTCTTATTGGGAATTACATGCGGGAGGGTTGGCCGGTCATTTTTGGACGCAACAAAACCATTGATCTAGTGGAAGATAGTTCTTTTGGCCCAGCTTAAAAGGGATGTGGCAAAACTGGTTGCCCAATGTCGTTTATGTGCCACGGCTAAACAAAACAAGTAAAACACAGGGTTGTATACACCACTTCCCATACCAAATCGGCCATGGGAGGACCTAAGTATGGACTTTGTCCTAGGACTACCCAAAACCATTCGGAAACATGATTCAATCCTTGTGGTAGTTGATCGATTTTCAAAAATGGCTCACTTCATTCCATGCTCCAAGGCTTCGGATGCCTCCAAGATTGCCCCCTCTTCTTTAATGAAATTGTTCGCCTTCATGGGTTACCCAAAACCATTGTAACTGATCGGGATGTCAAATTCACTAGTTATTTTTGGAAAACATTATGGCATCTTATGGGAACTCTACTAAAATTTTCCACAGCATATCATCCTCAAACGGATGGCCAAACAGAAGTGGTCAATAGGAGTCTAGGGAATCTCCTAAGATGTCTTGGGGGACCATTTGGGAAATTGGATCTTATTCTACCAAGAGCTGAATTTGCATATAACAATTCTGTCAATAGGTCCATAGGAATGAGTCCATTTGAGGTTGTGAGCGGTTACAAACCAAGAAACCCATCAGACCTTATTCTTTACCAGAGTTTGCTAAAGTCTCACAATCGCAGAGTCATTTGCACAACATGTCAGGGACCTTCATCAACCAGTAAGCAAGCACATTGACTTAAGCAACCAAACTTATAAAAGGTTAGCCGATGCACACAAACGTTTTCAAGAATTCCAAGAAGGGGACTTTGTGATGGTAAGAACTGCAAGGATTTCCCCAGGATATCCTCTAAATTAAGAGCTCGAGGGGCAGGACCCTTCAAAGTGCTAAGACGTTTTGGTCAAATGCATATGAGATCGACATACCCCATGACTACGGTATTAGTCGAAACATTTAATGTGTCAGATCTAACACCCTAAAGGGCAAGCAGCGATACCTAGTGACCCATTTGAGCTCTCTCCTCCCATTCTGAGTGAACCCCTCCAAATCCTCCAATAAGGCCACAGAGAGCACCTCGTGAACAAATTGAGAGAATATTGGATGAACAGGTAATCACTACGCGGAATCAGGGGTATCAAAGGTACCTTGTCCGATGGAAGAATCTACCCGAATCAAGACACAGGGTAAGTCGGGAAGAGCTGCAACAACTTGATCCTGATCTCTTGGAGCGTATGAAGGAGTTATGGACCCTTACTCGACAGAGTCAAGCTTTCCGCATCCCAGGAGATTTGGTGAGGACACAAGTCGGCCCGCTTTGACCCGAATTTGGTATATAGACGCCGCCGAGATGGATGTGCTACACAAGACAGCTTTTTGATGGATTAAACATGATGTGGATGGATTTTGCTGTTTACTGTTAATGGGCCTTTTGATGTTTGGCCCATTATGCTCATGAGAGTCCTTTTTCCTTTCTTTATGTATTTTCACTTTTCTTGGGGAGGTGAAGAGTCTTATTAAATAGGTTAGTAGGTAGGCGCAGCCCTTTTGGGCCTTTTGCAGAGCGCCACTTTTGATAAGGTTTGAATAGGACAGCTTTTGGAAGTTGGAAGGTCTGGGCCTTCTATATAGAAGGAGTTGTACCGATGGAAAGGATGTATGGAAAGGAAAGCCTATTTTTAGAAAGCCAGAAATCTCCCTTCCCTCTTGTGTGCGATCCACCTCCCGGTTTCCCTCTCTGCTTCTCTTCTGGTTCCCTTTCTTCCTCTCCCTCCCAGCTCTCCCCCCGCCAGCAGAAACCCCCCCCCCCTTTTCCCCCCAGCCCCCCTTTCTTTCGCCGCGCCCCTGCCTACTGCCCTCAGCCGCCGCCGCCCTCCTCCTCTGCCCGCCTCTTTCTTCCTCTCCCTCCCAGCTCTCCCCCACGCCAGCAGAAACCCACCCCTTTTCCCCCCCAGCCCCCCCTCTTTCTTCGCCGCGCCCCTGCCTACTGCCCTCAGCCCGCCGCCGCCCTCCTCCTCTGCCCGCCTCTTCTCCCCCTCCCTCCCCAGCTCTCTTACGTGCACCGCAGACCCCCCCCCCTTTTCTGGCCGCGCCCCTGTTCGCAGCCTCCCGGGCACGCCGCCGCCACCCGCCTCCTCTGCGCGCTTCTGCTTCGATCGCCGCCCGCCGTCGCCGGGTCGCCCGCCGCCCGCCATCGCCAGGCCGCCCTCCACCCGCCGTCGCCAGGTCGCCATCCGCCCGCCGTCGCCAGGCTGCCATCCTCCTCCGCGACCTGCTCCCCGCCCCCAACGTCGCCAGGTCGCCGCCCCTCCTTCCTGTTTCCCCCCCTCCTCTGTCAGCGCTTCAGTCCCTGCGCATTGCCGGAACGCTGCCAGTTCGGCACCTACACCGCCCCACTGGTCGTTTCTGCAAGGCTCCCACCAACGCGCGACATCGTCCCACCTGCTGCTCGCGTCCCCGCCTCCCGCTCCCGGGATCTGGTGCCATAGGCGCGCCGACTCCTGTCATCTGCACCGCCTCAACCATCGTCAACGATCTCAAAGATAGCGTCCCACAGACTGATCCGGCAGTCCTGTGTGAACACCCCCCTCCCTTGTGTCCCCCCTCCTGCGAGAGGTGTATTGCATGTAATATCCCCTCCCCGAGTTCACCTTCCCTGCGGGAAGTTTTTATTTGGTTGTAATCGGGATCTTCGGTCAAGTCTCCCTCACGCGCAGTGTGCAGGAGCGTTGCACGCTTCCCCTGCTCGCCCTCGGTCTCCGATCCGGACTGGATTCTTCAATCCGTCAGGTATACCTCCCCTTTTTTCCTCTTCAGATTTTCTGTTCATCTAAGATTCCTCAACGTTCACGTAGGACGGTAAGCGAGTGCTTGGTCCAAATAATTTCTAAAACGTGAGAGAATATCGCTGCTTCAGTGAGTGATCCTTTGTGCGTATCCTTTGGCCCTGTGGTGTTATATTTACATTGGTGTGTTTGACTCCTCCGATCCTTGGGGTAAGTCTGATCCTTTGAGGCACTTGATGTTTCCTGTCTTCAAAGGCTCCCTATGTGCAGATTTGCCTTCCATAGGCCCATCTGGGAATCTATCTTGATCCACGTTTGTTAGAGTTGCGGAGTCAACGTGCTTGCTACACTTTGAAGTCCCACTTTCAATTTGTCCCTCATCACCATATATAAGCAACGAAGATATTCTACTTGAATTTATTTCTACAGATATCATTGGCTGACTATTCACCAAACCTCTACCTGAAGATAGATTTACATCTATCAGACAAGAAATAGGTATGTGTAATCCTAATTAAATTTCTCTGCACTGCATGATTCTCCGCATCATTAAAAATTTCTCTAAGTCCTGAGACTTCGACTCTCCAACAGTCAGAGTTTGTAAAGTCGGAGTCAATATTAAATAAAAAAAAGGTTATATTAAATTTTTAAAAAAAATGGAAATAAAATGTAACCGCTCACACACTAAATCTCGACCCTTCGTTCTCTCATCGACGGTTCGTTGCACATTCCTCCTCCTTTATTAAAACCCTTGTTTCCCGTCCTTTGAAACTTACCCGTTTGAAATCTCTTCGACTCCTCTGTCATCTTTCTACCTGTTCCCACGTTCGTTCTTCATCATTGCGGAACCAAGCTCAAAGTCTCTGCAGATTTCACCTCTTCTTGGAAGAAAGGTAGGATCTTAAGTCTTTCTAGACGATTTCTACATCTTTCTAGCATCCTTATTAGACCTCCGTTCCTCATCTGTCTAGATGGCTTTGTATAGGGCTTCTGAAGGTTCCCTGTTCTCCCCGGAGCAGTTCCAACGATTGTCTTCGGCCAAAGCCTCCGTATGTCCAGGAAAGATAGTAGATTTCAGCCACCTCTCTGGCAGACTTAGTTGGGTTGTAGAAACCCTTGCTGCGATGGGATGGGATAAGCTATGTCAGATTTTCGAACCCTCCTTCGAAGGCGCTATGAAGGCTTTCTTTTTGTCTCTCCAAGTCTCAGCAGATGGTTCAGTTTCAGGCGTTGTGAAAGGGAAATCAATTACCCTTTCCAAAAAGCTCCTGGTAGAGATTTTGGATTGTTCGGGCACTGGACACAAGATCAGTGAGATCGTGCCCTTGGAGAAGCAGCGTTTTGGAGTCATTGGAAATCTAGGCTCCATTTCGAAGAAAGGGCTCCTTGTCAACGAGCTCTCTGCAGAAAAGAGACTACTTCATTCGATCATCACCAACATCATCACTCCCAGAGCAGGTACACACTCATCTATTACAGTCCGAGATGGAAGATTACTTTTTTGGGCAGTTCAGCGATACAAAGTCAACTTGCCGTCCATCATTTTGGAGAGGATGGCATGCTCCAGAAATCTGCAGGAGTCCCTTCCCTATGGGCCCCTGCTAACTCTTGTATTCAGAAGGTTCTCCGTGGACTTAGCAAAGAAGTGTCCACAGCCGTCAAGGAAAAGATAGGGCTCTCCACTCTTGGAGAAGCCACTATATTTTGGAAATAAGACACAAAACATTTGGGTTAAGACTCTGTACCCCAGTGCTCTCACGAGATATTTCTAGATGAGGCACAGAGCTCCATTCCCTCTCAGGAAGCAGCTACAGAAGAAGAAGCAATCCCAGAAATTCAAGAGCAAGTCCAGCCTCTTTCCCTCCTCAAGCACAAGACGCTCCTGAAGACACTATTGCTCAGGTGTTAAGAGATCTAAGAGGAAAGAAGTAGCTCAGGAAGAAGAGGCTCCCAGGACCACGCCAATAGAATCCTCTTTTGAGGAATTTCACCATGTGTCTCCACCCCTCATTGAGACCCAGCCTAGGTCTCGGGGGAGTCTAGTAAGAATCTGGACAATGTGGTCTAGCTAATTTTGAAGCAGCAGGAATGTTATCAGTGCTGCATCACAGATTCAGCAGCTTGATGTAAGATTCGATTCCATGTCTGAAGAGATCCACCAAGTAAAGGATCTCTTGCTTCAGTTAGTGTGACAGCAAGGCACAACTGGTCTCAAGTTCCCCCTTCTCCAGCTAAGGAACACCATCAGCAGCAAGCACAGATATTCAGCCTGAAGGCAGTTTGGCTCAGCCAGTAAAGGATCTAGCAGCAAAATCTGAACAGCAACCGCAGTTCCTGAAGTCCTATCCTCTGAGCAGCAGTTAGAAAAGAGTGATCAGGAGGGAGACCCTCAGGTCCAGACCTTCAAGAGAAAGGTTAGGAGGAAGTTGATGAAGTCAAGTCAACCCGTCTTCCCTTCCCTATCCTCTCCTATTCCCTCTCCCTCCACTACTCAAGAAACTCCTACTATTTCTGATCCTACTACTTCTCCTCCTCCAACTGTTGATCCTACTCCCCTTCTACCTCCAATTGCTGAACTACCTCCTCCACCTCCTACTCAACCTACTCTTTCCATTTCTATTCCCTCACCTTCCCTCTCCACTTCACAACCAACCATTAACCCTCCAATAATTACATCTATTTCGTCATTTCCTCTCAAGTATCATTTCAAAACTTTTGAGGAAAATGTTTTAAACCTTCACACCCAACCACCACATTTCTTTGCTTCTCTTCCTCCACCTTCTATTGCCTCCTCACTTAGCTCTACACCAGGTCTTTCATCCGGTGTAAGCTCTCACAGCCATGGATCCCTTCTTCCACCATTCTGGTATGCCATCACCCATCACTCTGAACATTACATGAAAGTGTTCAGAGAATTTTTGACAATAAAAGTTTTTCTTGAAGTTCATGGGATGCCAGACTATAAATTTGAAGACTGGCTCCCTCTCCTCATCAAAACTTCCGAAGTCCTATGGCTGATGTAAAATTGATACACAGAAAAGTCAAAGTCTTTCCCCCTCTGCATTTCTAGACACCTACCACTCTAAAGCCGAACACTTCATTTCAGCCAAATCCAAAAATCCTCTTCTGACTGTCCACCAACACCTCAATCTTAGGTTCTTTGACATGTTTGGTACTCTCCTGAGAGATCTCCAGAGAGACTACACTAGGATGAGGACCTTCAATGAAGAGAGATTCAAGCTCGACCTGCTAGATATCAATAAAGGGCAATGGAGGATGATCCTTCAAGGTAACAGACCAATTAATCCCTCCATGACTATTGGTTTGCCCTCCGGCCTGCATCCAAGCTTAGTAGGTGCCATTTCTGCTAGGAAGCAGTTTGTCAACCTAGTTCTTAACAAGCACATTAGGATAGCAGCAAGATTCAAGGTCAAGTACAACATCAAGCTATCCTTTCACATATTTATAGTAATGTATGAACCCAAGAGCTCTAACCACATGCTAGAATTTCAGTACTGCTTTGCAGAATCAGAGAGACTGAATGAAGAAGAATAGGCAGCAGCTTATCCAAACCTTAGTGCAGAATGTAGAAGGCTTAAGCTATCCCCTGCTGTCTTCCTCCTTAAAGGCTATGACAACCTTAGGAAGTCTTCCTATGATAAATGGATCCAACGCTACATCATCTATTATCAGGCCAAGGATGCAGCTTATTCCCAAGGACTTCACTGGAATGTCACTGTTCATGACTTCCTGTCCTTAGTTGCCAAGAAGAAATTCGTTCCCCTCCGCTATTCCTTGTCTGATGACAAATACCATAGGAGACTTAGCTGGTATCATCGCCGGCATATCAGTCCTATAGGAAATTTCCTTCCATAGCCCCTCTTATAAGATAGATGGCAGTCTTTTTGAGAATTTCTTTCCTTCTGAAAATGAGAAGAAACTCTGGGATCTTCTCCAACCTTTTCTCAAACGCATCCCAGCTCTCTGTATCTCCCTAGCTCTACCTTTACTGCATGATGTTTAATTATTTCAAGCAATGAATACAAGTATGCTTCTCTCCTTAGTCTCTTTTTTACCTTTTTGTTAATGTCACAAAGGGGGAGAAAGAAGTGAAAACTTAACATTACTTTTTCGATTACTGTTATACAAATCTACCTATTTTCACTGATATTATAAAAAAATTTGTCATTAACAAAAAGGGGAAGAATTGTTGAGCAACTCTTCACTTACTAAAAGATCTATCACAATTTTTTTTTTGTTATGACAAAACCTTTAATATTCTCGTCTTTACTTTTCTTTATGACAATCAAAAAGCTATACAATCATACCTTTTGACAAAACTATGCCTACACAGATTCTAAGACCACAACGAATAATAAAATACTTCTAAATCCACATAATATACTATATCACAGCAAAAATTTTCTAAGTCCACAGCATATACTATATATCACAGTAACTCCGACTCTTGACACTCCGACTTCTTGAAAGTCGAAATATGGTAACACTCCGACTCCTGAAAAATCGAAGTCTGGCAAAACTCCGACTCCTGTCAGAGTCCAGCCTTACTCAGACTCTTGGAAAGTCAAAGTCCAGCCTTACTTCGACTCTTGGAAAGTCGAAGTCTTTGTATCACTTTAAGCCTTACTCCAACTCTTGGAAAGTCGAAGTCTGAAGGAACTTCGAATTTTTAAAAGTCGAAGACTGGGCTTACTCTAACTTCCTATAAGTCAAAGTCTGATGTCGGTTTGTGATACTATACTCCGACTTCCCAGGAAGTCGAAGTCATTGCCTTCTCACTCCGACTACAATAAAGTCGAAGTTTACTGTTTCTATTAGTCATACCCGACTCTTAGAAATCGAAGTATTTCTTGTTGTTTGTTACATATATGTACTTAGCTAAAAATCACATCTCATTTGCAGTACCAGTTAACATACATCATTACATGAACTTTGCATTAAAGTTATCTTACTTTGAGAAAGTCTTCTTAAAACTCAATTATTCTTTTGGCGGGAAAATATTTTATTCAAAATATCTCTGAGTAGTATCTCCTTTGGGATCTGTAAAATATATATGATATATTTGCTCTCTCTTTTTCTGATAGGAAGATAAGTTGATCTATGATTGACGGATGGTCAAAATTAAATGCTTGATAAGTCTTATGGGCTATCTGTCAGAACCTACCTACTACTGTCAGAAAAAATACCATGTCTTTTAGAAGAAAAACGTGTGCAACTGTCTGTTCATTCTTAAATGTTCTAAACTTCTATATATCTTATTCTTTATCTCACCTACCTCCGAAAACATGCATGGAGGTATTTTTTCCTCTTATCCTGTCCTTTCAGGTCTGCAAAACATTTAATAAGGAATGGCTAAATCTCTGCACAAAGCATGGAAACTGCAGAACAATTATGATACAAGTCCTTCAAGCATGCAGCTACAACATATAGCTAAGAGACGTTGGACTCATGAAGCTAAGGATTTGATGGACAAACCTAAGAAGATCAAAGCCTCCTCTCAAACGGCTATCTCCTTCAAACGACTAGCTTCCAACGGCCAAAATTCAAACGGGCAAAAAGTTTGAAGCCTATATAAGAAGCTGAAGATCGAAGATAAAACATACACAACACATAGATGAAATAGAAGACTCAACAGCCACCTCTCCTCCTCATCTAAAAGCTAGAAAAGCAAATCAAGAAAAAGAGAGCCACGCCTCAGTCTCAAGACTTCTGCTCTCCTTCTGCAATTCGAAGTCTTCTTCATTTGGTGGACTACTGCAATTCATATCCTCTTCAGTCCACCTCTGTGTTTTCAGAAAGAATTTGAGTCTCACTCTTATCTATTCTTCTTTCTGAATTTCTGTGTTTGCTCATTATTGTTGAGCCAACGCACAAGCTTTCACATTTCTGTGTAAGGTAACCTGCAGAAGGTTTGTATCCTGTTGTACCCCTCTTGTGAAGGGAAGATCTACAAGTGTAGATGGTCTTTGTACCCTTGTTTAAGGGAAGACTTGCTGGGAGCAAGTGGATCTGTAACTCCTCTCAGGGTTGAGAGAAGAACAAGTGTTCTTGACAGTTTAGTGAAAATCCCAAGTGGTTTCTTGGACGTAGGACTTCCATATAGGAAGGGCCGAACCAGGATAAATTTTTTTTGCCTTTTGTGTGATTGATTCCGCCAAGTCTTTTCACTTGCTTCACACACATCACACTAATTACTAACGAAGTTATTTAGTGTTGTTATCTTTTAGATAAATTTTTAAGACACAAAAGAATCCCTATTCACCCCCTCTAGGACAATCTATAGTGCCATCTCGATCCAACAAGAATGAGAACCTTCACCTTTTACTCAGAGAAAGGAACTTCACGTTCAGTCCCTAAATCTTGTCCAATTCCAAATATATCGTATTATCATGATATTTTCAAATAGGTCCCTAAATCCTTAAGTACATATCATCCATACAAATGGCAACACAAGATACTTCTTACATTAATGGAGGATTTAGGGACTCATTTCAAAGTGTTGGATTATAGGAATACATTGGAATTAGGAAAAATTCAAAGGACCAAAAATGAAAAGTCCGAAAAAGTCGAAGGAAAACTAGAAACTAAAGATGAAGGTTAAAAGTTTCCGTAACTACTAGGTGACAAAATTGGATGGAAGACACGTAGTACCAAACATTCAGTTAGAACCTAAAAGAATAAAGGCATCCACCTATGAACATCATGTTCTGCTAAGCCTGATCCAATTGTAGTGGTGACAAGTAGTACTAAAAACTAAAAAGTAGTATTTAGAAAATTAAATATTGACAAAATGGTTAAAAGAGAAATTTGAAATGCAACCAGGCTAAAATAGTTTGGAAACAGGTGAATGAAGACTGCCTTGGCCAAGTATCTTTCGTCAGATCAGAAGAAGGATTGCTTTGGAGATCAAATCCGACAGAACTAATACCTCTGCATGTATGCATCCCAATCTGAAACCTTTCAGATTGAAGGATCTGAGGTATTACATATGAAAACTATTTATAGAAGCATTCATAGCAGACATGGTGTATACAATTTCATGGTAGTAGCATGATTTCAACACCAACATGGGTTTACCGTAAAGACCCATTTTGAAAATTTGAACCAGCATATACACTGATTGATGTCAGTTCACTCCTAAAGGGTTAGTGTGCATTTCAAATTCAGCACACAGCAGTTGCCATCACTCCACATCATAGTATTATCAGGAAGCCCATTGTATGTTCCCATTGTTAGACTAGGTTCATTACTCATTACAGGATCTACAAATTGTTCCAAGCCACATTTTTATATACTTTTCAACACATGGTTTTGCAAATCATGCTATCACCGATGAAGAACTGATACCATTGTTAAGTAAAAAGAGGTCATATCCTTGTGAAAACAGGGAACAAAGTCTCAACTACTGTAAGACACATAGGTATTCTTTAGAACTATGAAAAGAAACTTTATTTCTTTCCTGCGACATGAATGAAAATGACCTCAGTATCAAATGAAAATAACTTGGAACTGATGAATAAAAATTTTACTTGGGGTCGGAACCATTGTGATCTTCGAACGAACATGTATGAGCTTGTATAAAATTCTTCCTTCAGGAACAAACTTCTCCAACGCCCAGTTCACTGCATATTTGCTGTTCCTATTCCCATTAACAGCAACTGCTACTGATAAAAGTGAATCAGCAAACAAATTCCCTTCTTCCGCTACTCCCTGAATTTCCATACTGCTTGGTTTGACCGTCACACGCATAACTGCTCTTCAAAGTCCAAACTATTCCTTTCCTGTGAGATCAAGAAGGTAGAAAATAATTTATATAAATATTCAAAAGCATGATACCTGGAAGGCTTGCAAGGCAAGAACATAATGAAAAGGAGAGAATTTAGAGTGCTCTGACAATCTCACATTAATTCTTTTAGGTAACGTAGTGAAAATATCACATTCAAGGTTTTCTGGTAAAATAGTGAAATCTCACGTTTAAATGCTTTCAGGTAAAATAGTGAACAACAATCAGAACACAGGACATTAAGAATTATGATGATTCCTCTGTTAAGGCATAGCATGAGAACCATGATAGAAATCTCCATGCCAATGCATTGACAGACCAACACAAGTTGCCTGAAAGTTTTAGTAGGTGGAACTGGAAATAGCCGTTTCCAATTCCAGTTTTCAGTTCACAACAGGAACCAGACAGTTCCACTTCCAGACTGAAGCCAGGAGGCTGTAATTTCTGGGACATGTGGCTGGTTTAGTTGGTCATACCCCATACTTCGGAAGACGAATGGAGGCAGAGGGGTGAAAAAGAGCCAGGCATGGACTAGTTTCATGCTGGCTAAGAACTTTTTGGACTGTTCAGGTCATTTGTTGAATCATCAGCACGGTTTTTTAATGTTCATTTGCAATTTTTCAGCCATTTACAACACAGAAAAAGGCAGAAACTGGGTAATGCTCTACCAGGTCCTAATCCAATTTGGTCTGTTTATATGAGAACATTACAAGCCTCTGGTAATAGGATTTTGAATCTATCAAGCTAATCTGAATGAGAAGCCAAACGTCTGGAAAAAAAAAGGTATGTTTTTCGCTTCGAAAGATGAAAGGAAAATTGAGTCTTTTTCTTGAAGCAAGAGAAAATGCGCACCCAGGATGAGAGGTGAGAGGGTTGGGGGAGGGGGGGGAGAGAGAGAGAAACCAAATTGCAGAAACTGGTCAGTTCCCCTTTACAGTTGGCGCAGAAAGAAAGGGAGAACTCAAAAATGTCCAATGGAAAGTCATACCTGCAGAATTTGCAGGGTGAAGAAGTCAGCAGTGACAAGGTTTTGATAAGATTTTTTTTTCCCCCTCACCCCCGCACCCAGTAGGAGCTGGGTGTGCAGAACATGGATTGGGTGGAGCCAGAAAGTTGCTGGGAAGCCCATACCTGCCAAAGGCATGCATGCCATGGGGCTCGCCCCCAAGGTCGCCCGGCACCTTCCTGGACGCAGAGCTTTATTCCCCACCGGAGGACACAAACAAGAAGACGCAGACGAAGACGATCTCACTGCACGTCTACTTTGGAAAACGGGAAGAGGGAAGCCCCGTCGCAAAGATCCCACCTTTTAAGATGTTGACCACTGAAGGAAGGACCAGGGATGCGTGCGAGGGCTGAATCCCCATTGCGGCGATTCAACTCCTGCCATTAGAGATACCAAGTATGAAGGTAAGGGCAAAAAGGGATGAAGATAAGTAATCATCAATCGCACCGCAGCAGAGAGAAACACAGCAACACAAGGAAGTCAGTCATTTGTTGACAGAGACCCACTCACCTTCAGATTATATATAATATATATGAAGAACTAGTTGGAGGATAACGTTGACCGCGTAAATTTTTTTGTTTTTTTTAATGTCCTGAGGAAGTAGCGCAGAATTATTGCACGAACATTGGGCCCACTTCTCTAGTTACCAGAGATCATAGAGAAGCCAGACGTGTACCAATTCGAGTTCTTTCAAGTAGAGGAATCTACGCCAAGAAGAAGAACAGTCTGGACCCATGAGCTTAAACAAGAGACCATCTTATCTTAGCCCGTCGCAATTTGAGAGGACCATCCTACGTAACGGTTGCTTGTGACGGAGGCACGGACGCCGTTTCCTAAACCTTTATTCACAGTTAACAAAGGCTAATTAGGTTTCTTTATGTGGAGTTGAAGGATGGAGCAGGACCACCATGACAGGGGGCGTGGGTGGGCCGACGGATGTAACAACGGACGGTACACGAGGAAGTCTACATTTGGTAGTTCAAATAATAAAGATATCCGTGGTTAAGAAATCAGCAAGTGTGAGTGAGATATTCTTCATCTAATCCCAATACTTGTATAATTTAGTTGCTATCTCTCACCTGTTCGGTAGAATTTTTTTAATGTCTTATTATACAATTCAAGTTCTTTTGATACAGAGTTTTCTGCTGTAGGCATGTCCTTGAACATATTTTATTTATATACATATCCTTAACTTTGATGAATTGTTAAAAAAAAATATGTACTCATGTTTTTTAGTTTTTTTATGCCATTAAGATATGTTACGAAGAAATTGCAAAAAAAAAAAAAGACACCAAAAACACTCATAGGACAAGTATGTTATTTTGTGATTTCAACATGACAGAGAAATATATAAACCACACTGGCCTTAGTATATATAAAAGAACTCCGGATTTGGCAGGGGGCGCCGCAAAGCAAGAGATTTGGTGCCCAAATGAGTTAGATGATTTATTATTTTTCCTTTTATAAAAAATCATGGTAGGCCTATTCCATTTCCACCCACCCTAACAGTATTTAATTATTTGTGTGGTTCAAGACACATATCTACTCAGATGCATCTGAGGCAATAATAAGTATTGTATTAATAATATGTGTTCATATCTTCTAATTGGGGGTGGGGGGGTCGTCTTTGCAGAACGTTGACCAATTTAAACCATTAGTCACGGTTGGATTAATCAGTGTTAAAATTCTTTAAGTTTTTTCTCCTAATTTCAATACTCAACGATTCGTTTAATGTCAATTATGCAAATAGTAATGTCTATAAGATTTCCCATTCATTACAAAGTTAATCTTTGCTTCTGATTCTTTATTGCAGGTGCAGTGTGGGGGCGGAGAACAGAATCCAAAGCTCATGTTGTAGGATTCGGTAAAGAGTAATATTTTGCTTTCATATATGAGGGAGTTTTGTCTAATCGGGTGACTGTCGTTTTTGGTGGAGCACATATTTTTACAAAAAATAATATTAAATATATCAGTACTTAATAAAATATGTAAGTGAAATAAATATATATAATAAAATAAATAGATAGTTAAATTGAACAAATTTATTTTGTTCTATTTATCTAACTATTTATTCCACTTATTCATCTATTTATTTCACTTATAAATAAATCAACTAATATATATAAGTGAAACAAATAGATGAATAAGTGGAACAAAACAAATATTTGTTCCACTTATTCATCTATTTGTTTCACTTATAAGTAGATCAAATAAACAAGTAAGTGAAATAAAAATATATATATAAGTGGAACAAATAAATATCTGAATTTGTTCCACTTAATTATTTATTTATTTTCATCTATTTATGTATCTATTTATTTCACTTATATATTTATTAGATAGTAATAAATATTTAATGTTATTTTTTTGTGAAGATTTATGTTCCACTCAAAGACAACTAATGAGGAGTACTCACCTAACAATTCTAATTAACAAGATAAAAACTCTTTCATGAATATTTCTCTTCGATAATCACGAGAAGTACTCGAGAACCGTGTGTTGAGTGAGAGAATTGGGAAGCATCAATAAATGTGAAAATACATGGACGGAACGAGAGGGAGGTATGACTGCATTGGAGTGCGATATTATGCATGGGGAAGTGTATAACTACAGTTGACCCATCGGTATGCATGCAAGAAGCAGGGAGAGGTATATGCATGTATGTAGATATATTGATATATGGAAAAATACTATCGCATTCGTACTTATATCTTCAGATTTGTAATATTATATTTTATACTCTTAAAATATAAACCAGTCATCAGTTATATCTATAATATTGGTCATCAAAATGTGAAGAATATTCACTATCAATTAATAGAAGTGTTAAAAAAAAGTAATGTTACTAAAATATTTCTGTTAAAATAACTCTCTCTCTCTCTCTCTCTCTCTACCAGATGACTCAAGTGTGAGGACTCTCTCTTGCCTCGTAGCAGCGCTCACACCAACAAATTGGCGCCCGGAACTCCCTCTCATCGCCACTGCCCCCATTCTAATTACTGTGCCTCCACGCCATGTTTGAGATGCCATGGTGGCGCGGCTAACCGAGAGCATGGAGGCTGGAGAGCCCCATGCAGCAGGGGTTTAATCCGAACGAAAGCCGGTGATGTAGAACGAACACGCTAAACCATATATATCCTAATTGCACACTGCTAACAAACACGACGTGTATATTCTAATAGTGTAGGCGTCAATTCTGAGGCGCAACTACATCAAACAAACAGTGCCTGGCCCTGGCATGAGAAATTCTTGACAACAAAAAGAAACGCCCAGCATGTGTCGGCCCAAGGCCAAACTGTGGCAAGTTGGCTGTTGTAGTCGCTCTTCTCTGGTTGCTATGGAAAAGATTTCCTCCTCGGGCTGTTGTAGAGAAATTAAGAAGAAGGGGGAGAAAGAAAGAAAGAAAGAAAAAACAAACAAATAAAACAAAAGGTGTCTTGGCTTGGCTGTTCACGCGAGGAAGAGAAAAGAATTTAAAAAAAAAAACGAAGGTATCAAGAAGTAGGGGTGTTAACTGAGCCAGGCCGGGCCGAAGGCCCGGTGGCCCAGTCCGGTCTAACACGGACTTGGGCCATAATTTTTTATCTTTTTTTAAAATTGAACCCGGCCCGGTCTAAAATTGGCCCATTTTCAGAACTTCAGCCGGCTCGGCCCGGGCAGCCCGCCGGCCCGATTTTTCTCCCTCGCCACTTTTGCACTGCTGCCGTGCCACCCCGCGACCGGCACCGCTACCCCTGCACCAGGTGCACCTGCTGCCGCTGCTGCGCTTGCTGCAGCTGCTGCACCTGTCGCTGCTGCACACCTGGCAATGCCTACTGTCGCTGCTGCCCGCTGCTGCACTTGTTGTCGCGCCTGCTGCTGTGTCTGCTACCGCGCCTGTTGCCCATTGCTACACCTGCTGCCGCGCCTGCACCTGCACCTGCTGCCGCGCCTGCACCTGCTGCTTACACCGCCGCACCGGGCCCGACCGGGCTTGGGCCGGGCTGCAAGAAATTGCCCCAGGCCGAGCCTTCTTTCAAAAAATTGGGCTTTGGCCCCGGGCCGGCCTGGGCCTGGGCCGATCTCTTAGAGATCGGACTGGACCTGGACTTATTCAGGCCCGGCCCATTGACATCTCCAGAGATAATGAAATAAAGGAGGAGAAGAAAAGGTGTTTTTTTTGGGAGGGGGGGGAGAGAGAGAGAGAGAGAGATAAATAGGTGAACAGTACGAGGAAGAAAAGAAGCAGCGTGGGTTCGAGACTTTGAGCTTCACGCCAGAAGGAAACCGGAGGAGGGCTTCACGCTAGCTAGGAAGTTCTGGTCAACTTGCGCAGCACCATCGCGGCGGCTGAGGTTTTTTCTTTTTTTTTTACTCTAAATATTCTTACGTTTAGGTCCTTGGTAGGAGGATAGAAAAAAAATAAATATGGAGATAAATTAATTTGGAGATACATTATCTCCATCTTTAATCTACTTATTATTTGGTATTTTTAAGAATAAATTTTTGAAGATAACATCATCATTCATTTGGTAGAAATAGTAATAGTGTGGAGATAAAATCTTTATTTTTTATTATTATACCCTCTTCGTTTGATAGACATGGTTTTAGTGGAGGTATATTTTTCTCATGATCAGATCTGGCTTGGTCGGCCCAATCATGATACCCCACTTTAATTATATTGTCTTTTGAGGTGGCTATTAAGGCTGATGCCTAAATATATAATTATAATTAATTAAGAAGATAATTAACTAACCACATTTATCTCTTTTTTTTGGCATATCAAACATGGGATGGGATTAGATTCACCCTTATCTCCTACTTAATCACATATCAAACAGAGCCTTAGAGTAGAACTTTCATTCATATTTATAATAAAAGATTTTAATGGTTTTAGAAATAAACTCAAAAAATCAAAAAGATTCAAAAATATCCCTGCCCTTAAATAGACAAAAATACATAACAGGACTAAGCTCTCAAACTTGTAAAACATCACTAACAAAAATTTGACCCCAACAATTTGACCAAGATTTAATTTGTTGAACTAAAATCATCTCAAGATTGACCACTAATATATAAAAGTAAAATAATATCTTATACATGAACAACCCTTAATTAAATAAAAAATGTTCATCTTAAACAGTATAACTCGCCCGGCATCATTTGAAATATGCAGTCAAAGGAGAAATAGCAGAAAGACTATTTGAGCTTCGAAGTTATATCTTGTATACTCGTCCTAAAGGTCTAGTGGACAAGTTGGATCCACGAAGCAGATGCCATCTTCTACTGCCACGTTTTTGTGGGAAACGAAATCCACCTTCGTAACATGAGCAAGGTGGAGATGGAGCAGCACAAGGCATGCTGTCGAAAGGCAACATCGACGATAGACTAGATGGCAGGGATGGGGGCTTGGAGTTGGAGCAACCCGACTACAGCACCAGGCAACAACAATAGAGAGGGGAGCTATTGTGCGAGTTGCGAGGAAGGAGGCGATTGTTGGTTGTGGAATTGGCTATCTAGAGGAGGGGTGAATAAATATGCCTCTTTAAAAACTTAAAACAAAAAAATTGAGATTTCAAGGAATCGAAGGAAATTAGAACAGAGCAAACCACAGAAGACACAGGAAAGTTTTAGGTGGTTCAGCTCCTAGACAGAGACCTACATCCACTCCTCACTTCAAACAAGTAAGGATTATTCAACTAAGATCCTACAGTGAGAAAAATCTCACACAACTCGCTAACACACATCTTGAAACAACCGCTGACATACAGCTTGCAGATCACCCAAATCACAGTATCCACACACTCACACAGTGTTGGATCAACTCTCCTATCAACCAGTAGGAGAACCAAATAGATTTAATGAAGTTTGAAAGAGAAAAACAACTGAGATTAAAGGCACAAGATGAATAGAAATGTGAGAGGCATTTGATCAAATAGTGCTGCTGCAAACTCGCTTGATTCCTCTTGATGTGCTTGATTCAGAGTTTGAAGCTTCAATTCATGAGTCTTGAACTCGTGCTTCAGGTCTTCATACTTGGATCATCCAATTCTCTGAATCCTTCGAACAACTGGAGACGATTGGGCTTGAATCAAACCTCAATTTTGATCCCTTGTTTAGGATCTACGAAAATTGCTTATGCACAAGCTTGAATTCTTCTATCTGACTTAGGAGAGGTGCATCTCATTGCTTCCCGAGGAAGAACTCTCTCCAGAAGGCTCTCCCTCTCACTCCTTCGCTCTTCTACTTCACACTCTCACCAATCTCTAGCAATTTGCATGCGCACTTCCTCTCACGATCGTGGCATGTCATAATCTTTAGGCGAGCCCCACAAGATTCCCAATTAGTTGGAAAAGGAGAGAATCTTTTACCGCCAAAAAGTCTTTCCAGAACCTTCATCATCTTACCAAGGAATCTTCAATGATTGGTCCTTGGACCATGTTCCCAGATCTTGATCCACTATATCTTTGAATGTATCATAGGATGAAGAGTGTGTCGACAAATAATAGAGGTTGCGTCGACACGTACAAGGTCCTCCATAAATTCTGTGTATGGTTCCTAAAGGTGTGTTGATGCATCTTGTGCACTGCATTGACCTAGCTATTGTTTCGTTCGAAATAGCTTATTGGATGGTCAGGTGCATCAACCTTCTACTAGAGTTGCATCAACGCGACTAAGTGTTTACCCATTACTTGCTTACAAGATTGAGCTATTTCATCGACACCATCAAGAATCTGCATCGACGCTACTATGTGTTGATGAAATACTGGCTTACTGGATGGTTGGTGCGTCAACCTCCTAATGAAAGTATATCGACACACTTATGACCATTTTGCTTCTAAGCTAGCAGGCTTTTATACATATGTTGACACACATATCAGAGGTGTGTCAACGCACCATGTACACTCCAAGTAGAGTCTAACTTTATCACTTGATTTATTTTAACCACCTACTATAATTAAAGAATTAGAGTATCATCCAATATCATAGTTAGACATTGTCTTAGACATCATCAAAACAAGGGACACAACAGCGACCGCCACAGAGAGGAGACCTCTTGCCCGACCCCCACACACCTCCAGCTGGTGCTATAGTGCTCTCCTGATCACAACAAGACTTCTCTTTAAACCTAGGAGAAAAACACACCAGAAATCGATTGACCTCTGGCTAATCTCAACACTTGTTGCTACAAGTCTTCACTTTTGCCAAGGTGGAATAAACATTGTACCACAGGTCTTCTCCTTCTACCCAAGGAGGAACCACAATATAAGATAAACAAGTGCCAAAGGAAAATGTTGAACTAAAATAATATCAAGATTGACCACTAAATATATAAAAGTAAAATAATATCTTCTACATGAACACTTTCTACCCTAATTAAATAAAAAATGTTCATCTTAAACAGTATAACTCGCCCGGCATCATTTGAAATATGCAGTCAAAGGAGAAATAGCAGAAAGACTATTTGAGCTTCGAAGTTATATCTTGTATACTCGTCCTAAAGGTCTAGTGGACAAGTTGGATCCACGAAGCAGATGCCATCTTCTACTGCCACGTTTTGTGGGAAACGAAATCCACCTTCGTAACATGAGCAAGGTGGAGATGGAGCAGCACAAGGCATGCTGTCGAAAGGCAACATCGACGATAGACTAGATGGCAGGGATGGGGGCTTGGAGTTGGAGCAACCCGACTACAGCACCAGGCAACAACAATAGAGAGGGGAGATATTGTGCGAGTTGCGAGGAAGGAGGCGATTGTTGGTTGTGGAATTGGCTATCTAGAGGAGGGGTGAATAAATATGCCTCTTTAAAAACTTAAACAAAAAAATCGAGATTTCAAGGAATCGAAGGAAATTAGAACAGAGCAAACCACAGAAGACACAGGAAAGTTTTAGGTGGTTCAGCTCCTAGACGGAGACCTACATCCACTCCTCACTTCAAACAAGTAAGGATTCTTCAACTAAGATCCAACAGTGAGAAAAATCTCACACAACTCGCTAACACACATCTTGAAACAACCGCTGACATACAGCTTGCAGATCACCCAAATCACAGTATCCACACACTCACACAGTGTTGGATCAACTCTCCTATCAACCAGTAGGAGAACCAAACAGATTTAATGAAGTTTGAAAGAGAAAAACAACTGAGATTAAAGGCACAAGATGAATAGAAATGTGAGAGGCATTTGATCAAACAGTGCTGCTGCAAACTCGCTTGATTCCTCTTGATGTGCTTGATTCAGAGTTTGAAGCTTCAATTCATGAGTCTTGAACTTGTGCTTCAGGTCTTCATACTTGGATCATCCAATTCTCTGAATCCTTCGAACAACTGGAGACGATTGGGCTTGAATCAAACCTCAATTCTGATCCCTTGTTTAGGATCTACGAAAATTGCTTATGCACAAGCTTGAATTCTTCTATCTGACTTAGGAGAGGTGCATCTCATTGCTTCCGAGGAAGAACTCTCTCCAGAAGGCTCTCCCTCTCACTCCTTCGCTCTTCTACTTCACACTCTCACCAATCTCTAGCAATTTGCATGCGCACTTCCTCTCACGATCGTGGCATGTCATAATCTTTAGGTGAGCCCCACAAGATTCCCAATTAGTTGGAAAAGGAGAGAATCTTTTACCGCCAAAAAGTCTTTCCAGAACCTTCATCATCGTACCAAGGAATCTTCAATGATTGGTCCTTGGACCATGTTCCCAGATCTTGATCCACTATATCTTTGAATGTATCATAGGATGAAGAGTGTGTCGACAAATAATAGAGGTGTGTCGACACGTACAAGGTCCTCCATAAATTCTGTGTATGGTTCCTAAAGGTGTGTTGATGCATCTTGTGCACTGCATTGACCTAGCGATTGTTTCGTTCGAAATAGCTTATTGGATGGTCAGGTGCATCAACCTTCTACTAGAGTTGCATTAACGCGACTAAGTGTTTACCCATTACTTGCTTACAAGATTGAGCTATTTCATCGACACCATCAAGAATCTGCATCGACGCTACTATGTGTTGATGAAATACTGGCTTACTGGATGGTTGGTGCGTCAACCTCCTAATGAAAGTATATCGACACACTTATGACCATTTTGCTTCTGAGCTAGCAGGCTTTTATACATATGTTGACACACATATCAGAGGTGTGTCAACGCACCATGTACACTCCAAGTAGAGTCTAACCTTATCACTTGATTTATTTTAACCACCTACTATAATTAAAGAATTAGAGTATCATCCAATATCATAGTTAGACATTGTCTTAGACATCATCAAAATAAGGGACACAACAGCGACCGCCACAGAGAAGGAGACCTCTTGCCCGACCCTCCACACACCTCCAGCTGGTGCTATAGTGCTCTCCTGATCACAACAAGACTTCTCTTATAACCTAGGAGAAAAACACACCAGAAATCGATTGACCTCTGGCTAATCTCAACACTTGTTGCTACAAGTCTTCACCTTTCGCCAAGGTGGAATAAACATCTGTACCACAGGTCTTCTCCTTCTACCCAAGGAGGAACCACAATATAAGATAAACAAGTGCCAAAGGAGTGTCTACAGATAGATGAGAGTAGCACACTTAGGCACAGTAAATGAGCCCAAAAGTTCTACAAAGAAAACACAGTAGGAAACGTGAAGTGGAATTTGGCCTTTAATGCTCAGTGGGAAGGATGAAGTTCTTTCTGCATGGCTGTGCAAGTATCATTCTTTTCTCCTGACGTTATTCTCTTCAATGAGATGTGTTGTAGAGTACAAGAAGAGAGAGAGATAGAGTAATGGCTTGTTGGATTTTTGTCTCTTCTCATGTATATAATATCCCATATAAGAATATGTTAAATAGATTACATTAATAGACTACGAACAACTCAAACTAGTCATTTTCAGAGCTCAAGCAGAAAAAAACTTTGTAGTTAATCGTTCTCAGTTAGAGGAAGTCCCAGGTTGGTGACCTTTCTGGGAAGTCTATCAGCTAGCATGGTTATTGGCTCAGTTTGCTAGTTTAGTCATCACAAATAGTATCAGAGTCATACCCCTGTCGGAAGTGTAGGAACTAAATGCCACACAGGATAAAATGCTATACTATGGGAGCCATATCTTTAACATATAATGGGACAAAGTGCTACATAGTAAGAGCCACCTTTTGAACATGTGGAGGCCACCTCTAGAATCTTGCCTGGGGTTTGATTGTATGCTATATGGCCTAGCGACTAAGACACCTCTTATATAAGAGGGGTATATTGTAATACCCCATATAAAAATATGTTAAATAGACTAAATCAGTAGACTACTAACAACTCGGACAAGTCATTGTCAGAGCTCGAGCATAAAAAGAACTATGAAGTTAATCGTGCTCAATTAGGGGAAGTCTTAAGATGGGTGACATTTCTAGAAAGTCTACCAACTAGTACAGTTGTTGGATTTGTTTGCTGGTTGAGTCATCATACGTATCAGAGAGTGAATGCTTGTAGGATTTTTTGTGTTTTTTGCTCTCTCGTTTGTTCTTCATTTGAAAGTCTTTAGAGACTTTATAGGTTTCCTTCTTTGTGAACATTGTCTCTCATAAAAAAAATACGTTAGATACATCTTGGAATGTGTTGAACGTTGTTTTACCCATGCCACAAGAATGACAAGGTTTTGGCGTCGCTTTTGGTTCTCAACTCCTTATTTTACATAAACCTCGTACAACATGTCTTCTTGTTTTAAAGGCAACATCGATGATAGACTATATGGTTGGGACGGGGGCTTGGAGTTGGAGCAGCCCAAGTGCATCACCAGTACAGCAGCAACAGTAGAGAGGGGAGCTATTGTGCAATCTACGAGGAGGAGGAGGCCACCACAGTGAAGGAGGCCTTGCCTGGCCCAACCTATAGGAACATGGAATTATATATATAAACCAATAAATAAAAGACTTATTACTATTGATAAATAATTCATGTGAAATAATGTTATAGAGAACACTTATAACTCTAATCGGAACGTTATTGGACCTTTTGTTCCGTAATCAGAAGATTTTAACTTCAATCGAAAGGTTTCGGAACACTTGATCAGTAATTGGTGCAATTTCTTCATCAATCGATAGGTTAGTCATCAATTGGAACCTTTCCTTCACCAATCGAAACGAGTGTTCACCAATCGATACTATTGTTTCACCAATTGGTACAATTGTTCACCAATCAGAATGATTGGTCACCATTCGATACGATTGTTCACCAATCGGAATGATTGTTCACCAATCGATACGATTATTCACCAATCGGTACCATTATTCACCAATCGAAATGATTGATCACCAATTGGCACAATTGTTCACCAATCGGAATGACCTTTTTAAGTGTCCAGTAATCGATATGACTTAAACACCAATCGATGGGGGATATTATTCACCAATCGAAGTAAGTAAGACACCAATCGATTGGGGACAGGGTCTTCGGTCATAGTAAGTCAAGGGCAATCAATGGGAAATTTTGTTCTTAATCCTACTTGGATTACCTTGACACCTAGACACTCAGGCTTCCCAGTTCGAATAGGACTAATTGGGTTCTTTTTAATTATTTATGAAAATAGGTGGAAAATAGGAAATATTGGGTGAATAATGGGGAATCTTGAATGCTTTGGGATATGGGATTTCTTTGAAAATATGGGTAGAAAATCTAGAACTCTTGAGTCCAAATCATAGTAGGACTTTGATCCTTCCTTTCTTTTATTTGGGACGAACTTAAGGAAATTCCTGATATGGTAGGACTCCTGCTATGATTATAGGAGACCCCAAACTGGGAGTCTAGTAACCCTAGCCCTATATAAACCCCTTATGGCCTGCTGGCGTGAGAAGAACCTCCAAGAGCAAGAAGGAAGAACCTAAAGCTTGGAGCTTGAAGAGTTCATCATCTTCTCATCTCTGCTATGACTGCATGCTAGGAACCAAGAACTAGGAAGAAACAATCAAAGGTGGGTGTTCTCGAGCCCAAACTAAACAAATTTCTGTTAGCCTTTCTCTTCTCTTATAAGACCTGCGATCGTGGCTTCTAACTTATGTTTTTTACCTTAATCGATCAACCTAACTATGGATTTCGATCGACCGATCATTCTTTTTCTTGTGTTTTTGATAGTATGAAAGGTTTCAAAGTATCGTGCAAAAATCATGTTTTCTCTCATACCTTAATTGTGAATATGCATCTCTTGGTGGTTTGATCGTAACTAGATCTTAGAACCCCATCGCTTTTGATTTATTTTGCCTTTGATAGTACTGTATGTCGACACTGATCTGTGTCTATCGACACTTGACCCATATCTGTCTTACACCTCCTTGTTGTTTTGTATGCAAGTTGATTTACTACTCGACTAGTCTACGTGCATGTTTTGCACAACGATTGGGTTTAATAGGTCTGTCTAGTCAACATCTGTACAAACGTGTCTGTAAAACCCTAAAAATAGATTAACCACATGTTAAATTGAAAGTACTTGGATATTATTCTAATACTCTTAATATTCTTGATTGGATTCTTGGCATCTCATCGATTGAAGCCTCTCATGATAATATAGTATAACTTGTTAGTGAAAGCTGCACTTTTAAAATATGGATCAAACACATGAAATCTCCACCTTGTCTTGTTATCACTGACATGTTTTTCCGCAAGAGATATTATGGAGTTCCATTATATTTTTTTAAGGTCACTTTCTATTCTTACCTATTGATAATAATATCATCTTTACACCTAAAATCAAGCTACTAAACTAAATAAAGTTGTACTAGTTGATTTCTGAAATCTCTTGATTGCTATCCTGCAAACTTGCTTCCTAACTTGACTTTGTGGTGCATTGTGGTCAGTAGAATAGATGTATATAAATCATGTAAACAAGTATTCTTGACTTTGATCATATCAAGATAATAAGAATAATTTAAATAGCCAAATCGTATCCATTAATGATGAGACTAGTTGAGAGCATTTCTTTGGAGATTATAGTAGAGACACAATAATGAAAAGATCAAGTCAAGCATTTTAAAATATTATCATGACTAAAGATAAGGATCACAATATAATCGATTATTTTATTCATAACTAATTATTTATTCTTTTCTAAGTGAGTCTTAAATAATCAAATATTTTGATGAAGCAAGACCAAGAATAATCGATTAATCTAGATAATCGGTTATTTCTAGAGAAGATAATGCAGATAACCGATTAATTTGATTTATGAAGACAAACCACTATATCCAAAATGATTAAGATATTTGACTAAACTAATGATGATTCTAATTGAATATCATTTTTGTTAATCAATCAAAATAGTGTGTGTGTGTGTGTAGAGAGAGAGAGAGCAATGGGAAGCAAGAGGGGGCACATGAGATAGAGGACAGTTAGTTTTTTCACTCTCTTAATTCAACTATAATATTGGGTTAAATAGATAGAATCAAAAGGTAGAGATATATAAATGAACGAAGAGAAATACTTATTTATCTTCTATTAAGAGTAATAAAATTGATGTAGATTATTTAACAAGTAATCTTATTAGTTTAAAATCTGATAAGATATTTCTCTCTCTCTTCCAATTAATAGGATTACTTATCAAATGATTCATGTCAACTTTATTTCCCTCTATAAAAAGTAATAACTATTTCTCTATAATCAAATATATGAAATATAGAGATATGTAGGATAGTATTATGAATGTAAGGATATATGTATAAATACGGTGTACTGTTTTAAAACAAAGAAGAAGTGTTGTGTGCGTGCGTGAAGCGCCGCGTGAAGTGGCGTGCCAGTCAACGGCTCCGGGCAGCGGGACTTGGTCGACCAATGGTCGTACTCGTACAGCTCTGTCTTAAATATCTGTTATTCAAATAAATAAAATTTAATTATAAGGTCCCGTCCCAATTTGCCGCACCGGGGCCCACCATGTTGTGGCTTTCTGCGCCGCTGGGGTATCAAATCCCCACGTACACCGGCTGCCCACCCACTCGCCGTCCGTGCACCGGCGGGGACGACCCAGTCATTTTGTTATATTTTCATAAATATAATAAATATACTTTTTACAGTTTTTTATTAGTCAATATGTTACTATATGGGCGATTACCTGATACTGATAGCAAGTCATTCTTAAACTAAAAAAAAAAAATTTATTGTTTGAGTGACATTTCATGTAGGGGATGTTTGTAGGTTTCACGGAGGAATTCTATTTTCTACTAAAAAAGTTGGAAGTCTGTTTTATTCTTATTTTTATCTCTTTCTCAATCTTAACTTTTATTAAAAATATTTTTTTATACTCTGAGTCCACTCACAATTCTAATCTATGATTTAAAAATCACATACCACACCAACTAAGTGCGACTATGGGCATGTATTCATAAGTCCAATCAATCTTATTTGTTGACACGGTCCTTACTTGGACTCTCTAATTGATTCCAAGTGGTCCTTACTTTTGACTCTCTAGTTGATTCCAAGTCCTGTTTTTAAGATCTAAAATTATTAGACCATTCACCTCCTTAATGTTAACATCCCATCTGTTTTATTTCCAAGACTACCCTTGTCTATCGATGAGACTTCATCTATTGCAAGTTGTATTACTTCTCTCAATGTGATTTTGAGTGATCAATAAAATATTAAATATTTTATCATATTTAAAATGACATTAACAGATCAAGTTTAATATCTTATTCAAGTATGTTTTGATCGACTTCAGTCTCTTCTCTAAAGTCTACAAGATAGCACTTCCATCCATTAAATCTATGGCAGCGATAAAATTCGAAATCTCGGAGAACACTTGAATACCGATTAAGTTTCAAACTTGTAATCGATAGTTTCTAAGTCTCTTCTATGATATTGATTATGTATCCTACTAAGTGAGGCATCGAAGATTTTCTAAATTCACATGTTATAAGGTATCGATTAAGTGATTCACTCATATGTCTTCAATAATCAATTATGTACATTACTATATGAAGGCATTAAAAAAATTTCTAAGTCCTTAGTATTTAGTATCGATTATTTGTTTGCTTCGATAATCGATTAAGTGTATTAGTGTGTGCCATCAAAAATATTCAAAGTCCTCAGTACACTGTTTCAATTATGTTACCTAGTTAATCAATCGATTATGATTCCTACTAAGTTTCATTTTGAAAGTTTTCTAAGTACACAAACATTGTGTCACACTGTGTGAATTATTCGAATATGTCATTTTTGACTATGGATTATGCTTCCTCTGAGTACACTACAGAGACTGCCTTAAAAATTCTCCAAGTCCTCACTCTATATTAATCGATTATGTTTTATTTGTGTAGTCAATAATTGATTAAGTCTTTTATTGCGAAAAATTTCTAAGTTGGGAGATGTTAATCGATTTTGTTGCACGATAATAGATTAAACTTCTCTGGCAAGAGACTTTTTCTAAGTTCACACAAGGACTTCAATGATCGATTAAGTTTCTCACATTGAAATTTTTTGCCAGCTAAAAATATAATAATCTAATTATTGAAACAGTGGTACATGTCAATGTAACTTTACTTCTTGCTAAAGGAAAATGCAAGTAAACGTGATTGATATGTAATAACTAAAATTAATCAGCACCTCATCAATAATCCTTTAGACTAAGACCTCATTTGATAATACTTAATGAAAGTCTAAAGTCTGAAATACTTATTTTTTAAGATTTTATATTGTTTTATAAAAATCTGAAACTATATCTTAATTAATCACTTAAATCTAAAAAACCACTTAATTTGGAAGTTAAGAATAATCACTTTTTTTTAGATCGACGATCGGCGGTGGACATCGTTGGAATCTAACGACCGTTGTCGGAATGTGGAGACAGTCATCGAATTTCGACAATCACCGGCAGCCAGCTCTGGCAACCACCGACTGGCTCTGGCAACGATTTATATATCAATTCTAAAAAGAATATTTTTTACGGTTTTGAGTTCTAAACCCAAAACCTACTCAATAATAGTGTAATAACTTAACCAATTGTGCTACACTTCAGATATTATTTAAGTTAGTTATCAAACACTTCTTAACTTATATTATATATATATTAAATTCTTTTTAAATTTTAAATTTAAATAATAGATTAAAAAATTAGATTTAAATATTTTAAATAAGTATTATCAAACGCCACCTAAATTTTCATACAAAAGAAAGTAGAATCTAGAAAATTTCTCCAGCAATAGAAACAAACAAGATATCTATGAATCGGGTATTAAAAGATGCAATCAGTTGGATGAAACTTTTTTCGTCATTTATTATACCCACTTTGATTATTGATTATTAATGTCATCATCAGATGTTATTTAAAAAAAAAAACTCAGAACAACTAGATGCATCCGGGTTTCGTTGACAATTCCACAATAGAGGAACAGGCAAATGAAGGTCCAAAAATGCGATTAGAATTCTTCTCTTTCTTGTCTCCCTCCCCCACCCCAAAATAAAAAATAAAAACAAAAAAACTCCTAGTGGATGTTCTAGGTAGGTTGTCTTTATCATCGTCCTGTTGTGAGTATTAAGAGATGAGATGGGTGTGTGTATCCGTGTTTCTCTTCTCATTGAGGTTAAAGAAATGCTTCAAATCTGTTCAGAGAAGTGTCCGCCGATTCATCTCTAAACACAAGTTGATGGATCATGCTATCATGGCTCACCTCACCTCTAGTTGTGTCTATATGTAGAGACGAACAGACGTTTTCAACAGGCAAGAAGCGTTTCTGGAGGTTTGCATCGCCAGCGAGGGTCTTCGTCGTCGTATTACTGTATTAGGCCTCTAGGGAAGCATCGCATGTGTGAAAGCTGGAATGTTTTACGTGCCAAGTACGGCGGCCGCCAGAACTGTTTGGATGTCGGACGTCTACTCTCTCCACCAACACCCCCAACGTTTGTTTGTACTCGGCATGTCATGCCAACTTCTCCGAATCTGTTGTCTGTTTGGGTAATTTTTTATATAAAAAAACTGGAGCCTGGAATTTTTGGTAAATAAATGCTGAGAGAGAACAGTGCTGCAATGGCTCCTTAACATGTGTACAAGGTCAGCAACTGCTCTCTCTTTTCTCTATTTTTCTCCTTTCTGTTTTTTTGGTTATCTGATCTTAATTGACCAGGTATTTAAGTAGAGCTGTTCATAATATAGTCTTAAACCGAAAAATCAAATTGAATCGGCCAATTCAGTTCGATTCGGGTTGACAAATCTCATAATTCTGTTCGATTTTCTATTGAAAAATCAAATGAATCGAATTTATATTAAATATATTTAATAATAAATAATATCATAAAAAAAATATAACCCAGTGAGCTAGCGCCTTCCATTCTCATGGGGCGGTCCTTTTAGTGTGTGTTTTTTTTTTTCAGTTCAAATCAAATCGAACCGGTTCAGTTCGGTTCGAATATAATTTCGATTTGATTTCGATTCACTCAAAAAATGAGGTGAATTGGACCGAACCGGATCATATTCACCCCTATATTTAAGTATTATTCTCGAGAGAAACACTTGGTACAAGTTGGCAGGTGCTAAGCCGGCCACCATTGTTTCCCATTGTTCGATCACACTACCGCCTGCTGCTCCTCTAGCTTGTGCTATGTCAACTCCATATGAAGGTGATGTGGCCTAGCTGGACTGCTCCCAATAGATCTAGCTAGGACTCAAGTATCTGGCTAACGACGGATCATACTAAACATTTCTCTCTCTCCTCAATGGGTTGAAAGAATTTGAACATAAACCCCCACATGAAGCTGTAAGACAATTCTTCTCTTATTGTCCATGAGGACCTGCCATGTGTAGAAAAAATAATACTTGTTGCCCGCTTGTGGCGAATAGCTGCGCCGCTGATCGCCATCGCTGATCACTCATTGTCGCTGCTGATTACCATTGCCACTGACTGCCACCATATTGTTGCTAATGCCAATCATCACAACCCAAATTTGCTTCCAATTTACAAACAGTTGGATTACCATTAGCAATATTAATTTACTATGAACAAATAATGTCATATCATTGACAAATACAATAATCAGGTCTCAAAATATACATGATTATTTTGTTCATAATCAATCCCCTACCACTTTGACAACTGCTCATTCATTTGATTTTTTTTCCCACTTTAATTCATGGAGAGTCCTGCCAATTGTGATCCTTCATTTGGTGAATACACAAGTTTTCCTGTCAACGTGCCAATGCCATCTCCTTTTTTTTTTCCCCTAAAAGGTAAGGTAATAAACCGCCTCTTCTAACATGGTATCATATCCCAATTTTGAACGCCGGTCTCCAGTGGCAGGTTACAATCTCAAGGACAAAATGATTAAAAAAACAAAAAAACCTGCAACACCTTTCTTCTTCTGAGAGCTACCATGGAAGGAGTGTGTTCAAGTGCATCCTCTGGTGGGTGATAAGACGGCATTTCTGCCCGTTACTAGATGACGCTATAAATCCTTGTAAGGGCATTGTGGAGAATTACGCAGTTTTACCCCCTCTTCAGTGTCCCACAGCAACCCAAATGCTTTCCCAGTAAAGAAAAATAGTACGTACAACATTACAAAGGGGGGAAGTGATCTTTCTCATGTAAATAGTAACTAGCACTGCCAGGATTATGCATTGCCCAGACAGACCTCAGCATCAGCTTCCTATTAATCTTCGGGGGAAAAATGATGATAAGTCCTGGAACTTGGAAACCGTTAAGATTTTCAACTGGCGTGCCACAGAGCTTGGCATTAGCTTCATATCAATATTCAGGACCAGCTGCAAATAAGCTGACAAGGCCTTGGAACACCTGCACAGAGACCTTCCGTGCTTGAAAGAGCTCTCCATCCACGTTCCAAGCACTTTCCTTGTCGCCCGTTGAAACAAAGGTGAATGCCTGTGTCTGCACATCATTACAATACGAGGCCTTATTAGAGCATAGAGAGACGAGGAAAAGTGAAGGACGAGTGGGAAACCAAGCCCAGACCTTATGATGCTCCACAAAGGCAAAGTCTAGTGGGTTGGAACCTTTTCTCGTAAGCCTAGTGAGATGCCTGTACAAGGAGATAAGAAATGTGTATTGCATACATGTCATTTTTAAGCCATACATGCCACAGAAGAACAAAAATTGATCTCTCATGAAATGAGTACTAATGCTGAGGAGGGCAAGTACTACTCCATGTAGATCATAAATAATGACATATCAGAACCATCCGTTAGATTAAGCATTTTGATGCAATGTTGCTTTCTTCTTTAAGATTAAGATTTTTTTTTATAAGGCCACAACCATGGATCCTTTCAACAATTTGATCTAAACCAATCTGGCTTGCATATACTTAACATATCAATGCATTCCCCACAAATTAAAAAAATAACTTCCAGTCAAAATTAAAAAGCCTATGGTCTTAATGTCTTTACATGGTAATAAATTTTTCCAGCATTCACATACCATGGTACGTGTATTTAAGTGGTGAACATGCTGCATCATAAGAGCAACACGTGATCTAACACCTCTCTTTAAACAAATTTACAGGTGAAAAGATAGGTATCAGGTGGGTGCCTGGAAACACTCAACAAATGCCTTCGCTATTCCAATATCCTATTTATAATAATGAAAGACTTGTTAAAAATCTTGATAGATATGGGTCGAGCAGACAGATAATAAAAGTTGACAATGAATTCTTTCAGTCAGAATCTTAGATTGCTGTTTTCACGGCAAGATCCATATGTCACTTGTCTCAAGATTGGTCATGCCATGCCAAGCAAAGAGTTGCCTTATCATATTTTCATTAGATCAAATTTGGATGTAAAGACAAATCTATCGAAAAAGATGTGCAACATGCATATCAGCATTTCAGGTAGACAGCTCTACAAAAAACATGACATTTATTTCCATGTTATGCTAGACATATGTCTATCAGCAACAACTGTACACAGTGAATAACAAAGTACAAGAACAGGTCCCACTACATCAAACTACAACTTAACAGAAACCAGTACTTCTGTAAGGACAGAGACAAGGTATATCTAAAAGAATACCTAAGTTGCAACATCATATTACCCACAAAATCAGTAACTGATTCATGCAACAACTATTTAGCATGGAATTTATTCCATTTGAGGAATTCCATGTATGGATAAGATTACTTTAGCCAAAACAAGTAATACGAGTAAACATCAGGAAAAGTCAAGTGATCAGATCTGAGACACTCTCACTGAAACTATTGCTTGCCAAAAACTGTCCAATAACCCTTCCAACTCTTTTATGCATAATGTAGGAAATGTCTCACCATTCCACTATTATTTCAATGTGGTTTTCAATGCTATTGGAACCTATCTCCATAAAAAGTGCAGTATACATGCTGAACAACGTTCCAAAACCAAAACCATTAAGAATTTGATGTACAGACATGAGAGCAAAAGCAATATTGATAAGCATCTTTTGAGTTACCATAAGTAGAAAGGTCGAGGGCAATCTTTAATTAGTATAAGATGGAGAAAACCATCAGCAAGGTGTGCATCAGCAACCAAACCATCTGGAGCCCTTCCATTTCGACATGATATGACAGCTGCCCCAACACTAAGGAAATGTCCCTTGGACCGCAGCCACTTCAACTCTGAATCATCAATTGTGAGCTTATACGCAGGGCTGGTACTTTCTTTGCAAATTCTGCAATCTACAGAGCATATTTCTTTTGGTTTGTCCCCAAAACTATGTGCTTGTTGCATCCCATTTTCAAGGCGACTTGTCCCAGCAACGGACTTTGATGATTTATCTTCCAGAAAAGCAACCTCTGCTTGATACGACCTGGATTACAAGTAAGAAAATATTCTTCAGCAAAAATGAATAAAATGTCTTAATGACAAAAGGCAGACATGCCACCAAAATATTGTTCTAGAAAATACCTGTGCTCCAAAAATACCCTGGTCCCAGCATAATCATAGCGTTTTGGGCCCATCCATCGATATTTTTCACTTTCTTTGATGACATCACCATAAAATCCATAGCTGCATTGAAATTGGGAGAATAATGATAAAGAACAATTTTCAGCACAGGAACATTTAGGCCGATAATGCCCACCAAATAGAATTTGAAGTTCCATAATTCAAACCAGTAATTTAGCAGTACAACTGAAAGATGGGACACTTTTGAATGCTAGATCATTATGATCGGACAAATGAATAAGAAATAGTGACAAGTACTGCTGCTTGCATGAATCCGAACTGCAGTCAAACTAAACTTGAGACAAGATGACACAGATAAAGTCTTGAATAAGCTCAAAAAGCAAAGCAGTTTAGTCCTGTAACTCCAATGTAACATAGTCTTGCCACAAGTATGAATGCTTCACCCACCTAAAATATCTTTCAAGATTCATTGCTCTATACAGTAACTCTTCTTTGTTCAAATGACTCAAATTTTTAAAGGAGCTTTTTACAGGAATGTAAACACGTGATATTCCTGTAAATAACAAGCATGGAATGACAGCTTCTTACAGATCCAACTGACTACCATTAGCTTGGTGGGTCTTTGGTTCATTTGACCATTGTTTGCTTTGACATTGCCCATGCCATGCATGTTATGATTTTTCAGCTCTCAAAATATGTCAACTATGCTACTCTGCTTCAGATTTGCATTATTTTCTTAGCACTATTCCCCATTCTCTTTTCATATCTGTCACCGCTTTTTTGGAGTTGTATGACTTCCTTAATGTTGACTGGGCTGAGATCTCACCAACGATTGTTCTATTACAGGCTCTTGCATATTTGTAGGTAATTCATCTCTTTTTACATTGTAAGGGGCAGGCAGTGGTTACTCACTTCAATAACAAGGCTAAATTCAGCTATGGCTGGTTCTTCTGCTGAGATTGTTTGGTTCTGGTGTCCTCTACTAGAGCTAGGTGTCATTCCTTCCTTTCATACTCTTCTATGTCGTGACAAATTAATGCTTTGTAAATGGCTAGCAATCTGGCCTTTGATGAATGGATGAAGCTCACAGGAGATCAACTACTACTATGTCTACCAGCATTATATGTCCAACATAGTCTTCCTCATATCTAGTCCACTGAGCAAGCAGTCAATCTCTTGACGTAGGCTGACTGTACCATGGAATGCAATCTCACGAGATTCTTGCAAGATTCTCGGTCTCGGCAAGTCCCCGAGAAACGAGGAGGCTGAAATACCTGGTCCGGTAATCCTCCCGCTGGGGCTTCTGCCTCCTCCACCAGAGCCAAAGGCAGAGAAGAATCCTCCGACCCTCCATGATGAACGATGGATTCCTGTCCCTCCTGAGCCCTCTCACGTCGCCGTGGATTCCGGAATTTGGCTGGCCCCCTGTGGACTGCGGCTTCCATTGTCAAAACCATCCTCGTGGGTTCCCAGATCCTTGCCCATCATCACGTCCGCTGCGGTGAGACGGAAGGGCGGTCGGCCACCAGAAAGATGCTCGCAGAGACCCCTTGGGCGCGTCGATCCACCGGGCGGGGAAGATGAACAGTGTTGGGTCCCAGAGACCCAATATGCATGCCCAACCAGATTCTGGGTAAGTCATGGGCTGCTGAATCGGGTCCCGGACCGGAGCCCCTTACAGCCGAACCACGCTACACCCACGAAGCCACGCACGCCCGCTCCCCGGTTCAAGTCACTCAGACCGCCAATGGCTTTGTTAACTGGATCCGCCCCGACAGAGTGGGTCCGCGACCCTACTCGTTTCAAATTTGAAATGCCCGGCTGTAGCTTGTCTTCCACCTCCGGACGGAGCTTGCGAAACCTTAGGGCTTGCGGCGGCAGCACCAGAGCCTGCAACTCCTGGAAAACCCAGCACTGGACGACGATTCTCTCCGACAAATGATCATAAATATTTTTAATGCTATCTTGATCTCTCGAGATTTTACTGAGATCTCTTCTCTTTAACCCCCCTAAGATGAAGCTGAGATCCGATATGGCAAAATCTGGTCTGTACATATGACCTTTTCAGTAACTTAGGTATCATTTATATCTTTTGTCTGCAGGCCCCTATCTCCAAGGGAATGTCCTAATTACCACACACAGGGCTTACACCTAAAAAGAGATTCTCACACACACACAAACGCACTAACTCACAACAAACACGCGCACAGTCAAACAAGAAACTTTGCTCATACAAAGTCAATAAAAGAGATCCCACCACTAAATAGGAGGCACTGTACCTTAGTCCTTAGGTCACACAGGCACATTTAGCTAGATCATTCTTGCATCATTTTCTAGCCGCTTCACTCTTTCAAGGATACATGTTCTGGATCTATAAGGTCAAAGAAAGAATAACATAATCATGTCCATGCATTGGACTCAACACAGCCAAATTCTTAATAGAGATATAATGTGATGCTACTGAATGCAGTGGTAAGCTTTCCCAAAAGCTCAAGTTTATAAACCAATTCTCTTCAGCTTTTTATTCCCATGTTCAGTTATTTCCATTACAAAAAGTAACAAAATTACTCAGGTTAAATCATTGCACCATCCAGCATATATGAAAATAGCATCAACATCAGCAAGATTGACTTTGTGTCAGAAGCTTATCTGATAGTTAAAAAAAAATCTGAATATATAATTTAATCTTTTTATTTATTTTTTACTAAATCTTTGTATTCCCATCCTCTTTCTTTCTCGATCCTTTTTTGTGATCGCCCTTTCTAATAAGGGCAGAGATGCAATTTTTTTTCTTATTGGAAATTAACATAAAAGGGAGCTGGTGTCGTTTTGCAGTTTGTTCTCTCTCTCTCTCTCTCTCTCTCTTCTCCATTTATCCACATCACCCTCTTCTGTCATGGTATTAGAGTGGCGATCTTCCTTGGAGCCATCTTGGTGGGGACACTCGAGTTTGGGACCGAGCCAACCAGATCCAAGTCTACTAGAGACGGAGGCGACGACAACATCTATATGGCTCGGCGACGTGCTTCCATGATTTCCATGTGTTTTTTTTAGTTATTTGAGTATTTAGTTGTATGAATGAGACCCATTATAGTGTTTTCTATTTTCTGGACATTTTCGGGTGCGAATTTTGCACCATTTTTAGGTCTAAGGGTGTTTTAGTCCAATAAAGGGTTAAAGAGAGTCATTAGGGTTTTCTCTCTATAATTAAGGCTAGGGCCGCAAACGGGTCGGGTTCGGAACCGAAAACACATATTCCGATTCCGATAAAATCGGAATGGTTAATTCCGATTCCGTTCCGATTCCGATAACATTACCGAAACCAAAATTCCGATAAACTAAGGTGTTTACCATAGTTTTACATTTTGAGTTTATGATAATTTATCGGAATAACCGATACCGATTCCGTTCCGATTGTTTTTCAATTCCGATAGCTTATTGGAATATCCGATACCGATTCCGATAAGCTATCGGTATCATTTTTCGATTCCAAAAACGACGCGAAATATCGGAATATCGGGTTCCGTTTATACCCCTAATTAAGGCTGTAATATATTTTTGGAGGGTTAATGAAGATTTGAAATTTGTTGACAGTAACCGCTTCTTCCCTTGCCAGTTGCCACGATGGCTTCCTTCCGTGTGTGAGGCCCTTGGGTGTGAGGCACATTCTTCATCTTCCTTCCCCTTCACCTTCTCCGCTTGGTGTCAGAGCCCAAACTCGATCTCCATTCCCCTTTCTACTCCTTGCATTCTTCTTCCACGTACAACATCGGCTTCATCGGACAGGCCTCTAGACCTTCGCGTGGGCCTCGTCCTCACCGCGCCACCTCGTCACCCGTGTGAGAGGAGAGCTACCCGGAGGCGAGGTCGCTTGCGACGTCGCACCCCGCACGGCCCGCATGCAACCTCCTCCGCCACGACTGCTGCCCTTGTCGACGTCGCATCTGCCCCGCGATCCCACCGGCTGCAACTCGAAGGCATCGCGACCCCAGACACCTCGCCGCCCACTCCGCGGCCACATCGCGGACCCTCCATGGTTCGCCCACAACGTCGTCGACATCGTCGTCTCTCTCTCGACGCAGAGGGGCGATCGGCTCTGCCTGCCTCGGCGTTACGACCTCCTCGCGACCCCTACACCGCCGCGTGAGGTCATCCGGAAGCGGACCTCGGCCACGTCGCCACCAGCCTGTGCAAGACTTTGCACACCCCGTCGACCCGGCCACCCCCACGCCTCCTCTGTCGTGCAAACCCACCGTAGCGCCGTCCTCGTAGCCGCATCCCCTTCGCCTGGGCAAGCTCAAGCCGGTCGCCGCCATCGCCGGAGTCGCCCGCCTCCGGCACCGCCTTCGCCAGCCCGCCGGCCCCTTCCTTCGCAGCCGCTGCCGCTGCCGCTGCCCACACCTCTCCCTGACCCTGCTGCATGGGGTTGGGAGAGGAGGAGTTGGGTGGAAGATAGCGGAGGAACAACCACTTAAAGGTGGATCAGACTCAGACCGGTTCGCTACAGTACCGACTGTGACTGCCTACAGTGCTCCGGGAAGCTTTCTCCGCAGCACGTGAACCGGGAGAAACCGGTCAAAGCCCCAGTCAGCCAGCAGCCACTCCAGCCAACAGCTGACGAGTCTATGCCCGTGTCACCCGCACGATTCTCGAGCAGACTCGGATGAACCTGCACGGGGTCGAAAACGCTGACGGAGAGCACCCGGTGTACGTCTACCATCTGGTATTTCCGCACGAGTTCAGCTGCGTATGCCTCCACGTCAGCACCCGAGGCAACCTGTCGTCTCACCCCGTATGGCACGAGACGTAGATCACATACAAAGCGCGTTTTGCAGTGCTGAAGATTGAGCAGACTCGGAGCAGCCAGTCACAATCCAGCATCAGAGAGCGCTCGACTTCAGCCTTGTGACTGCCCGTACGTGTGTACACACTCTTTGGTGACCTCGCTCTTCAGCGAGTCGGTTAACACACACAGCTCTCTCTTTCACTGCTCCTCTGGTATTCCGTTAAATTTGTTGTCATGTTTGTGTGGTAGGAAATCTAGCCAGTTAAATTTCATCACTGTGGAACTTGTAAGTTGAGTGCACATCCTCGTGAGCATCAATTTGATACATTAATTGTGGAACTTTCCTATATTTGTGGACATCTTTACTTGCTTGGAATATATTTCTTTGCTTTGAGGACTGGTATGAATCAAATCTTGTAGCATCTATTTGTGCGCACTCATTTTTTTGACATGTTCACAGTATGGTATTTTACTGCAATTTGATTTGAACGTACTACTGAATCTTATTCGTCGTCAATTTGAGTCCCATTATTAAGTAACATTTGAGTCGACTGTCTAAAACGTCGTAGTCTTGTTTGTCTAGTTTTGTTTCAAAAAAAAAAAATGCTTTGTTGTCAGCTTATACATGCATTTAGCTTCGCGTAGTTTAGCGTCATATGCCCACACATAGTAGTGTTGAGTACCATTTTTCAGTACCAATGTCGGGTCTGCATCAAGCCATGTCAGGAAATCACCTTTCTTGCCAAGGGGCTCATGCCGACCCTCCTGGGGGTCCGACTTTGACCGAGTTAGTACTTCAACTCAAGGAAGAAATTTGTCGATTGGACCAACGCGTAGGCGGGGGCCTAGCTGGCATTGAGGAGAGGGTGACTGAGTCTGACCGTACTGTACAAGGAATTATAGATCGCATTGTGGCCTTAGAGGGGGCTATCTGTGAACCCAAGTGTGAGCAAATTGTTGAATGCCCCCAACCTCAACGCCCTCCTTCCCCAGTTGTCCAGCGGCCACCTCCACACCAAGGGCTGCATTGGCTGGAGATCGTCGGGGTCAGTACGTAAACTTTAACAAGGAGCTTCTTGATGAGGAGGTGGATGAAAACCCCAGGATCCCAGTGGCTCGACGACATGGGAGATTGGGTAGGGGACCTGACCGGGAGTTTGAAGATGAAGAGCGATGGGATCGAGACCAAGATATCCAGAATGCCCACATCGAGGCTCCCAGCTTTGATGGTTCTTTGGAACCTCAAGACTACCTTGATTGGGAGGCTAGGATGGATTGCTATTTTGATTGGTTAGGTATGACGGACCCACGGCGAACCTTCTTCGCCAAGACCATGTTAAGGGGTCGAGCTCTGACCTATTGGGCTAATCTAGAGGAACGTTTGGCTCAACGATATGAAGAGCCAATTGACACTTGGGGGGAGATGAAGGCCAGACTCAGGGAGAAATATGTCCCTATGACATACATGCATCGCTTAATTGATAGGTGGCAAAACATCGCCCAGGGTTCCCGAGCAATGTCCGAGTATATCGATGAGTTTGATGACCTCATGTTGAGGTGTGGGGTTCGTGAAGAGGGTGCCTTGACCCTCTCTCAATTCAGGAGCGGATTGCGCCGTCCCTATTAACAGGAGTTGTTCCACCAGCGCGTCACCACTACTTATCAGGTAGTACGTGAGATGGAGCAATTTGAGCAAGAATGGGACCCTTCCCCTCGTACTAGACTCACTTATCAGCGTCCCCAGGATCCGCACACCACACACGGACCTTCTTAGAAGGCTCCAACTTATCGGCTACCTATGGGAGAAGGTCAAAGGGAGACCGCCCCTACTCAATCTCCGCCTACTACTCGTCCCCTTCTTGGAGCACCCCCTGTTAGGCGTAGGGATAAAGGGAAAGCCCCGATGAGGGAAGCGACACCGCAAGATGGTAACTTGCGTAATCGTTGTTATCAATGCCATGGGTTGGGCCACTATGCTATCTCTTGTCCCCACAGGACCCTAGCTCTGGAAAGCGGCGAGCCCATAGCTCTTGAGCAGCCTCTTGTGGATGTGAACTATGATGCGAGAGATGACCTAGTTGATGAATATCAATCTGAGGAAGATGTTGTCGGTGCCATCAAGGCCGACAACTCTGCAAGTGAGCCAGGAGGAGAAAGGCTCGAAGTGGTCCGGTGCGTCCTAGCTCGACAAAAGGACACTGAGGATTGGCGCCGCACAGTAATTTTTCAAACTTACTGCCGTCTAGGCGGGAAGGTTTGCAAGGTCATCATTGATAGCGGGAGTTGTATTAATGCAATTTCACCAGCACGGTTGCTCGTTTAGGCTTAGCGACTGTGGGGCATCCTCGCACCTATCAAGTATCTTGGGTAGACACCACCGCTATACCAGTTCGTCTGAGATGCCTCATTCCAATCCACCTCCATTCCTATGAGGCTCAGATCTGGTGTGATGTCCTACCTATGGAGGTCGGGAGTGTTATTCTTGGACGCCCTTAGATCTATGATGTGGACACGACCCTATACGGTCGGTCCAACACCTGTGTCTTCGAGTATGGCAGCCAGTGTATCACCATTCAGTCGTCCCGACCCCAAAGTTCCTCCTCTCAAGAGGGCAACTCTTCCAGTAGCTCTCCTACCTCTCCCTTCCCTCAACCTCCTCCTCCTAACGGCACTGGTGTTCCTCCACCTTCTGCACCATCAAGTGTCGTCATTCCACGAGCGGGAAACCCTTCTCTTACTCATGCTCCCTCAGTAAGTTCTTCTCCAACCTTGAGGTTACACATAATCTCCGCTCGAGAGTTTGAACAAGAACTCTTCGATTATGATGTCATTTACACCCTCGTGGAAAGGGAAGCAATAGTGGAGGGTGTTGGTAAGGGTTCCCCTGAGCAACCACCTTACGTCACCTACCTCCTTCAAGAATTTGCTGACGTCTTCCCTGATGAGTTACTAGATGGATTACCGCTGATGCGTGACATCCAACATGCCATCGATCTAATTCCAGGATCTTCCTTGCCCAACCTACCCCACTATCGCATAAATCCTATTGAGCACTCTGAGTTGCAAAGGCAAGTTGAACAGTACCCGCGTCATGGTCGTGTAAGGGAGAGCATGAGTCCATGTGCCATTCCAGCACTCCTCGCCCTTAAGAAAGATGGCACCTGGAGGATGTGCGTGGAAGTCGGGCAATCAATCGCATAACGGTCAAGTATCGATTCCCTATTCCCCGCCTAAATGACATGTTGGATATGATGTCGGGGACCACTGTATTTTCCAAGATTGATCTGAAGAGTGGATATCACCAGGTGAGAATTTGACTTGGGGATGAATGGAAGACCGCCTTCAAAACGAAAGATGGACTCTATGAATGGTTGGTCATGCCCTTCGGGCTTTCTAATACCCTGAGCACTTTCATGCGATTGATGACCCAAATTCTTCGCCCGTTTATGGGGGTATTCCTTGTGGTATACTTTGATGATATCCTTATCTTTAGCCACACGAGGGAGGATAATTTAGACCACCTGAGGCAGGTGTGCATTACTCTTCACCGTGAAAGCCTCTATGGCAACTTCAAGAAGTGTGCATTTGTGACCGAACAAGTTACCTTCTTGGGATTCATTGTCTCCAGTCAAGGTGTTTCTGTTGACCTTGAGAAGGTCAAGGCGATCGTAGAATGGCCAGAGCCGCAAACCCTACATGAAGTGCGTAGTTTCCACGACTTGGCTATCTTCTACCATCGATTTATTCGGGGGTTCAGCACCATCTCGGCTCCCATTATTGATTGCATGCGAAAGGGGACCTTCATCTGGACAAAGGCCGCCACATCTGCCTTTCGCGATCTTAAGGAGCTTATGACTCAGGCACTGGTATTGAGATTGCCAGACTACTCCAAGGTGTTTGAGGTCGCTTGTGATGCCTCCGGAGTAGGAATAGGTGGAGTCTTAAAGCCAAGAGGGTCATCCTATTGCCTTTTTCAGTGAAAAGCTGAGTGATGCTAAGTTGAGATATTCCACCTATGACAAGGAGTTCTATGCGGTGGTCTAGGCTTTGAGGCACTGGAGGCATTACTTACTGCCGCAAGAATTTATTTTGTTCTCGGACCACGAAGCTCTTAAAAATCTTCATGTCCAGAAGAAACTCAACCATCGACACAGCCGATGGGTGGAGTATATTCAAGCCTACACATTTGTTCTCAAACACAAGGCGGGCGTGGAGAATTGTATGGCCGATGCTTTGAGCCGTCGTGCTTCCTTGTTGGTGGTTGTCTCAGCCAAAGTGATAGGCTTTGAGAAATTGCGTGATGATTACCCCAACTGTCCAAATTTTGGTCCAATCCTTTCTGTCCTTCAATCTGGCCCCTCCCATGCTTACAATGATTACATACTTCAGGATGGGTATCTTTTTCAGGAGGATAGACTTTGCATCCCACGAACTTCTGTCCGTGATTTTCTAGTGTGGGAAGTGCATACTGGCGGTCTTGCTGGTCACTTTGGTCATAACAAGACCATTGAGTTGGTGGAGTACCAATTTTTCTAGCCGAGCCTAAAGCGGGATGTGGCCCGAATTGTAGCCCAATGTCGCACCTATACCGTGGCCAAACAATGTAAGCAGAACACCGGCCTTTACACTCCCTTTCCTGTGCTCGACCAACCGTGGCAAGATGTTAGCATGGACGTTGTCTTGGGGTTGTCGCGTACAGTTCGTCGGCACAACTCGATCATGGTTGTGTTGGAAAGGTTTTCCAAAATGGCACATTTTGTTCCCCGTGCTAAAACCTCTGATGCCTCCAAAATTGCCCGCATTTTTCTTTCAGAAGTTGTACGTTTGCGGGGGCTTCCTAAATCAATTGTCTCAGACAGGGATGTACGGTTCGTGAGTTATTTTTGGAAGACTCTGTAGGCACAAAGCTCAAGTTCTCTACTGCTTATCATCCCCAGACTGATGGGAAAACTGAAGTAGTCAGTAGAAGTCTAGGAGATTTGCTTTATTGCTTGGTGGGAGAAAATGCTCGGAATTGGGATTTGGTCCTTCCTTTAGCTGAATTTGCATACAACAACCCGGTCAATAGGTCAATTGGCATGAGACCATTTGAGATAGTCACATGGTATAGGCCCAGGAGTTTTGTTGATCTTGTTCCTGTTTCCCACCAGTCTCGAGTTTCAAAGTCAACCTAGTCTTTAGCCGAGCACATTAGGGGTGTGCATGATAGTGTCAATCACCACATTGAGATCAGCAATGAAAATTATCGAGCTGCAACAAATTTACACTGTCGCTTGCAAGAGTTTCAAGAGGGAGAGTACGTTATGATCAGGGTTAGACCTAAGCAGTTTCCTTCAGGGACCGTAAAGAAGCTACAGGCTTGAGGAGTTGGACCATTCAAGGTATTGAAACGTGTTGGGTCCAATGCACATGTCATTGATTTGCCACCAGATTATGGGATGAGTTCCACTTTTAATGTTTCCGACCTGGTCGCTTATCGAGAACCCACAATGATTCCCAATGATCCATTTGAGCCTTCTTCTCCTTCCCTTAAGAGTGATCCCACCCCGGAGTGTCCACCTCCTGTTTCAGCCTCAGCACGACGTGAGCAAATTGACCAAATACTTAATGAGCAGGTCATTACTTCTCAGAGCGGTGACTGTCAGCGCTACCTGGTTCACTGGAAGGGACGACCGTCCACCGAGGATGCGTGGGTCTCACGTGCGGAGTTGCAACAGATTGACCCCGATCTCTTGGAGCAATACCAGAGCAGGCAGGACCCTTACACGATGGGGCTGAGTTCTTCCCGAGCGGGGAGAATTGGTGGGGACACTTGAGCTTGGGACCAAGCCGACCGGATCCAAGTCTACCAGAGACGGAGGTGACGGGCAGCGACGACGGCATCTATATGCTTAACGACATGCTTCCATGATTTCCATGTGTTTCTTTTAGTTATTTGAGCATTTGGTTGTATGAATAAGGCCCAAATGAGGCTCATTAGAGTGTTTTCTATTTTCTAGATATTTTCGGGTGCGAATTTTGCCCCATTTTTAGGTCTAAGGGTGTTTTAGTCCAATAAAGGGCTAAAGAGGGTCATTAGGGTTTTCTCTCTATAAATAAGGTTGTAATCCATTTTTGGAGAGTTAATGAAGATTTGAAAATTGTTGACAACAGCCGCTTCTTCCCTTGCCGCGATGGCTTCCTTCCGGGTGTGAGGCCCTTGGGTGTGAGGCCCGTTCTTCATCTTCCTTCCCCTTCACCTTCTCCGCTGTGCCCCATCACATCTTCTTCTTCCCCAATACTCAAAGCATCTCCCCACTAGGCCCAAGCCTTTTCCCTCTCTCGGATTCTTTGTTGCGAGTGCAGTAGCATCACAGTTGCTATAGTGCACGCTGGAAACTCCTCCCCACAGGATGACCCCTTTTTCCCAAGGGCTACTCATACTTCTACTACAGGAAGCATACACTCTTCAAGCACAGATTTCACTCTTGAGATCAGGCCACCTTACATTTGCTAGGGCTTCTTCTGTTTTATCTCCGGAGGAGACAGAGCCTTTGGGCTCCCTCTTCCCTTCTTTCTTGGCTGCAGAACAAATGGAAGGGAGATGGTTTTCATCACTTCTGCTTGCAGTTGAAGGCCTCACTTCCTCTCTCTTACGGTTACAGCAGTTTTGGCTATGCCCTCTTATTGTTGTCATCATGGCACAATCTAAAGCTGAAGAGTCACATGTCTTTGCTCAGACAGTTCAACCTTCTGCTCCTACTCCTCCAATGAGTGCAAATTTGCATATCACCTTGTTGGAACGCGGAATTTTCTTCTCTTTATATTAAGACCCCAGCGAGAGGCTCTGAATATTTTTTATTATTTTTCTCGCTGTGGGCGTGCCAGACTGTTTACAGGAAATAGACAAAGAGATTTATTTTATGAGGGGTACCGGGTAAAGACCCGGAACCCTCAAATATTTCATTTCATTTTTTCCGCGCGCGCTCGTATTTTCAGGGCGATTGGAGTGGTCGTGTACTGGACCGTTTCCCACCGACTGGAGTCGGTGTTTCATTTACATCGAGGATAACACTCGAATACCTTCGATGCGATATGTTTGTTAAAAGATCGTATGCTGAAATTTAAAGAAATGGATGACTAAGTAAATTTCCACAAATATGCTCAACTATATTCAAGGCATTTGACACTTATGCCCACACGGGGTGTTTATGCCTCCGTTGGGTGTTTACACAGTACGTCATTTACATGTACGTCGACGACGGGGTGTTTGTGCCTCCGTCCGACGTTTACACAGTATGTCATTTACATTTATGCTTTTAATGGGGTGTATATACCTCCATTAGGCGTCTATACAATATATCATTTGCATTTACGCTCGCAACGGGGTTTATGTGCCTCCGTTGGGCGTTTACAAACATGGTACTTGTACTCATGTCCTCAATGGGGTGTTTGTGTCTCCATTGGACATTTACACAAAGTGTCATTTACATTCACGCTCACAACGGGGTATATGTGCCTCTGTTGGGCGTTTACAAACATGTCATTTTATTTGTGTCGACGACGGGGTGTTTGTGCCTCCGTCGGACACATGCCTCTACGTGTTTTTTTATAACACCGGAGGACTTATGCGCAAAATACCGGGAGTGGGCCTTATGTAATGACCTGCGGAATGACCGGCACGGCGGCCCTCCCGCAACGCTTCACACGGGCGGAGCACCAATAGAGGACGACCCCCAAGCTCTGGAAACTCGAGCACGAGAGTCGGCAGCTTCTCTCCGCTATTGGGAGGCTTTTCTCCTTCAAAAATGCGTCCGGGGGTTTTTTACTTCAGGAATGCGCTCGGGGGTTTTTTACTTCAGGAATGCGCGTTTCAAATGGGGACGCTGCCCCTCTATTTATAGGGGTTCAGGGCGCGTGGCCCGGCGGGGGTTCCGTCCCGGCGGGGGTGCGAGCACACAGGCGTCGGGACATCCAGAGGTGGGCCCCGAACGGGCAAAGCCCGCCAAGCCGAATCTGGCCCGGCGGGGTCTCCCTGCTGAACCGGCGGGGGTGCGCCCACTGCGCGAACCGGCGGGGGTGCGCCCTCTGCGCAACCGGCGGGGGTGCGCCCCCTGCGCGAACTGGCGGGGGTGGGCCGCCGCGCGGACCGGCGGGGGTGCGCCCCTCCCGAACCGCGGGGGTGCGCCCCTGCGCGGACCGGCGAGGGTGCACCCCGCACGAACCGGCGGGGGTGCGCCCCCGCACGGACCCGGCGCCTGGCCCCTATAAAAGGGGTGGACCTCCCCATCTCTTTGGCCATTTCCCACGGTTTTTTTTAACGGAGAGCTCTGGGGATTTCCGGAGTTTTGCTGTTGGTTGACGGCCGTGCCACGCATGTGCACACGCGCATCCGACATGCATTTTTGCTCCCCCCGTGCGTTTGCTCCCGTTTTCTGAGGGCACGTGCATTTGGCCTTCCCGGATCTATCGAAGTCGTGCGCGACCCCGAACGCAAGCCCGAACATCGACTTTCGCTCATCCCGAGCATTGGTTCTGCCCTAACGAGGTTCGAATGCCGCATCTCGGACGTACCATCTGGATCGCTCTGGACGAGGCATGGACTCGAACCTGTTTATCTCGGGCGTTTGAGTGGGAAGATCGGGGTTTATTCCCGTCCTTCCGGGCAAATTTGTCGCCCAGAGCTTGTTTAAACCCCGATATTTTCGGGTTCAACAAATGCCCCCCACAGGATATCCGTCGGAGGCGAAGACGACGGCGGGTATCCGTGACCCTCCTCCAAATGTGTTTCTTCTTCCGCACTTGCATTTGTCTGCCTCGTTGCAACGTCTTAATTTCTGACGGTTGGACTTCTTGTTGGGCAGGATTGACAATGTCTCCCTCCACTAAGCACCGTGGGGAGAACAGCAGGGCGTCACGCCGATCAGAAGACGACGTTCAGCGGACAGAGGATCCTATGCCGTGCTTCACTCTTTCTTCGATAAGAGAGGAAGACTTTGATCAACTTGATAGCGGCGTCGGGACATGCGCTTTGGGACCTTTGGAGGAATCCTCGTCGTCCGAGGGCGTAGTGGACATGAGCAGGGTGGACCGGACCGAGCGGGTCTACCATTACCGGAGGGGAGATGGTTACCCCAAACATTTCCCTCTGGACGAGCATTTGTTTTCTTTCATCCAGAATTTTGTACCGGCCAACTGGAGTGGCCCCACTGAGCTCCTTGCAACTGAGCGAGTTCAGCTGGAGCGGGCCATCTTGGCTGGCCGCGACAACATGATGGGACTTGTGGCTCTCACTATCCCAGCTTTCCTCTCAGCTACACCGCCCAGGCGCACTTTCCAGACGCAGGCCAGTTGGGGCTATTTGGCTTGGAGCCAGTTTGTCGCGTTAAGGAGACCATGCTCGCGCAAGGTCTGTGGGAGGTACACGGGCTACCCAAGACTGGCCCTTCCTTTACCGGCATACTTTACCGCCCTCGGGTCCTGAGTTTGCGTCGGAGGGCTACGACCGGTCGTGTTTCCTTGACCAAATCTTGAGCGGAGGGGCCGCCAGCTGGTATGACCGGTGGTCTTTCGTCTCATCACACCGTTTCCGATTTGGCACGACAGAGTGGTTAATGGGGATTTTGTACCACTACCACATGCTGCTGGACCAGGTCGGCATCCTTTATGCCGTCATCGCAGCTCTTTATGACTATCCGTGTCATTCTGGGCTTCTGCAGGCCCTGGCGGAGAGGTTTAACCCGGAGGTTCACACCTTCGGCATAGCGGAAGGGAGACCTGCCTTGATTTGTGGGCTTTGTATCGGATTTCTGGTCTCCCGATCTCAGGTCAATTTTACGAGGAGGTGTGCCTGAATGATCTACACAGGGACCAGTCATCCGGCTTCGGTTCTTATATTTTGTCCCACAGCTTCCGTTACCTGGCGAAAGTCTGGCGAGACTAGCCAGGTATGGGAAAGGGCAATGTCCCAGCGCTTCAAAAGGGACCGTACGGGTGAGCTGCGACCCTGGGTCCGTTTCTTCTATAACGGGCCTTCTGCTTCCACAAGGGATTTGCCGGCGACAGCTGTAATCCGGCAGATTATCTGCAGCTATCAGTTAGCCTGGAGGACAATGCCAAGTACCTTTATGCGCCGCGGGGCGACGGATGGAACCCGGCAACTTCCAGATCGAACTCATTTGGCGGCGTACCTCGTGTACTGGCTGAGCACTTTTGTCCTCCCGTTCGGGAGGAGGGATACATCAGGCCGGAAGTCATCTACCCGGCCTGTCTTTTGGCCGGTGGCGTGCGGCTTGCTTTGGCCCCGGCGGCCCTGGCCAACATTTTTCACGGCCTGGGCGATCTGACAGCGAGCTCCTCTCCTCGTGACACAAGCGTCGTCCTGGCAACGCATTATTTAAGCGCTTGGGCTGGCCTTCTTTTGCCCGAGCTATGCCACAACATCAGCCTCGAGAGCCCTTCCATGCCGCTTCTCTTCATGTTTCAGAATCGTCCAAACCAGGAGCATCAACGGCAGCTAACCGAGGCACGTCGACGACTTTCCTTCGTGCCATCGGCTGGACAGGCGGGGCTCGATCTCGCATGCTGCTCACGCGATTTCCGGCCTTGGGCCGAGGAGGGCAGAGGAGGACGGATTTATTGTCTCCCCCATAGTGCCGCGCCCAGTGCGTCTTTCCGCAAGGAGTGGCTTTGCTGCATCCGTCCCGGTGTCCTGCTTTTTCGCAAAGGGGGCTCCTATTTATGGAGCCATACTTTCCACACCGCTTTGCCCGCAACTTCAGGTACGACCAAGCTGTACCCCCGGATGCTGATTTTGCATTGTCTGCCAGGACGTACAAGGGCCTGGACCGACACCTAGTAGCCTCCAGCTGGTGGTGTTACTTCATCAGCGTGACCCGTCGCCGGAGTACTTCATCCCCGAGCAGCGGCAAGAAGGGCGCGTGGATATTTTATACGCCCGATGGTGGACCCGGCATAATAAGGCGTTTCGGGAGTACGCCGATCGGTTAAGGCAGCAGAGGGCGCCTACTTATCCGGCGGGTGCCTCCATTTCTTCGATTGCGTCGAATTCCTTCGGCGGGAGTTCCCGGAGCTTGCTGGGAGGATTTCGACTATGGGTCGCCGTCGGGCCAGCGCGCAGGCCACTGGACCAATGGACCGCAAAGCTTACGTGGGGGTTTTGGAACCCCTGGTGCACCCTGAGAGCAGCTTGGCAACTTCCCGGGACAGCGGGAAGCCGCCGCTTGTTTATTCTTGGTGGCGTCATTTTCTACTGGATTGCGGGTACCTAGTAGACGCGGCACTTGCTAGTCCCGTCCTCCCTAGTTTGTCACGAGATTGGGAATGGCACATCCGCCATTCTATAGCTCGCGTCGGGCCAAGGGAATTTATCAGCTGGATCGAGAGCGGCACTACCCTGCAGCATTTCTAGGATGCCGTCGCCGAGGCGGGGAAGGCCGTAAAGGTCTCTTTCGATCGAGTGGTGCTTCCGCCAACTTTCTCTCAGGCTCCGCCCGGTATGCAATTTCTTTTTTATAGTTTTGGCCGGTATTTTCCTTATCCCTGCCATGCTGATTGGGCTCTCCCTCCTCTCTTGGTTTGAACAGAGAGCTTTATTCCTTTGACGGAGATGCCGAAGCGCGACAACTCGCATGGTCGGAAGAGGCGCGCGAGCAGAGAGGCCGGCCCCTCGCAACCGCTGCTCGGGGAGGACCCCCGACCCTTCCTCTTTATCTGGGGCAAGTGGGCCTCAGCACTTTCTCCCGCTTCTCCCTCCTTTATTTTTTTATTATGTGGGAATCACCACTCCCACCATTCTTCTTTGTGCAGCCACGCCGACTCCCAGGGATGGTGGTTCAACCAGGGATACTCCAAGGGATGATGTGGTTCCTCCGGTTGGCGACGACTATAATCCACATTCGATGGGACACCGTCCCCCACTGGGCAGGGTAGGGCGAATGCCTACCGTTTTCACGTGGTTGGCCAGCACTATGGTCATGTGCGGCCTAACAATTCTTTCTCTCTCTCTCTCTTTTTTTTAGAGTACGTTCCGGCGGATGCTGCAGCTGCTGAGGACATCGAACACCAGGCTGCGACTGCACCGACTATAGGCGGGACATCCTCATTACAGGACATTCATGACCTGTTAGTGTCCGGGTCGGAGGCGGAGTTGCCCGGCTTCTCGGACTTTGCCCCGAGCTTGCTCGAGGGAAATGCCTGGCGCCATACCCTCCATACTGCAAGTAAGCGCTCTTTGCCTTTCCGATTTTGTCTTTGTGCTGCCTTCGCTTTCTTCTTTCGCGCCGCTTATGACTTTGCCTTTCAATTCCAGTGGCAGTCACTTCTGCGGCTGCGCTACCCACCGCCTCTCCGCCAGAGGAGGGTGAGGTTATGCAAGGAGCAATTGGAGAAGGCAATGGTGCGGGCCCCCGCCATCGGGGCGGGTTTCCCTTCTTGTCCCCTCTCTTTTTTCTTTTTTTTTGCCTCAGGATTTGTTGGAGCGAGGAGAATATTGTGCTCAGCGCTTGTACTTTTCCTTTCGCAGGTGGCGTCGAGCTGGTGGCGGAGATGATGGAGGCGTGCCCTCCGATGCCCGCTCCCTCTCCTACTGCGGCCGTGGCTGTGCAGAAGACACCCCTTATAGCGTCGTAGCCGCTCCGCTACTGTCAGTGGTTGGTGAGCTCTCGACAGGTATTTAAATGGCAAGAGACTTTGCTTATGCCTCTCGTACTTCTCGGACCATTCTGTCTCATGGCCTTCTTTAATATGTCTGCTTTCTCTCTCCCTTTTCAGCAGGTGAATCGTCTGTCAGTTTAGCCAGGGAGAGCCCGCGCCTTCCAGAGGCTTCGCGTCTGGAGGTAGTCGCGGAGGTAGCCGAAGGTGAGGAGTATGCCGCGGGAGGCCGCACGGGCACTCTCGGGCCGTCGGGTATGCAAAGTCGATGAACTTGCTTTTAGGGCTTTATGGCTTCTGGGCCTGCCCCTCCCTCTCTTTTTCGTTTGCTTTAAGTTATTTTCGCCTCGTGCTGACCCTTGTTCGCTTTTGGCAGTCATTGGTAGCGGCGGCTACCAGTCGCCTTCCGACGTTGCGCCGTCTACAGGGTCCGATGCTTTTCCGGACGACGGCGTTGTTTGGCCGAGTGAACCCCAAAGTATCCAGATACCGGACGACGGTGGCGTCCTGGAGACTTTGATGGATCGCGTGCGATCCGCCATGGAGGCAAGCAACCCCCCTTCCATTGAAGTGGTACGAGGCTTTCTCCATAGGAACACCCTCGCCTATCATTTGATGGGTTATCCGAGGGATACATGGATGACCGCGGTCAACTTCCTCTGGGCCGAGATGAGATGGCGTTGTCAGGAGGCGGCACGCCTCAAGATCCAGGAGCTCACAGCGGAGATTGCTTTGGCGGAACAAAGGTCTGAGGCTCTTCAATCGTGGAGAGGGGGCACGGCCAACCATGTCGAGACCTTGAGTGCCGGTTACGTTCGTTGCAATGATGATATCGCCGCCATTCAACGGACGATTGAGGAGGCCTCAAAGCGTCTTGCCGAGCGGCAGGCCGCCTCTACCGCATTGGCCGAGGGAGTGGCGAAAGCCAAGGCGGAGGCGACCGCCCTGGAGCAGGAATACGCGGACTCCCAGGCTAGGCTATCTACTCTTCGAGCCAGTTTGGCGGACTTCCAAAGGGGGCCTCACGCTTCTTTGTGAGGGGGCTTTGCAGCTCCCCTTTTTTGTTTCTGGCCGATGTTTATATTTCATCAGCTACCCCGAGGGCTTGTCTCGGCACTCTTGCATTTAATGAATGACAAACTTCGGGGTGCTGCCCATATTTCCCTTCGGCGTCATTGCATTTTCATCTGCATTCTTATGCCTTCTGGAGGGTTCTAGTTGGGTCTCTCCCTCGAATACCGCATTTCTGGCATTCTTCAAGATCTGATGCAAACTTCCGCCGCTGAGGCTGACCTCCTTTTTTTTTTTTTTTTCAGTGACTTCCGCTCTCGAGACTTGCCTTCTTGGCTTTTCTCGGGATTTTGTTTGGCACCTTGTTCTTGAGTTTTGCATTTGTGACATTCTTCAAGATCTGATGCAACGTCTTGGCGCTGGGACTGGCCCTTTTTTGGCTTTGTACATCATCCAGGCTTTGATGTTTAATCGGCCGGGCTTGCTTTTTCTGGCTTTGCTCTTCGACCTGCTTTTGTATTTCTTCTTTTTGAGACTTGCCTCATTGGCTTTTCCCAAGCTTCTTCTTGGCATCTTTTCTCTTGAATTCTGCATTTCTCGCATCTTTCAAGATTTGATGTAAGATTTTCGGTGCTGGGGCTGGCCCTTTTGGGACTTTGTCCAGCAGTTGCTTCATATTGGGGTTGCTCGACGGATATGACCCGTTGGCTCGAGCGGCATTCCCCTCCCCTTAGAGAGGTCGATTTCATTTCATTTTTTTTTTCATTTCATCATTTTTTTTTGCACATTACCCTCTCAAGCGCCCTTTCGGGTTTTCGCCGGAGATGGCCCCCTCTAGCTTTTTCCAGTGCGCCCTTTCGGGTTTTCACACCGAGGGGTTACCCATTTTTGTCTGAGGCGCCCTTTCGGGTTTTCACCTCAGTCGGGTTTGAGGCCTTTTTACCCTTGAACATCCCCTTTTTGGGGAATGACCAAGTCCGTCGGGACATCTGTATTTTTAATCCCTCCTTTTTCTTTTTCTCTCTTTTTTTTTATTTTAGGGCCCGGGGCCGAACCCTAGGGCAATCGATCATGGGATCTGCCACTTGGACTCAGCCTACCATTGCGGTTTTGCTGGCTAAGGAGATTTCGGTTAGCCTACCACTTTGGTTTGCCGGCTAAAAGGGTATGGGTTAGCCTACCGTTTTGGGTTTGCTGGCTAAAGGGTTTTGACTTGACCAACCACAGGGGTTTATTGGCCAAAGAGGATAGCCTACCTTCTTGGGGTTTGCTGGCTAAGGTTTAGGTTTGACCGACCACAGAGGTTTGTTGGTCAAAGGGGATAGCCTACCTTCTTGGGGTTTGCTGGCTAAGGGTTTGGTTTTGACCGACCACAGGGGTTTATTGGCCAAAGGGATAGCCTACCTTCTTGGGACAGGGGTTTATTGGCCAAAGAGGATAGCCTACCTTCTTGGGGTTTGCTGGCTAAGGTTTAAATTTGACCGACCACAGGGGTTTGTTGGTCAAAGGGGATAGCCTACCTTCTTGGGGTTTGCTGGCTAAGGGTTTGGGTTTGACCGACCACAGGGGTTTATTGGCCAAAGAGGATAGCCTACCTTCTTGGGGTTTGCTGGCTAAGGTTTGGTTTGACCGACCACAGAGGTTTTTGGTCACGGAGGGAATGGCTTGATCTACCATTCTGGTTTGCCTACCAAGCAGAATAGGGGCCCAGCCTAGCATTTCGTTTGCTGGCTGCGCGAAACATGCCTTGATAAGTAATGATTAGATTTTGATTTTTTCTCTCTTTTTTTTCACATTACTGACTCCTGCACCCTTTCGGGTTTTCACAGGGGCCAGCCCCTCTAGCTTTTTCCAACGCGTCCTTTCGGGTTTTCACGTTGAGGGGTTATCCATTTTTGCCTGAGGCGCCCTTTCAGGTTTTCACCTCAGCTGGATTTTAGGCATTTTACCCTTGGGCACCCCTTTTGGGGAGTGGCCAAGTCTGCCGGGACATCTCTATTTTTAGTCCCACTTTTCTTCTTTTTTTTTTTTTTGGGTGGGGGGGGGGGGCTTGGAATCCGAAGCGAGGTTGCGGAACCTTGGCTAGAGAATTCGTCGTTTGGTTTTAGCCCGCCATTTGATTTAGTGGGCCAAAGACGGCACAGCCTACTATGGAGGTGTACTGGCTGAGGGAGCATTGCTTAGCCGACCTATTTGGGGTTTATTGGCTAAGGTTTGACTCGATCGACCACGATGGTTTGCTGACCAAGAAGGAGTTTTAGCCGACCTTTTTTGGGGTTTATTGGCTAAAGGTTTGACTCGGTCGACCACGATGGTTTGCTGACCAAGAAGGAGTTTTAGCCAACCTTTTTGAGGTTTATTGGCTAAGAGGTTTGACTCGGTCGACCACGATGGTTTGCTGACCAAGAAAGAGTTTTAGCCGACCTTTTTGGGGTTTATTGGCTAAAAGGTTTGACTTGGTCGACCGAGATGGTTTGTTGACCAAGAAGGAGTTTTAGCCGACCTTTTTGGGGTTTATTGGCTAAGAGGTTTGACTTGGTCGACCATGGTGGTTCGCTGACCAAGAAGGAGCTTTAGCCGACCTTTTTGGGGTTTATTGGCTAAAGGTTTGACTCGGTCGACCACGATGGTTTGCTGACCAAGAAGGAGTTTTAGCCGACCTTTTTTGGGTTTATTGGCTAAGAGGTTTGACTCGGTCGACCACGATGGTTTGCTGACCAAGAAGGAGTTTTAGCCGACCTTTTTAGGGTTTATTGGCTAATAAATTTGACTTGGTCGACCATGATGGTTTGCTGACCAAGGAGGAGTTTTTAGCCGACCTTTTTGAGGTTTATTGGCTAAGAGATTTGACTTAGTCGACCGAGATGGTTTGTTGACCAAGAAGGAGAACATAATTCATAAAGGAGGGAATTTTTCTTTCCTTTTTTTTTTCTTCCCTCTTCTTTCTTTCTTCCCCTTTTTTTATCAACCTGGCGCCCTTTCGGGTTTTCACCAAGTCTGGCCCCCTTTGGCTTTTTTCCAACGTGTCTTTTATGGGCTTCCACGTTGAGGGGTTATCCATTTTTGCTTAGGGCACTCTTGTGAGTTTTCACCCCAACCGGACTTTAGGCTTTTTTGCCATTGGGCACTCCTTTTAGGAGTGACCAAGTCAGCCGGGACATCTCTATTTTCAGTCCCTTCCTTTTTTGACACGGGTCCATATGCCCAACCCTAGCCTGATTCGGCTATAAGGGGATCAGAGGGCGGTTGCCCGAGGAATTCATGCTCAGGGGCAAAATACATTTTCAGATGCTTGCCATTTAGTGGTGGAAAGGGGCGGTCGCCAGTATGTGTCGCCAGCGTGTATCCCCCGCCTTCATAGACTCCAGTAACCACATACGGTCCGCGTCAATTTGGCTGGAGTTTACCACTTGATTTGCCTGCCATGACCTCTCTTTGCTTGACCATGATGAGGTCGCCTTTCTTGAAGGCGCGGGGCCTGACTAACTTGTCATAGGCTTGAGTCATACGGGCTTGGTAGGATTGGAGGTGTTTGTACGCTTCCACCCTTTTGCCCTCCAGGTCGGACAATTCCTCCAATCTTCTTTCAATTTCTTGTCGCTCTTCAGGCTGGAGGCCGGTATGGACGGCCACCCTGTAGGACGACATTTCGATTTCAATGGGGAGCATGGCTTCAACTCCATACACCAGAGAGAAGGGGGAGCACCCCGTGGGGGTCTTGTAGACCGTTCGGTATGCCCAGAGTGCTTCGTGCATTTTCTCTCCCCAATCACGTTTGGGGTTGCCGACTATCTTGGCAAGCAGCTTGCAAAGGGTCTTGTTGAAGGCTTCCGCCAGACCATTGGTTTGAGGGTTATAGGCCGTTGATGTCCTCCAGTCTATATGAAATTTGGCCGCCAACGCATATATCATTTTGTTTTTGAAGGGCGTACCGTTATCTGATACGATTCGGTGAGGGGTGCCAAACCTGTGAATCAGGTGCTGCCCTGACAAATTTGGCCACGGCTACCCCAGTCACCTCTCGGAGTGGGATTGCCTCCGCCCATCGGGAGAAGTAGTCAGTAGCTGCCAGAATGAACCTGTGGCCGCTAGAAGACGGTGGGAAGGGTCCCACGACATCCACTCCCCATTCAGCAAAGGGCCATGTGGGGGTAGTCGGATGCAACTCGTTCGGCGGTTTTCTCGGCACCGAACTGAAGATCTGGCATTGGTGACACGCGCGAGCGTATTGGACGCAATCTGTGTACATGGTTGGCCAGAAGAAGCCTTTTAGCTTGATGTTGATTTTCATTTGTCTTCTGCCTGATGGGCCCCGCACAGTCCAGAGTGGACTTCGTGCATAATGACTTTAGCTTCTTTAGGGGAGAGACATCTTAGGAGGACAGACTTGTCTTTTTCATGGACAAGTTGGTACAGTTGGTCCCCGATTATTTGATACAACATGGCCCGCCGCAGGAGCTGGACCCTTTCAGCCCGATCCGAGGGCAGCCACCCGTTCTTTATTTGGATGATCGGTTGGCACCAGTTTCCTTCTTGTTTGCTTCTTCAAGGGCATTGACCTCCGCAATTTTGGGGTCGGAGTGGTCCTCAAGAACGCTGGGCATCAGCCTCCTATGTCGGACGGTTATGCCCAATTCTCCTTCAGGAGGGAGCTTTAGAGCAAACGCCAATTTGGCTAGCGCATCTGCCTGGGAATTTTGCCCTCTGGGGATGTGTCCAATTTCGAACAAATAAAACCTCTCGCGGAGCTTCATCACTTTGGCATGATAGGGGATCAGTTCCTTTTTTCGGACGTCGTAATCCCCCAGCACTTGACGGATGACCAGCTGCGAGTCTCCGTAGACTTTTATGCATTTGATGCCCATTTCGGCAGCCAGTTGAAGTCCCACGATCAACGCCTCATATTCAGCTTGATTGTTGGTCATGGCTTCATGAGTGCACATGAGTTGTGTAGAATTCCTCCTTGTGAGTCACAGGACAACGCTCGCTCCGGAGGTATAGGTTGTGGTGCCGTCAGTTTGCTTAAGCACCCGAGAAGCGCCATCAAAATAGAGCTCCCAACGTGGTAACTCTATGGCGAGAGTATTTCCATTTTCTTGAATGGCGACTTCTTCTTGTTGGGTCCCCTCCCCCTGAGGGGGCGAAAGGGTTTCCTCCTCGGGAAGCTTGAACTCGAGGGGAGAACCGGCCGGAAGCGGATGTGCCGCCAGGAAGTCCGCCATACCTTGCCCTTTGATTGCTTTTCTCGAGACGAAGGTAATATCAAACTCCATAAGGAGAAGGGCCCATTTTCCCATCCTCCCCGACAACACGGGTTGGGTGAGGAGCGCTTTTAGAGGGTCTATCCTCGAGATGAGGCTAACTTGATGGGCCAGCAGATAGTGCCGTAACTTTTTGACGGCGAATACCAGTGCCAGACACACTTTCTCCACTGGGGAATATCGGTGCTCCACCCACCAGCATTCTGCTGAGGTAGTAGAGCGGTTGCTCTTTACCTTCATTATTTATTTGTGCCAGGAGCGCTCCCAGTGACGTTTCCATGGCCGCAATGTAGAGGACAAGTGGCTTCCCTTTCACCGGGGCTCCCAAGACGGGAGGGGTAAGGAGATACTCTTTGATTTCTTCGAAAGTATCTTGGCACTCTTGGTCCCATACAAATGGAGCTCCTTTCTTCATCAATTTGCTGAAGGGGGCACCTGCCCGCGAGATTGGAGATGAACTGCCTTATGTAGGCCAACCTTCCTGGAGTGATTTCAGCTCTGTCAAGGTTTTTGGCGGCGGCAGCTCTCTGATGGCTTTGATTTTGATGGGATCAATTTCTATCCCGCGATATTTGACGATGAAGCCGAGGAATTTGCCGCTTGAAATGCCGAAGGCGCACTTCATCGGGTTCATCTTTAGCTGATGTTGGCGAAGCCTTTCGAAGACCTGGCGTAAATCGCCCAGTTGGTCTTCTCGCCTCTTGGTCTTGACGACCAAATCATCAATGTAGCACTCGACCAAGCTGTGGAGCATTTCACCAAAAATCTTCGTCATAGCCCGTTGATAGGTGGCCCCAACATTCTTCAAGCCGAAGGCATTCTTTTATATTGTAGATCCCTTTGGGGGACCTAAAGGCAGTATGGTCCTTATCTTTGGGAGCCATACGGATTTGATTGTAGCCTGACGATCCATCATGAAGGATAGTGCTTCGTGCCCGGTGGTCATATCGATCATCGTTTCCGTGATCGAGACCGGAAAGTCATCCTTTGGGCAGGCTTTATTCAAGTCCCTATAGTCAATGCAGATCCGGACTTGGCCATTCTTTTCTTACTGGCACTATGTTGGCCAGCCATTCGGGTAGATGCAGGCTTGGTGAAGTCAACTTTGAGGAGTTTGTCCACCTCGGCATTTACTTTCAGCTCCAACTTGTGGCGCATACGCCTTTGGGCTTGCTTGACGGGCTTCGTTGTGGGGAGTATGGACAGCTCGTGCTCAGCCACAGAGGGGTCTAGGCCCGGCATTTCTTTGTATGTCCACGCGAAACAGTCTTTGAATTCCAGCAAGAGTTGCCGATATGACTGTCTTTCTTCCTCGTTGAGGAGGGCACTAACGAAGATCGGCCGAGGTTCTTTTGGCCCTCCGAGGTCGAGTTCCACCAGCTCGTCCACGGTAGCTTGCCCGTCGTCTTCAAGTTCGCGGGGCGCCGGTTGCAGGTTGATGAAATCTTTCTCTTCATCGGAGTCGACAACATGGACGTCGTAATATTTAAAGCCTTCTTCATTGATCGGCCAGAAATTATACTCCTCGTCTTGAGGGGTTTCTTGGCACGATGTTCCACCTGAGAGGACAGGCCTGGCTTCTCCCACCTGCTGCTTCGTTGAGGATGTAGGAGATTGTCCACCGGAAAGGCAATAATCGGGTGATGGGACGAGCCCAACGGTGTTCACCGCATAATAGGCCTCGAAGTTCGTTCCATGGGCGTAGCCCAGCCCCGAGTGTCTTTTGCACAGTAGGGGGGTTGCCCTCGGAGTTGCTTCGGGTACCATAGCTGGCGGAAGTATTCCCCCGAGAGGGATCTTGCATTTGCGCGATCTTTTGCCTTTGGCACAATTTCTTGATGTGCTCGGGCATGTCGTCCATTTCTTGGACGGGCTCAAGGGCGACTTAAGTCGTTCGACTCCAACCGAAGTCGTCTTCGAGGGGCCCATACGGGAGTGGGTCCCCCTTGTAGAAGATGATCGGCTTCGGTGTCTCACCTTTCTTGAGACTATCATTTCTGTAATGAGTGACAATGAACGTTTTTAGTCGTTCCACCCATTGCTCCTCCCTATGGAAGGGCAGCTGCATGTATGCCGGCGACAAGGAGATGCTTCGTTGATGACCTCGTCGACGGCGTTTGCTTCATGGTTAATTTCACGCCTTTCTGGGCAACTAGGCCCTGATTCGGTAGATTCGACGAGGCGGCCGAGTCAGTGAGCTTCAAGGAGGTCTTTATTGACCGTGAAGAGCTCCTCCTCGTCCCGCTCTTGGCTTGCTTGACCCGCATCGGCACTTTGCTTTTCCTTGCCTTTTGATGCGGCGTTGACTTGCTGGGAGGCTCGCCGAAATATAGCTGGGTATCCGCCAGATTACATTCATTCGGGCGGAAAGGAGCCTGGTCGGCGAAGACTGTATGTTGCTCTCCTTCCTTGACATATTTTATGCATTGGTGGAGAGTTGAAGGGATAACCCGATTTTCATGTAGCCAGAGTCTTCCCAGGAGAGCCTTGTAGGACGTGTTCGCATTTATGATGTAGAACACGACCTTGGTGGCGAGGTCATCCATGGTCAGCTGTACCTCCACCTTTCCCAAAGCGTTTTCAGAGTTCTGGTTGAACCGTGATTCTAACATCATTTACCCTTTGCAGATAGGGCGTGAGGTACAAGACTTGAAAGTCTTCAGGGGCATGATATTGATCGACGCCCCAGGTCAACCAAGATTCGGTTGAGCTCGTGCCCGTTGACTTTTCCTTGCATGTACAACGGGCGATTGTGGTACAACGTAGGCAACAACAATCCTTATCGGAGAATGTCACCTCCGCCGCCAGCCTTCCAGGGCTTGAGCTTGGAGTTCGGTCACATCAGCTTTAGACCCTCGAGCTCTTGCAATATTTTGATGAGAGCCGCTCTCAACTCTTTGCTCCAGGCGATAGCGTCCCATATGGTGACGTTATCGGGAACTGCTTCATGTGATGTATGATTTTGCGGTCGGCCCGGGCACGAAGTTGCTCCAATGGTGGGACCATGTCCGCCAAAAGTTTTATCGGCTGCCCAAATTGGTTAGTCCGCCTTGCCCCCGGTTGTTCGTTCGACTCTTCTTCGAACAAAGGGGTTAGGAGACCCTCTTCCGGGGCGAGACTTTCATCTTGGCCGCCTTGGATGGAGCGGGTCGGTCGGCTGGCCTGGCGGCTTTCTGGCAAGGGAGTTCGCTTATGATCTCCTCCTGCTCTTCTTCTTCCTCGTCAGACGGGTCGAAGACGAAGGAGTTGACTCGTACCTCCACTTCAGGGATGGGTTGGGGCTCCTCTCCCCGGAAGATGATGTTTTGCTGAGGTCGGGCAAGCTGGGCTTTTTGCCGAGTGACGGGGCGAGCTTCTTTCCTCGTCCGCGGCCCTTCCCTCTGCCTTGGTTGCGGCCCGATATGTTGCCACAGGGGGCGTGTCAGCCGGCGACTGCAGACTTGCAGGCGGCGATATTGACACCATATTGCACGAGAAGTCCTTCAGTATTTCCTCCAGTTTCTCGACAGTAATTTCATCCTCCTTATAGAAGATGGTCAGTTCTTCGGGCAGAGGCAGCTTCTCGCCTTCTTGAGCCCATTGTAGCATTTGGTGGAGCCAGCTTTTAAGCCTCGTTTTGCGCTCCATTTCTTCCCACGGGATGTATCTGTCCAAAGGGACTCCCCAGGTGGGCTTGGAGGGGATATATTCCTCCAATTCATCAATGAGCTTTTGCAGCTTCTGGAGCGGAGTGAGTTCTGCCGGGGCCGCCATGGCCGCTGCTTGCTCGGCTCGCTCTTTCAGGCGTCTTTTCATGTTCTTTTGCCTGTTCTTCTCTTGTTTCAGCGCCCGCGCCATTTCAAGCGGCATGAGCTCCTTTGCTGGTTTGGCTGCCCAAGAGGCGTCCTCTCGGTCGGAGCGACTGTGCGACCCTCCCCTTTTAAGGAACGCCAGTGAGGGGCGCATTCTGGAGGCCACGGTGGTCCAGCCAGCTTCATCTTGCTGGTGCTGGAAAGTAGAGTCGATTGCCTGCTCGATTATTTCGGGCGGCAATTCTTGGAATTCAGCCCAATAGGGGCTCGTCTCTTGGGCGGCCAGCTCCATCACTGGCTTCTTGCCCCTACGATCTTTATCTGCCGCTTGAGTATTTGCGGAGGCGAATTTTCGAAGCACTGCCCCTTACTCCTATCTTCGGGAGTTTGTTCACGGGGAGGGGAGACTTGATGTTGTCGAGACCCCTTCTTTCGCCGAGGAGGTTGCTGCTGGACTTCTTCCTTGGCCTCGGGCTGGATTATTGGATTGCCTTCCGAGTCGATCTTCCCCTTCTGGATGAGGGATTTGACCCAGTCTCGGACAATCGGACACATGTCCGTAGGGTGCAGCAACATGGCATGGTACTTGTAATACATGGGGTGGTTTATTTCCCTCTCCGTGTATGTCGGTGGTGGCTTATGTGCCTTCACACAGCCTTGCTGCAAGAGTTTTTCAAAGATCTCCCCAGTCTTTGCAGTCGCAAAGGGATTCAGAGAGATTCGCCATCCGGGATACCATAGAGCAGGGGCCTCGTCAGAGGAGTTGGCTCCCGTCATTTCTGGGTCCTCTTGATTGTATATTGAGATGGGCCCCTCCTTTAGGGATATGTTTCCGAAGTGCTGCCCCAGGCTCGCGCCTTCAGTGTTGGCTGTGGGCCGCATCGGCGATATGAGCCATCCTTGTTCATCAGCTTCGGGGGCTTTGAGGTTCTTGAAGCACATATAGTCGCTTTCCTCAAATTCCCGCTGGGCCGCTTCCCTGGCTCTCACCAGGACCATGGAATTGTCTTCCGGGTCGATTCTCCCCTTCTGGATGAGGGACTCGATCCAATCCCGGACATTAGGGCACCTGTCCGTAGGGTGCAGCAGCATGGCGTGATATTGACAGTACATGGGGTGATTTAACTCCCTTTCAGTGTACGTCGGTGGCGGTGTGTGGGCCATCACGACACCTTGCTGCAGGAGCTTTTCGAAGATCTCCCCGGTATTTCCAGTCGCCAAGCGACTCTGGTGGGGAATTCGCCCTCCCGGCACCACCAGGTCGGGGCTTCGCCCGATGAGCCAGCTTCTGTCATATCCGGGTCTGGGAAAGTAAAAGCCACCGGCGTATCAATTTCCGGCGGGTCGATGACGTTGACTGTATGTGTGACAACGTCGGCTGAATGGTCTGTCCATTCGCGGATGTGAGCTGCGGCAGGTCGACACGGGCGTTGCCCAAGTCGATGATCCCTTGGTTGACCCATGCTTCAACCTTGTCTTTAAAGACGTAGCAGTCCTCTAGAGCATGTCCCGCATCTTGGTGATATATGTAGTAATTTGGCGGGACGCTCGTTGCGGCTGGCAGCCTAATAATCCTACCAGCAGGCAGGTGTGATAGAGTGCCAGTGTCTGATGGCGCAGGAAGGAGTATAATCTTCCAGTGACTTCATCATCGGACGGGTTTGAAGACTCCTCCGAGATCCATCCCCATAGGGAGGGCGCGTCCGGAGCACGGATGCGCTTACAGGTATTTGGAGTCCTTGCTGAAGGGCAGCCAGGCTTTCTTGCATGGTCCTTAGGTACGTCAGCGTTTGGCGCTGACCGTGCCGCAGCGATTGAACCTGTCTTTCCAGATTTTGCACTGTCTCCGACCATGTTCTGTGCTCCGAAGCGGAGGGATGATAACTTTCCCGTCCGTTTGTGGACTGAGCGTCCCAAGGATTTGCCTCGGGTCTTCTGTTCAGGGAGCCGCCGTATTGACGTGAATGACATTGGCCGATTGATTTGACTGATCCCAAGCATAGGGCTGTGGAGGATCGACCAAATGATCATGCATGGTGATGAGGCAACTCTGGATCAGCTTCTGTACTTCATTTTTAAACGTAGCAGTCCTCGATGGGGTGCCCCAACATACGGTGGTAGAGACAGTAGTTCGCTCATCCACTTTATCTGCTTCACTTGGTCTTCTCAGTCCCGGAGCTTAAGCAGGTCATTTTTCATGCACAGTTTGAAGAGCATCTTCGTATGGTCCTTCTTGAAGGAATGCGGCGTGCTCATACGCTGTGGCAATGACGTCGGAAGCGGTCTTTCTTCCGCCTTCTTGCTTGGAGTGCCAGAGGCTACGATCCTCTTCCCCTTACTTTGCGGGGCGAAGTCCACAGCATTGGCTTCTTTGCCCACGGCCCGCTCCTTGCTCGGCTTGCTTTTCGAGGGAGCTTGCACCGATTGTCAGCGAAGAACATCTCGATCTCCGCAACAACCGAATTGAGCTGGTCGAAGCCTTTGATATTGTTCCCAACAGCTTTTCGCTTATCTGCGCCGCCAGGCCCCGTCGACAGATAGTTATGGCATCTTCTTGCGTCGGGGGGTTGTCGCACCTCATGCTGAAGTCACGCCACTGCTTGATGAAGTCGAGTGTCGTTTCTCCTTTCCTTTGCTTGAGGGAGCACAGCTCTGCGAGCGACACCTTTCTTTCAGCCGTTTGGAAGCAGTCGATGAATTTCTTTTGAAGATCGGCCCAGTCGACAATAGAATTGGCCTCAACCTCGAGTACCACTGGAAAGCAGTACCCGTCAGGGATGTTGCGAAGTAACGAAGGAGGTAGGATTCGTCAAATGCCAACTCTCCCATGGCCGTTATATAGTAGCCAAGTGCTCATTGTGAGCCCTGTCTGTCGAACTTCTGCAACTTTGGCGCCTTGGGGCAGTCCGGTGGCAGCTTCTTGAATTGATGGTGGACGGTATGGCACACTGTATAGATCTACAGTGGCGGTCCCCTCGCCTCGTTGAGCGAAGCAGTCGTCCACAATCTTTTCGATCATTCGCCGCTGGGCCACGATGTCCTCAGCCGCGGAGGCTTGGGAGTTTATGCCCCTGCGTGGCTGCTGGACCGGGTCGACGGTGTAATCATTGGCCGCGGCTACTTGCGGGTTGACATCGGGCAAATCGCCTTGTTGATGTCTTCTCCGAGCATTTTGGTTTGTCGTCGGCACTTGGCGGCGTGGCGCGTTTGCCCCAGCGGGTTGCCCTCGCTCCGTCAGGAGATTGGCCATTTCAGCCTGCCAACGCTGTATGAAATCATACTTGGCGTCGTCCGTCATTGCTTGGAAGGCGGCTCTGGTTGGCGGCATGAGGAATACTTCAGCTTGCTCCCCGTCAGCCGGCAGTTGTTGATCTCCGAGATGGAGGCTGGCGACTTCGTCTTCTTCCCCTCCTTCGAGGTCCAGCTGGACTTGTCCCGGGAGGGGTCTTTGGTCATGCTCGAGTGGAGGCTCGAGAACTTGCCCCAGATTCAAAGGTCCAGCTTGACTGCCTTGCTGCCCTTGGGAGGTCTTCTGGCAGGTTCCGGGTATACCGGGCAATGGCTTCGCCCTCCTGCCGGGTTCATCTATCCTGAATGCCCGAGAGGGATGCCGGATGCCCAACCGCTTCTCTTCCAGAAGCGTAGCAGGTGAAGATTTTCATGCCTCCACCTTCTTCAGATGTCCGCTGCACCCTTCGCTTCTTGGGCCTCTGGGTGTTTGGACGGAGTGCTGCCCCCGTCGGCTGAAGACTGAGGTGCTCAGCCTTTCAAAGATTGAGACCCTAGTGTGGGAGCCCCAGTGACACTCGCGTCTCCTCAGCAGGCTCTGCTTGGGCGGAGACGAAGTTGGGCTTCCGATAGACGCCCCTCCTTTTCTGTCCGCGAGGACGAGGAGGTTCGGGGTCCTGAGCTTTTTCTCGCTCAGGCACTGCCTTCTCGGGGCCTTCGGCGGGTTTGTCCGCTCTTCCTCATTTGATTTGGCGGGATTCCTGCTTGGTCACCCACATTTGCCTCATTTTGCGAGGCTGTTGGGGTGCTAAACTTGATGCATGCCCCTGTCGGGCTCCTTTTGGGGAGTCCCGATTTTCTTGGCGCATCCCTTGGAGGGGAGCGAATTTGTTGGAGGTTGCCACCGTGGGGACGCTTCTGTCCCGGGGCAATATCGGCTAGCCTCCATCGAGCCTGACGCGGATGTCTCCTACGAGTACGATTTTGCCGGAGTTGGAGATAACTGCGCGGGGCTTGCTGCCCCTGCGTCCCTGGCGTTGTCCCCGTTTTCTAGGGACCGCGACGCAAGAGATTGTGTTTACCGAGTAAACTCGGCCTTGACTTGAACGGGGTAGTTTGGTGCCCCGGGTTGCAGTAGCTTTGGGCGCCGCCTTTGAAGTAACTTGGACGGCGAGGACCACCCCTAGGAAGTAAGGGGATCCCACCACGGCAGGGAAGTCGCCGAACACGATTGGCGTAGTCAAGTAGCCACACTTCGCGTGGCAGGCGACGACCAGAGGAACCGTAGAGGACGGCGGCCATCGAGCAAGCTTGAAGTTGCAGGCGGGAACGGCGTTTGGTGCCGACTTTCGCTCCTGTACCTCGGTGTGGAAATTAGTCATCTCTATTTCTATATCGGCATAAGGTCTTTTTACATATGCATGGAGGCAGGAACAGTCCCACCGGGCGTGCCAGATTGTTGGAACGCAGAATTTTCTTCTCTTTATATTAGGCCCCAGCGAGAGGCTCTGATATTTTTTATTATTTTTCTCGCTGCGGGCGTGCCAGACTGTTTACAGGAAACAGACAAAGAGATTTATTTTATGAGGGGTACGGGTAAAGACTCGAACCCTCAATATTCATTTCATTTTTTCCGCGCGCGCGCTCGTATTTTCAGGGCGATTGGAGTGGTCGTGTACTGGACCGTTCCCCACCGACCGAGTCGGTGTTTCATTTACATCGAGCATAACACTCGAATACCTTCGATGCGATATGTTTGTTAAAAAGACCGTATGCCGAAATTTAAAGAAATGGATGACTAAGTAAATTTCCACAAATATGCTCAACTATATTCAGGGCATTTACACTTATGCCCACAACGGGGTGTTTGTGCTCCGTTGGCGTTTACACAGTACGTCATTTACATGTACGTCGACGACGGGGTGTTTGTGCACCCCGCGCGGACCCGGCGCCTGGCCCACCTATAAAAGGGGTGGGCTCCCCATCCCTTTGGCCATTTCCCACGGTTTTTTCACGGGAGAGCTTTGGGGATTTCCGGAGTTTGCTGTTGGTTGACGGCCGTGCCACGCACGTGCACACGCGCATCCGACTGCGTTTTTGCTCGTCCCACGTGCGTTTGCTCCCGTTTTCTGAGGGCACGTGCATTTGGCCTTCCCGGATCTATCAGAGTGGTGCGCGACCCCGAACGCAAGCCCGAACGTCGAGTTTTGCTCATCTCGGGCATTGGTTCTGCCCTAACGAGGTCGAATGCCGCATCTCGGACGTACCATCCGGATCGCTCCGGACGGAGGCGTGGACTCGAACCCGTTTATCTCGGGCGTTCGAGTGGGAAGACCAGGGTTTATTCCCGGTCCTTTCCAGGCAAATTTGTCGCCCAAAGCTTGTTTAAACCCCGATATTTTTCAGGTTCAACACACCTCCAACAAACTCGGGGAAAGCAATGATGCCTATGGGTTTTGGCTGAGGAATTATACATCACCAGATGTGACAAGCTCGAATATCTTACCAGTAATCTCAAGAAGCCAGAAATTAGTAGGCAATATGTGATCAAGATAATCGTATGTTCATGTCGTGGCTCCTTAAATATGCTAGTTCCACCATTCAACCAATGATTATCCACAAGTCCACTGCAGCTGATATGTGCAAAACTCTTGCTGGCTTGTATTGTCACAAAAAAGAGTGAAGTGTCAACTCAGTCATACTATCCATGAGTCGCTATAGGGGTCTCAGTCTATCACTCCCTATTTTTATGCTCTTAACAAGTTTGTGGGAAGAACTTGACTCCTCTCGTCTACCTAGTTGGACCTCACTGAAGGATCGAAGACCTTTCTTGATTTTCAAGAGGATGATTGCATTGTGAAATTCCTGGGTGGCCTGAATGCTGATTGCTGACTATGAGGCACTCCAAGCCTCCAAGGGCAAATTCTGAATATGACCCATCTCCATCTCTTGAGGAAACTTATTTTAAGGTACTCATAAAGAGCAATCTCAATAAGTTATGGGCAACAAGCCTGTCATTTCTTTCTGCATCTCTTAATGTTTAGACTCCTTCAGTCAACAATAAGCACAGTGACAAGAAGTGCAATGAGTGTGGCTGACAAATCATGATTCTGATCTTTGGTAGGTGAAGTATCCAGAGAAGGTGCCTGCAAAGACTAGAGACTCAAGAAAGGGGCAAAAGTTCCAATGATAACTTGGTTGTCACTCAGGTCTTCTACTACCCTCGGTGGAACTATTCCAGATGGGTCTTCCACTATTGCATCACAGGTGTTCTTCTCATCACACATTGTTACTCTCCAGCGCCTTCTTGCCCAGCTTCAAGGCACCTCCTAGACACCTTCTGTTTCTTGGCCATAAGGTATACTTTGAGTGCTATTGCTCAATCCCCTAGAAATTCTTAGATGATCAACTCCAGAGTGACAGACCATATAATTGCTGTATACACTACTTCCATTTTCATTTTTTCTCTCGGGTTCAAGAAATGTCACTGTTGTGGACAGTACCGAGCTGTTATTGCTGGCAAAAGTTCCATCAAGCTAATTAACCATTTGACCTTTATTCTGCACTTCATGTCCTTCTATTTCTATCAACCTACTTTGGGTGAATAGTAACACTGGAGTTATGCTTGAAAGAATGGAACATGTCAACCTATGGAAATCTGTTTTAAAATATTGAAAATGCAGGAAACGATGTTATTACTCAACAGCAAATCTTTGAGCAGGACTCTTCACAACAAAACCTGGATGCACTGGATCTAGCAAGGGACAAATTGGCCTCACTCCAGCTTCAGGAGGAAGTTTATTGGCGTCAGAAGTCAGGCGTACGATGGTTAAAAGAAGGGGATAAAAATACACAGTTCTTCCACTCAGTTGCCCAATTTAAAGCTAAACATCTATAGCAGTCATCAAGGATGAATATGGTGTTGTTCATGGCTCTTTCGAGAAAAGATGTGCTTGTGCTATTTCTTACTATCAGCAATTGTTCTCTTCAGAGGGAAATTCTATCCAGGCCGAGCTTCTAGAGCTATACCTAGCATTGTTACTAATGAGCAAAATTCCAATCTTTTAGCAACTCCATCTCAGGATGAAATTCAGCAGGTTGTTTTTGATATGCCAGGTGATAGCGCCCCTGGTCCAGATGGCTTTCTTGGGTATTTCTACTTTCTTCTGGGATATTATTAAACAAGATATTGTGGAGGCTGTTTCTGAATTCTTCCAGGGAAGGCCACTACCCCCCTCCTACACTTCCTCCTTTCTTGTGATGATTGTTGAGAGTTGAGACTCCCACCTCAAGCTTAGACTTTAGACCTATCAGTCTTTGTAATTTTTCATACAAGATTATTGCATGCATTTATGCTAAAAAGTTAAGCACTAGACTCCCAAACATTATATCTGGAAATCAAAGTGCTTTCATACAAGACCGTAGTATTTTTTATAATATTGCATTAGATCAAGACATGTTCCATGATTTTGGGAGGCCATGTAGAGGTGGAAACATAGTGCACAAATTTGGATTCCATTCTCAATGGATAGATAAAATCAGATCCATGTTCACAAATTGCTGGTTTTCTATAATGTTGAATGGTATTGTTCAGGGATACTTTCACTCAACTCGGGGTTTGAGATAGGGAGATCCACTTTCACCAGCATTATTCATTATTGCAGAAGAGGTGCTTAGCAGGGGTTTGAAACATCTAATGGCTTCAGATGCTTCCTTGCGATAAAAATCACCAAGACTTTGCCTACTGTATCTCATCTTTTATATGCTGATGATACAATCATTTTTGCAAATGTATCAATGAAAGCATTGAGGAAAACAATGGCCTTCTTGCAAAAATATGAGCATGCTTCGGGTCAGCTGATAAATAAAGGCAAAAGTGCTTTTATCACTCCTGTCTCACTGGCTACCACAAGGGAGAACGCCATTACTAGACTGACTGGGCTTAAGCATGAACAGTCTCATCTCATCTATCTGGGGGTGCCTTTGTTTCAAGGTAGAGCTCGTGTGCCTACTTTGACAGGGTGGTGGAAGGTGCAAAGTCGGTTACCAGGTTGGTAAAGCAAGCTTCTATCTTTTGGTGGAAAAAATTGTATTATTACGCCATGTTTTGTCCTCCACTCCAGTCCATATCCTTGCTGTGATGGCTCCACCGATATCTGTTATTAAGGAATAGAGAGGATCATGTCCAGGTTCTCGTGGCATTCTTCTTCTGACTCTTCTAAGCACCACTGGATTGCATGGAGCACCTTGTGTAATGTGACCAGTGAAGGCGGAATTGGTGTTCGTAGCTTGTCACAGCTTTGTGACTCATTCACATTGAAGTGCATCATCTTTATGGTCGCAATTCATGAAGCAAAAATAATTTCCTCATACAACTGTTTTCGCTGCCACATTCAAAAGAAATGCTTCAAGGTCATGGGTAGGTATGTACAATATGAGACAAAATTGATTTCTTTGCTCGTCTTGTGGTATATGACTGTTCTAGTCTATTCTTTATGAACAATTGGAGTGGACTGGGAGCTCTGTGTAATTATGTTGAAAGGAATCTTTGGAATAACTACCCACATATGTATATGCTGATCAGTGAATATGTGACCACGGGTCAGCATAGCCAAGCGAACAATGCGCTAATTATGCAGATGTTTCCTGATAACATCAGGGATTATATTGTTTCACAGAATATGATACTGGAAAAGGGATCGTATGGCATGGTCAGCAACTGATACTGGTTTATTCTCAATAAAATCATCATATCAGGTTTAACAAAGAGAAGAAAATCTCTCCCATTTACAGAAAAAAAATTATATTCTCATATATGGTTTCCTATGATTCCACTGAACAAATCATTTTTTTTTATAAGAAGGCTGCTACATGCATGGTTGTTGGTTTCAGCCGAAACGAAACCGGTCGAAACTACTGTAGCATTTCCAAAACTGAAAAATATATATTTTTTAATTAGTTTTGGCCGAAAACAGACCAAAACTGTCCGAAACCGGCCGACACTCTCCTCTTGAGGCTGCCCGAGACTGGCCGAAACCGGCAGAAATGAAACCAAAATGGTTTCGGTTTTGGGCCTGGGCGATCCTGAAACCGAAACCAGAACTCCCATCCTTGGCTACATGGGCGTCTGCCTACAGATGATGCTATTCATAACATTGGGATCAATATTGCTTCAGCATGTTCTTGTTGCAAAAACAGGAAAATGGAGTGGTGAAGCACCTTTTCTTGGAGAGCGAACAGGCGACTTCATTGTGATCTTACTTTGATGAAGTTTTCCACGTAAGGACTGACAGAAGTTCCATTGCAACTTGTTTACTTAGCTGGTCTAACTCTACTCCTAAGACCAGAGTTGAAGCTATGAAACAGCTGGCCCCCATGTTAATATGTTGGTGTATTTGGACTACCAGAAATAAATGAAGGTTTGAGAATAAGACTTCCACTATTTCCTATAATATCATTTCATCTCTAACAGGTTGCTACAGATTATTAGCTTCGGTAAATTCAAGGGGGACGGAAGACCTGAACTACCTATACTATCACATTTTTGCATCCCACCAATGCTTCGGCAACCAAAAAAATGAAAAGTGGTGCGATGGTCTTTGCCTCCAAGTGGCTGGCTCAAGCTAAATTCTGAGGGGGCTTCTAGGGGTAATCTGGGCATATCTGGTGGTGGAGCTATTCTCAGAGACGATAAGGGAAATGTGGTCTTTGCAATTTCTATGTTCTATGGGGTTCTTACCAGCTTACAAGCAGAGGTTTAGCAGTCTTGGATGCCCTTCGTTTATGCCATGGTTTACACATTCGCCCTCATGTTCTCCAAGTGGATTCCACTTTTCTTGCAGTGATACTTCATGGCTACTTCAGCTAAGTTGCCTTGGTGCTTATGGACAGTTGAGACAGAGTTGACAGAACTAATGACCCTTCTTGCTCCCACAGTGGAAAATATCTACAGAGAAGGGAACCAATTGGCGGATGAACTGGCTAATGAAGCTTGCAACCAGTCTTCTTCTTCTGTCTTCTTTTCTAGTTCGACCCTGCCAAAAGCTTGTCAGGGCATCTTTGTTTTAGACAAAGCAGGTTTCCCATCTGTTAGAACTATGAGATAGTGAGGTATTATATCTTTGTATTTGCTACAGGGGTATGCCCCGAGGACTATGTAATTCTATTGTTACTTAATAAAATGTTTTTTGAATGATTGCAAAAGTGGAGTGAGAACATTCCCGACCTCTGGTTTGGGGGTGCACTCTCCCTTAGCAGCATAAAAAAATTACTTTAAAAAAAGAGGAGTAACACTGAAGAATTGCATTGTTCTGTAGCCTAATTTGATGTTCACTAAGTGTTTCAGGATCTGAAAACGAGGCAAAGGATTGGTATTGGCCATAAAGTATACCATTACTCCTAGGAGATGCTTTTCATTCCTCTGGTTCTTCCGTTTTTCTCATGTGGAAGGACAAGCTAGGAGAATTATATTGTGGAATTCCACATTAGAACATCTTTCATTTTGTTCCTGACAGTCTTGTTTCCCTTTTTGTTTGAGTCAGTTGATATTTCATCCATTCCATGCCAAACTTGTCAATTGCCAAGCGCTGTAGAACTCAATTTCCTTCCTCAATAAATAAAAGTTCCACTCCATTTGAGCTTGTTCATTTTGATGTTTAGGGGCCATCCCTTACTCTCTCTTTGGATGGCTATAAATATTTTACTACATTTATTGATGATTTATGTTGGTGCTCTTGACTATATTTGTTGCAATCCTGAGATGAAGTTTCCCATATTGTTCAAGAGTTTTGCAACATGGTTCACACTCAATTTGGCACAAAAGTGAAAAACCCTTCATTCTCACAATGCCTCAATCAGCATGACAGACCTTAGACTTTGCACCATTTTCTTGGTCTTGTCATTGCCTATTCCTCTCGTGGTTAATTATTGTCTCCTTCTGACTCTCGCACAGCTGATAGTTGTGGAGCTTCATCTCAAGTTTTGTCCCTCTGATGGTCTTCCCTTAAAGGATCACCATGCTATCATATCTGGTTGATGCTCTTCTCTACTTGACTATTTCTTGTCCTCATATTGCTCATGTTGTGCACATGCTGAATCAATTTGTCCAAGGCTTCCACTTCAGTCCATTTTGCTACACTTTGTGCACTTCATTGTCCACTGGCGCCATTCAACATTCTTGTTCATGTCGTCCACAGCCACTTTGGTGCTACATGCATGTACAGATGTAGATTGGGCTAGTGACTGACTCAACTGATTGTCATTCATTCCACTATGGGCTTTTGCATCCTTCTTTGCTCCTCTCTTATCTCTTGGTGGAGTAAGAAACATGCTATGGTCTCTCACTCCAACACTAAGGTTAAATATCATGTATGGCTAACATGATTGCTATTTGCTAAGGTTGTTTGGCTTTGTCAACTCTCCTTGGAAAATGCTGATTGGGCTGGTGACCCAAATGAGTGTTGTTCCACTTATTGGCTCCTCTTTTATCTCCTTGCAGAGTAAGGAACAAGCTACTGTCACTCGCTCTAACACTGAAGCTGAGCATCATGCTATTGGTAACACACTAAGGTCGTTTGCCTTAATTGTCTTCTCCTAGACCTCAGCATGGCTTCTTCCTGTCCTAATCCTCTCTTCTGTGACAACCCGAGTCCTCTTCAGATTACAAGCAATCCAGTTTTTTATGAGCAGACCAAACACATTGAGCTTAATGGTCACTTTGTCTGCCAACAAAACCTCTCTAATGGGTGCCATACACATTTCAAAAAACAAAACAACACCTTTCTAATGTCTTTTCACTCCCTCATATTTCCACGGTGGAGTAGATTCCTGCTATATTCACAAAGTCTCAAACAACTGCATGCTCAGACAGTTCATAGGCAAACTCTTGGTGCATGATTCCCCGTGAGTTAGAGGGGGGGATTTTAAGAGAGAATCACTCCTTTCAATAAAGAGGATAGCCCTTGTATGTATGTTTCCTTTTTCTCAATTTCCATCTCTTGTATCATACTATCATAGGAAGAGGGCTATGGCTGCTGACTTTGGGCTCTTGTGCCTGTATACATATGCACTATATAGTTTAGGAGAGGCTTGCACCCTCATATTTGCCACACACCTAATTATGCACCCAAGGTTGTCAACTGGTTCGATTTGAGGTTCACAAAATGCCTTTTGTGCATTTTATTCTATTTTAGAAACGCATCTTGAACACTCTATCCTCCATATGTGCTTCTGTCGACCACGGAAAAAATTTCATTAAGGTGGTGTGGTGGATTTTATATGCTGTTTGAGTTTGATTCGATTTTTATTTATTTTACTTTGTCATGCGGGGCGTGCCAGCCTATCTAACAGACAGAGTTTGAAATCCGCACGATGCGGAGAGAAAATCTTATGTCCAAGGGATGGACAAGTGTGCCAGTTTTACTTTGAACTTATTTGTTCGCGATTTTATTTTATCAGGCGATTAGGGTAGCATGTGCTGGACCCCTGTCTCCATCGATCGAAATTGATGTTATTTTACATCAGTTTTAACCCGAACACCATTGATAGCAAAGTCAAGAGGTTTGCATTTTTTTAGAAAATGATAACACGGTGCTTTAATTTTTTATTGGACGAAATAGATTTAAAAAGGGATTTTATTTTGAAAAGAGTACGAACTCCATTTGAGAGTTTAGCATATAATTTGATAAATGAGCGGGTGTATACCCGTGAATTTATTTGATATTTGAATATATAGTGCATTTGGGCAGAGCTTCCGCATGGGCAGAGTTACTGTGCAAACACACGAACATATATTTGATGAGCATATGGCCGCATTTTTTTAGGGCAGAGTCTCCGTATGGACAGAGACTCCCCAGAAAACACGCACATATGAACATATATTTTGCGAACATATGAGTATGTTTTTGGGCAGAACCTCCGCTTGGGCAGAGTTTCCTTAGAAAAACATATACACATGAGCACAAAAAAAAACTTACCTCTCGGAGACTCGCTCAACGAGAGGGAAGAACATATGTGTCTAAATGCTTATGTCCATGGAGACTAACTCGACATGGAAGCATTTAGAACACAAGAACATAAAGATGTTAAATACCTTATGCCCATGGAGAGTAACTCAACATGGAAGGCATTTAAGCATCAAAGCACACGAGCGCAATTTAATTTTACCTCCACAGAGACTAACTCGATGTGGAGGTATGGATTACATTTGGATTTTAAAATGCCCCCCGTGGAGACTAACTCGACATGAGGGGAGATTAAGGAGATTTCGTAGCCGGAGGGAGACGACCTCTTTTGCTTGCCGAGGGCGAATACCTTCACGTCGAGCAGAACTTTCTTCAACAAGCAAACCTTTCTTTTTTAATTTCAGGAAAGAAATCCCTTCTTCCAAAGGTCAGCGCTAAGAGTCCGCCTAAAAAAGGAAGCTCTTGTTGCCATCGGGCTACATGGGCTATTTATAGGGGTTCTTGCCCCTTACATTTGAGAGAGGAGAGAGGGATAACCGATGGAAGGGTTCCATCGGTTAAGGGCCCTTCCTTCCATTGGTTAAGGGCCCTCCCTTAACGGATGGAAGTCCTCCATCGGTTAAGGGAGATTCCTTTAACCGATGGAAAAACTCCATCGGTTAGGGTCCTTAACCGATGGAAGAAGTTCATCGGTTAGGGGGTATTTTCCCTAACCGATGGGAGGGCTCCATCGGTTAGGGGGTTTTCCCCTCAACCGATGGGAGATTTCCATCGGTTAAGGGGTTTTACATGGGTGGTTTTTCTATAAATACACCCTCGTGCTTTCTTTCCGAGGTGTTGATGCCATGAGATTTTTGCCCTTTCCTTGGAGACCCCTCGACGAAGGGTTGAGTTTGCAAGTGCTTGACGCTTTCTGCTACAAGTGTTTTTGAAGTTGTACTGTTCTTCAAACTCGATCTTATTGACCTTGTGCTGCCAAATTTCTTCCGCAACATATTTCCTTCAAAGCGTTGTTCTTTTCTGAACTTCTGCTTCACTGAAGAGATTTGATGCCAACTTGATTAATAAATTTCCTCTCTTAATCTGAAAGGGATTTGGACCCAACATTACCTAAGTAACCATAGCATTACTTAAGTAACCATTGGATATAAATAACTTCTGGCATATCCACTGTGAACTTTTCAGGGTTCAACAGCTTCATATATCAATCTTGCTTCAGAATGGTTGAGACTACGAGTACACATCAAGAGGCAAGCATTCAACAGGAAAGAATACAAAGGACAAATACAGCTCAATGTTCTGAGTTCAAAAAATGCACATTTTTAGGTTGCAACTTGCAACTTAAATTTCCTAGTAAAGAAAGAATCAAATGAATGAGCCAGTTGCTTGACATTCAACAATTTTGACAAAAAAGGATACAATAGAGCTACATGAGTGACAAATGAATTCAACTTTCAAGGTCTCAGACCATCTGTTGTCAGAAAATGTACTAGTATATTATCAGACTTATTATGGTCTATCTAAAATCATGAAAAATTAACTGAACTTCAGTGCAATATCAAAAGTTATTTTATTACGAACTTGGTAAGATGAATTTACCCAGCAAATGAAGCAGCATAGCGCATAGAAGATAAGTACCACCTTCCCAACTGACAACCTGAGCAATGTCAACACGTACCCTTTTGCCAAGAATTATATGTAATGCAGATGTCACAGGATCTCGAGCACCTGTTGTGCTGCAAAAAGTGCACTCATTTCAGGCCTCAGAGGAAATGGTTCTAGAGAAATTACGTAACATATATGAATGATGATATTACATAACAAGATAATCACCAGAAAAGTCCAATTCCATATATGCAATATGGTAAAGCAAATGCTAACTTGAATTCTATGGTTAGTATTAAGCTTATAGAGAGGGACATCCTATATCCTCAATTACAAAATGAAAAATAATCCCCACTGGAAAATAATATGGAACTTACTTAAGATGGTACCTGATAACAATGGCATCTGTTGAACCGGCAGGAATAATTCCAAGCCTAAACCGTTCATTAGGAAAGAACGATGCAACATCTTGATCTGCATTAAGTACAAATAATGAATCAAAAAAAGCCAATAAGATTCAAATCAAGAAATTTATGCCTAACCACTTAACATACATGCTGCAACCAAGGCTTTATTAGTGACGATAGCAATCACCTTCATTTTATGAAGACGTGAAAAAACTAACCTGTGTTAGATGCTCCAGCTTCTTTTCCTGTCATGAAAATGGGGATGTTATTTCCTCACATAAAAATGCACAAAACTACAATGTTGCATTTGCATAGCATGAGGACATCCTGATACATACTGAAATCTGATACTCCACAAACTGATGATTCTGAAGTTGAAAGAAGGGGATCATCTTCACTTTTGTGGGATACCCCAGGTGAACTACCATTAAGGTCATGAATAGGTTTGATTTTACTTTCATCATGTAATCTAAACTGCTCACATCCACTGTTACTCCCAAGAGAATGCATAAATTCCTCAGGTACTAGGGGATAAGGAGCCTTATGTCTTGATAAGAGAAGCCCATTAAGAATTTCATTGAAGAAGCCATCACCGCCCTAGAATCACAAGCATAAAATGTCATCATAAGACTGAGAGGCTATGAGATGAATTTTGTATCTTCAACATGAAAAATGTTAAGTAATTAAGCTGAAGCTTAGTTAGCATCAATCTCTGAGACACAAAATCCAGATACAGGTAACAAGTAAAAGTCTCATTGCCATATAAGATATTTAGAAAATGAAGACAGATCCCTTAAGCCATTGACATACCACAGTAACAATGCCATCAAAAGAACTGAGTTCCTTTTCTGTAGTAGATGCTACCAAATCATATGCATGTCCTGCTCTCTCTGTCACTGTCACCTATCAGGCAAACAAATCAGAAAGCAGAATAGCACGATGTACCAACTATCTGAAACTCTGAGATTTACTTGTGGATCATTGTAACTGTTCTAGGAGACAGGAACTTATCTATGCCCAGGACCCAAGAAGGAAGCTTACCTTAGTTTTCACTTTGGCACGAGAAAATATAGGGGCAACTGTCTGCCAAGTTTTACAACCATTCCCCTTCCCACTTAGTGGATGAACAAAGACCTATGCAGAAAAGTGATGTTGAATAACTCTTTATTCAGAAGCCTACTTGTTTGATAAACAATATTGACACTATTTCCAACATGAACATACCCAGAGGTTCTTAGGCCTGTCAGTTTCCATGCATATGTGGCTGTTAATTTGTTGAAACATGTTGACATGTCTGGAGATGCTTGTGGCCAAAGGTGTAAGATACCAAGGCCAAAGTAGATTTATTTCCTCTTGATCTTTGGAAGCCATGGACCACAAAACGATACATCTGCATAAGCAAGAAAAAAAATTCAGTTCCTTGAATTTTCTCAATGGGTAAAAAGTTAATAAAGTATAATACACCCGACAGATATTAAAAAGGGTGGGAACTACATATATACCCTTGAAATACATCAAAATAACAAGTATATCCTTCAAATCTTGAGTTCATCATGTATCCCAGTATTTGAATGCATGCCCAGTAAAGTATACGCTTGCTGACAAGAGATGCAGAGAGAGGGTGAGAATGAGAGAGAGAGACACATACACACAGAGAGAAAGAGAGGCAGTGGGTTTCCCCTCCGGCTTAGAGAGAGAGAGAGAGAGAGAGAGAGAGAGAGAGCAGTGAGGAGAGAGAGAGAAAGGGGGGAAGGGGCACCAGTGGGGCAAGGGGCAGCAGTGACAAGAGAAAGAGATAGAGAGAGGGGCAGGGCACCGGTGGGGCCGGGGGTTTCCCCTTTGGCTCTAGCTCTGTGTGTGTGTGTGTGTGTGGTGTGTGTGTGTGTGTGTGTGTGTGTGTGGTGTGTGTGTGTGTGTGAGAGAGAGAGAGAGGTGGTCCCAGGGGGACAGGGGGTTCCCCCTCTGGCTTGATGGTGTATGTGTGATAGAGAGAGAGAGAGAGAGAGAGAGAGAGAGGTGGGGCAGGTGGTCGCTCCCCTCCAGCTTCACTGCACATAGCATCACCATGGCCACTCTCCTCTCAGGACATTCTCCTTGCTATTTCTCCTCTTCCTGCTGCCCTGCTGGTCTTTCACAGTCCCTCCATCACCACCAAAGAGGACCCCACCTTCGCCATTTACCCAATATTTTATCTAAATATTGGGTATACTTGATGAGGCCAAGATTTGAAAAGAATACATGAAAATATGAGAGATTTCAGGGCTATATATGTAATTAACCTTATCAAAATTGATTGGATGAACATAGATGGCAATTAAAGTACATAACCTCAGTTTGGCAGAATGGAAATGCTGACCCAACATTGGGAACAAGTCCGTGAATCTGACCCCAATCTGTAAACTCAATAGCATAGATATCCAAAAAATTGATCTTGGATTCAGATGTTGATGAAAACATTAGACCCAAGCACATCTCTGATTTCTGGTAAATCATGAATAGAAGATCATCAGAAGCCTTGGCTTATTTTGCAAGACAACAATATAATTATATGAAGTATGATAAAACTGAAAAGAAATGTAACTGGGGATTTTATTCTCAACCAATCACAAGCTTGGCATCACCATGGCCAATATTTAACAATATGACAGCTAGCCAACTAGCATTCTAGACATGCAGAATGCTTAATCTAAATGCATAAACAAGAAAAATTCCATTAATACATAAAGCTTTCTTCCTCAATACCAATCTAAAATCATAGATGTCAAGGCACAAAGGCTTCCCAAGGCATTCTTGGGGTCCTTGAGTGCCTAAGCACTTAGGCGCTCCCTACTCCCTAGGCATCCCAGAATGTGGTATCTCCCTCCTATATGGAATTTAGATATCTAAAGGTATATAATGAATGAATAATCAAAATGGTAATATGACATTATAATTTAAATTAGAACATAATAGTCACTGCAAAATATATTAAAAATAATAATTTTAGATAGTTCTTGAATAATTAGGATTTGTTCGCATTAATGACTGTGACAATGTTCACAATCTACTGATTGTGAACAGTGTTAGAAATATGGTGCTTGCTGCCTTGAATTCTCCAATGTGCAGGTACGCACACGCAAATTGACTTGCGTGGTCAGGTCGCACTGATCAACTTGATTGGTCAGGTTGTGGTGGTCAAGGACTCAAGGGGCAGCACACCTTGAAGGGGTTCATCGAGCGGAGCCCCCAGGATGAAAATTTTAATTTGCAAAGCAAGGTGACAGGCCTCATTGGGTCCAGGCCGCCCCAAGGCGCCTACCTAGCCCACCTAGGTGCCGTCTTCGGGTGCCTTTTTGGGACCCAATAAGGCAGGCCTGAGCCTGGCTCATGTCCGCGCCTTCCCACCTAGGCAGGCGCCTTGACAACTATGTTTAAAATGCATCAATACATTCAATGTCTATTCATCCCAGTAACATTATTAGTTGATTGTCCTCTCCTGATAAATGATATACAAGCAACAAAAAAACAACATTTACTCATCCAAGCATCAGTTGTGCAATCTCCCATGACACTTGAACTGAATACACTTACATGATTCATTTGCTCCAAATCCTTCTTAATAAGCCAGAGTTTGCTAGAGCTTGATCAAAGTAGTAGACACTTATTCTATAAAATGAAATGACTGATGGGTGAAATATGGTACTTCAGCCACAAGTACAACTTTCATTTTTATTTGTAAAATCAAAAGGTATTGATATGGAGAACTATTGATTGTGCATATAATGTCCAAGGAAGTGTGCAGTTCCTGTGCAGAGTAGGAAATCATAACATGGATGAAAGTAACCCATCAATAGAAGAAAATTCTTCATTGTTAAAATCTCAAGGTATTAAAAAAAAATGAACCTAAAGCTTGTAATCCTCTAAGGACCTTCAACAGACCAATAATATGCTACACTAAACTAAGTTCATAATTGTATACGTGATCTCAAACAATCTTCCTAGATAGAGAGTTTCAATATTATTTTCAGATCCTAAGCAAGTTGTAAAGGATTCAAGAACTTTATCACACACATGAGCATAGGGTGTCCAACATGATTTTTAGTAGATAAAACTGGGTTAACTGTTGATGTCCTCCCATGGTTTCCTCCCTTTTAATTGTTACAGATTTTAGGTGCCTTACTCTGTTTTCTTCATCTATAATCCATTGCCTCCTTATCCCCTGCCCTCCCCAATCATTTTCTTCAAAAATGCCCCATTTGATAAAGGCTATTTCCCCTAATCTAGTAAGGTTAAACCCACACTTTTCATAGAGTGCCATACAACTGCATCAAGACCTGTCCATACCCCATGGGGTAGTGGCCGCTACACAGGTACACGCAGGTTTAAGTCCTGAAGGAGGCTCCACGGGGTTTTGAACACAGGTTGTAGGATAGGTTTCCCCTCCCCGTTTACACTAGGCTACTTACGAAAACAAGAAAAAACTGCACCAAGGCTGTCTAAACTAGGTCCGATTCAAGATAATAATAAGAAAAGGAGTCTCCAGTGGCCATAAAAGTCTGGATAATAGACATGGAACTATATCCTTCAGCAGTTAGAACTCAAACAAAACCCGAGTAACCCTGTTTACCCTAAATTTGGAAAAGGACCAAATATGAGGATGGAAGAGCTTGAGATCAGGACATATGATCTTCTCATGGTCAACTCTCAGACAAAGAGCAAATGAAGCACCATACATCTCATCTCAGGTATTAGATTCAAAAGAATTGTTCTCCCATGATTGATTTACACATTACCATCGTCATTTTTTTAATACCTTAGATGAATATGTTTCTAGAAAACTGAAAGCTCAACCATCTGGTACCAACATCACTCATTCAGGCTATAGTATTCCTACTCGTTTATATTCAGTATCCTAATGGGTATAGTCTTAGTACCTTTCTCATATCTAACTTGCAGTTGTCTACTTTGGCATGACTCTAGACAAGAACAAGTTCAAGCATTAAGGATAAACAAAAGGAAAAAAAACAATGTAATCAAGAAAGACATGACAAGAATAGTTGCAGAATGAACAAAGGACAAGACCAGACAAAGAGAGGGAGGTGATAAGAGATAGAGGAAATGCAAGGCACTTGAAATACAGTTCCAGCCACATGAAAGGCAAAGGAACAACATTTAGCAGCATCCAGCAAATAAATCTCCCTTTATAAGTCCTCCTTTTCCTATTAGATATTTTTAGTTGTTTTATCTTGTCTCTTAGTTCAATTCATAAACATTCGAGAATGGCTGACATCACAACCTTACACACCTTCCTTTTCGTGTTAACACAGCATTGCTCGTGCACTGAGATTACAAGAGAACAGCTGCACAATCTCATATAGTTCTTCTAGATCTCTTTGACCCCTTTCTTTGAGTTTCTCTTACAACATACTCGAGATTATCCATGTTTAGACAGCAAAAGTAATCCATCAAGATTCCAGTGTGGTGTCCGAGTAAGAATGCAGTTCTAACCCTGACCAGATATCAAGTCCGTCAATCTGCTTGCTAAGAGAAACTAGATTACGAACTGAATCCTGTGTGACATAGCCGGAAGACTTTGGTATCGAAAAGGGAGGGAGGAAAAAAGGGTTTTCCCACGGTAGATCATGTCAAACAAGAAGTATTTGCCAGCAGGTAAATAAGAAAACTGGCAATTAGTGATTTCAGGGCTTCCATACTGAACAAATAATATTTGATCCAAACATTCAAATGACACTTCGTCTGACACTAGCCTCGAGGCACGGTTTTTCTTTTTCTTTTTCTTTTTTTGATAGGTAAGTGTGGGGATGGGGAGGCACCTTTTGTTCATTAAGGAACAAAAGTTCCAAGTTTTTGACAGAGAGCTTATAAATAAAAAGACAGCATCGATTCCAAACAGACTTCGTCAAGGCAAGTGAGCAATCAGCAGCCGTTCACTCGCAGTGTCAACTCTCCTATGCGATCGATCATGTGCCCGAACCCGTAGGGAGAATAAGAGGGGCAAAATGACAGGGATTCCACCCGTTCCATTGCACAAAGAAGAAGAAGAAGAAGGAAATCAGAAGCAACACTTGCTGCCAATTCGACATCCCCACATTACCAGAAGTGACAGAGAGAAATTCCAGAACTTACAGTTCCCACGGAGGCGAGGGGCGCCCATGACAAGTCGTCGGAACCGAGGGTGAGAACGACTTCGCCGGATCCTTGCAGGAACATGGTCGAGCTCATTGACGGCGGTGCATGGGCTTCCATGGGCGGTGTGGAATCAGAGCGATCCGGATGTGGAAGGAGGAAGGAGAGAGTACGAAAATAGAGCAGCTGGCTCTTCAGGGTGGGAGAACTGTACGGCGATCAGCGACCTCCGTCAATTCCACAAATTTTGGTTTTGGTCGCCTTCTCTCTCTCTCTCTCTACTCAACCCCTCCCCCCCCCCTTTCTGATCGTTGGCACGTTCGTCAGCTCGGTGCCTCTTCTGTTGGGTGGTCGATCTGGAATTCCAACTACCACCACCCACGTTGGTTCGGGATTGAGAAAAATTTATTGTACTTTTATATTACACTTAAATGTAATATAACTAAGTAACAAGTTTATGTGGTATTGGATTGTCGTTTTTTTTTGATAACGAAGAAATCTCGCCCCGTGTGATTTGTGGACTCTAGATTGGTATTCGTGAACTCCAAGGTCAGGACTTGGCAGCTCCTACTTTCCGTATACTCAGATTGCCCTTACCCTACTGACCGAAAAAATCTCGGATTTACACACCTCGAGGATTGCATGTAAATCAGATAAGCCCCCCCCAGGAATCGAACTCGAGACCTCCTGCTTTTAAGCAAGAGTTCTAACTGATCGACCCAACCGGGATCCTCCACTTTATCACTTCTCATGTGAGAAGTGTCACATAAATTATTACCTAGTCATATTACACTTAAAGTGCAATATGCAAGTACTGTAAACCTTTTCTTCAAGCATTAGACAGTGGACGGCCAAAGCAAATGAGAGGGTCTATGGCAAGAGACATACTTGGGTGAGGGTGCACAGCATCAGTGTGCACTAAAAGACACGTATGCGAGCACACCAAATAGATACTATCTTGTTTAAGAAGACATCTAATATATAAAGAAGGAGATAGAATGTCAAAAATTGAGAAAATTAAGGGTCGCACACAAATATCCTCTTCTCCCTCCTGTTCTCTCCCCCTCGCCCTCGACATTAGCGTCCTCCTCCTACTCCCAATGATCACCTCCTATCATGACACATAAATCTCGTAACGGGCCGTGCTGCCCACAATGATCACTCCCCCGTGAGGGGTTACACCCACGAGTCAATCTTACCACCAACATAGGTGGAAGATCGTATGGGAAAAATCGACCACCTTTATAATCCTCAATGATAGCTCTCCGTAAAATATAACATATTCTGAACACTCAAATCGATAGAGAATGATCTCCAATCACCTCCTCTTTGTCTTCACTTCTTACGCACTCTAACTTAAGCATAGGATTATCCTCTTCAATATTAGTAATTATTTTATGTGCAAAGCACCTTATTTTTAACTAATAATTATAATACTAAAGATTAAACTGAACTATATGACGCCAAATTAGATGGAATTTCGCTCCCTCCATGTGTTGCAGCTATTTTTTCCTTTTTCTTTTTTTTTTTAGGGGGGGGGGGGAGCATCAGTTTGCTTTAGCGTAGGAGAAATACTTTGTGCACATTATGTGTGTGCACTAAAAGACACGTCTACAAGCACACCTAATGTGTGAACTACTAGTTATGAGTGCTCTGCAAGTTAACTCATATTAGTGATAGCACTTGTAATCTTATACTAATCTATTTTGGTAATAATATTAATGACATTTTCTCAATTTTATATACGTGCATATGATGATGTTCATGGGTATGTACAATGAAGATGAGGATTATGATGAGATCGGGATAATTAGATATATCCTCTTTAAACACATATTCTAAATATTGCTGATCATAGGTTACTCGAGAAAGGCATCGAGATAATCGGACATACCAGTGTGTCGTATGCCCATCCATATGATCGAGGTAGCTAGTTTTATAGCTACTTGTTTGGAGACACTAGGGATATGGTGAAAGTACTCATTGGAGAATAAGTTCACTGAATGATCCGCTCTCAGAATGTTGTATGGTTGACGATATCTAATAGTCAGATAGTGATTATGTGGTTTCAGTTGTGTAATTGGTCATTGAACTTAAGACACCAATAATGCCTTGTTTGAGTACTTCATTCTTAGATGTCGGACTTATAGGTCTAAAAGTTTCAGATCTAGTACAACCGGTTGTTCGGAATGGTAGCCAACCTTACGAAGTCAATTGTGTATCAATAAAGGGTCATCCAATCTCGGTATTATAAGAGGAATATCCCATGTGTTCTTGCTCAGACAAATCTCTGGCCAGGGTCAATCGGATTGAGAGAGAAAGAGTTCTCCTGAAGAATCCAATGAGTGAGAATCAAATGGATTCCGTATAGGCCTGACAGTACCATGCTTTATATGCGGTCTCTAGGATATTAGATGGATGAGAGACTAAAAGTACATGGTAACTGAGGGCAGAAAGGTCTAATGGATTAAATCCCCTTGTACCATTTGCGAACTATGAAGTAGTGGCCTAGCACGTCCATAGTCGATGAGTTGAGTAAATTATTATGGAGATAATAATTCACTAAGTCATAAGGAGTTCTGAGTCAAAAGGGTTCTGACGGGTGCAACTCACGTGCAACTCGGTATTGGGCTTAGAGGGTCACACATATAAGGTGGATGACACGATGACTAATAGAGAATTGGATAAGAGTTATCCAATATGGGTTCTCTCACCCAAAAGTCATGCAGTCAACGTGTGGTAAACGACAACATAGACCGTCCTCGGGAATGGTTCCTAATGACAGTGTCTGCTGTCGTCTAGAGCTTCGACTTCCCTTTGGGGATAGTCGAAGTATGGTAGATGACAAGATATGTCGTCGATGAGGTCTAGGGGGTGAGACCACCCTCTCTTTCCTCTCCCCTTGTCTTCCTCTCTTCCCAACCCTTTCTTGAGTGAGAGAGATGAGGTCTAGGGGGTGAGACCCTCTCTTTCCCTTCTCATTGTTGATGGTACTTTCTTCTGTTGTTGTTGCACCTTGGAGGTGCACAAGGAGCACCTGCAAGTGGTGGAGAGTCATCCCGACGAGGAGGAACCATTGTCGGTCACCTCCATATGGACACCGCTAGAGTGACCTTCATCTGACGAATCAGGTTCTGCACATCAAGGGATCTATGAGCTCCCCTAGGTGAGAATGTCTCACCCTTGTATGGTTTGCGTGAGAGTCATGCACCTGGACATCATCCTGTTTTGATATGTTCTTGTGAGAAACGTGATTAAACAAAAAACTTCATTCTACTGCGCATTAGATGCTCTCTCATGTCTCCTTACATGAACGCCTTGTGGAAGAAGGTAGCTAACATGTAAAAGAGGAGAGAGAATATATCAAAAAATGATAAAATTAAGGTCCGCAGCTATGCCCTCCTCTTCTCCTTCTTGTTCTCTCCCCCTCCTCCTTACCCTTGGCATTGGGGTTCTCCTCCTCTCCCATCCACCTCTGCCTCAAATAGAACAGCCACCACACAAGAGATGCTCCCACGATTGAGCTCCCACCATGCCTACTTCCGGACACCATGGAAATATGCATGAACTAAAGAAGAAGACTCTTCCGGGCATTAAATGAGAGCAAGTATCCAGTACTAACTTAAAGCAATCGTTAGACACAAGCTAATGAATTGGAAACATGCATGAACCGAAGAAGAAAACTCTAACGGACATCTCAACGGATATCTCTTCAAGGAGTCTATAAAAGAAGAAGACCAAGCTTCACACTGCAGAGAAATATAGATAGGCGACACAATCTTGAAAGAGCAAGCTAGCCATTCATCAACTTGTGTGAAGAAAAAATAGATGAGTGTTGAAGCTGACATCTTCTAGCTTTCTCTCTCTCTCTCTCTCTCTCTCTCTCTCTCTCTCTCTCTCTCACACACACACACACACACACACACACACTAGATCAAGTCTCTTCGTTATTCATATTGAGCTTGGTCTAGGCACCTTAGATATCTCATTGAGATACAGGTTGTGCCTCTTCAGTTGAAGAGAAGACTTGTTATGCAAGTGTTGTTCCCCTTGTGTAAAAGGGAAGATCAGGTGGGAGCTGGGTGTTGTTCCCATTGAGTAGAAGGGAAGATCAACGGAGAGTTGAGTGTTATATGTCCATTTGGGGGACTATACCCCGGTTAGTGAAATCCCAAGTTTCTTGGGGACTGGACGTAGTACTAAGGGGAGACTCAGTGACGAACCAGGATAAATATCTGTCTTTTGTGTGCTTGATGTTTGTGTGTATTTTTGCAATTATCTAACACTAACAGTTGTATTTAAGATTTATTTTTGAGCTGCAGAAATTGTCATAGCAACCTATTTAACCCCCCCTTCTAGGCTTGCTAACTGGGCAACAAGTGGTATCAGAGCATAGTCTCTCGAAGAAATCAGAAAATCTCATGATATGAGAGTGAAGATCAATGGCAGCTCAAGGTTATGTCGAAGGTAGTCTGTCAACAGGCCACCCCTATTTGATGGCGAATATTACAACTACTATAAGATAAGAATGGAGTTCTTCCTTAAAGGATACGACTATCAGTTATGAAGCATAATCGTGGATGGAGATCTAATAGTGATCTCCTGAAGGGAAAACTGGACAGATAACGACAAGAAAATGTTATCCCAGAACAGCAAAGCAAATAATATTATATGTTGTCCCCTGACTAAGAATGAGTTTAACTGAATCTCTGCATGCAAAATAGTAAAAGAAATGTGGGACCAGTCGAACCTCACATACGAAGGAACTAACAAAGTGAAAGAAATTAGGATTGATATTCTGGTTACGTGATATGAAAAGTTTCAAATGTAGCAGGTGAGACCATTACTCAAATGTACAGTAGATTTACTGATATCACAAATGGTCTTGCAGGACTTAGGAAAGCATATAATACTGGGGACATGGTGAGAAAAATCCTCCGATCTCTACCAAGTCACTGCTATAAAGAAGCAAATAACCTCTCCGCAATGTCATTGGAAAAGCTCACTGGGGCACTTATGGCTCATGAGATAAATATGGAAAGGTTAGGAGAAAGTACAACGAAGAAAAAGGTTATCAATGCATTCAAGATAGGAAAAACAAGCATGGATGATGCCATTGCCAGTGAGAGCAGCGATGTAGACAATGATGAAGAAGCTCTCCTATCAAGAAGGATGTAAAGAATTCTGGCCAAGAAAAAAAGAATCAGTCAAGAAGAAAATTCTTTAAGAAAAACAAAGCAAGCAAAAAGCTAGAACTTACATGCTACGAATGCAAGCAACCAGAGCACTTGTTCGAAATTGAAGAAAAATGATTACAAGAAAAATGAGCCTATAAATAAATACAAGAAATTCAAAAGGAAAACCATGGCATCAGCCTGAAGCAACGAAGATAGCTCATCTAAAGACTCCAGCACATATGAACAAGAAGGAGAAATAACATACCTCGCCTTATGGTAAATATCGATGACAATGTGACCTCTGACACCTTCTTTTACTTTTGTTCAGATTCAGATGATGATAATTTAGAAGATGCATTTAATAAGCTATATGGAAAATATAGAGATGTTTCTAAGCAATTAAAATAAGAACAATTTTGCATACATAGAGAACACCAACTCATAACTGAAATCTGAAATTGAGCAATTTGAAAAACAAGTTGCAGAACTAAAACATAGAAATAGTTTATTGTGTGAAGACCTAAAAGTAAAGAACATTAAAAATGAACGCCTTGAAAAGAATAACTCTGATGATTTAAGGAATGTAATCAAGAATCTAATAGAAGAAAATGTCTATCTAAATATCACTCTAGATATATTAACCAATGGAAAATCATTACTTATATTAAAAGGAGCAAGAAGAAATGGCTAACGGAAATATGGTGTAGGCTATACACTACCTGAAAACGAGGAAAATATAGTATATCTTGAAAAATATCATCTACCAAAATGTATACCTAAAGAAAACTATGTTAATAAGAACATAAGAAAACAACCAGACAAAAATAGAAATATAAATGGCATATCTTGCTGCACACACTATAACAAATTAGGACACACTATGAGAAATTGCACCACAAAATATTTAAAATGGATTCCCAAGAAAGATAATCATAGAACTAACCTACAAAAACCCAAAAGGATTTGGGTACCTAAATCTCAGTGATTTTCTTGCAGGCAAGTTTTAGAGCATCCAAGTGGTACTTAGATAGTGGGTGCTCAAGGCACATGATAGGGGATCAAAGCTTATTCACTTCAATCAAATCAGAAGAAGGCACAGTCACATATAGAGATAATGGAAAAATGACTGTCATTGATTGTGGCAATGTGGGCAATAAGAAGAAAAATTAGATTGAAGAAGTTCTCTATGTCAAAGGCTTGAAGCATAATCTAATTAGTATCAGTCAGCTGTGTGACAAGGGACATCAGGTCCAATTTAAAGAATCCAAGTGCGTGATCATCAAAGATGAAGAAATAATATTTGAAGCACATAGAGAGAAGAACCTATATGTCCTACATCTTGAAGATCTAAAGGATGAAGATGCGTGCCTTACTGCAAGCATGAGCACTGAGGCAGAGCTATGGCACCGAAGATTGGGATATGCAAGCCTATACGTTATCAGAAAATTGATTAAACATGATCTAGTGGAAGGCCTTCCAAAAATAAGTACAAGATTTGATAAAGTCTTTGGGTCATGTGCTAAAGGAAAGAAAGTCAAAGCTTCATTCAAATCAAAGACTTGTGTCACCACCTCCAAGTCATTGGAATTACTTCACATGGATCTATTTGATCTAATGAGAACAACAAGTTTAGGAGGCAAAAATTTTGGATTCATCATAGTGGATGATTATTCCAGATACACTTGGGTATCATTTCTGGAATCAAAAGAAGACACCTTCGAAGCTTTCCTAAAATTTAATAAGTTAGCTTAGAGGGCTCAAAAGTTCAACATCATTTCCTCATATTAGACCATGGAGGAGAATTTCAAAATAGCAAATTCATAAGATTATGTAAAGAGCAAGGAATATAACACAATTTCTCAGCACCAAGAACACCACAACAAATAGAGTTGCTGAAAGAAAGAATAGAATGCTGTTAGACATGGCGAGAACAATGTTGTCAAAATACAATCTTTCAAGATACTTTTGGGCAGAAGCAATCAACACAACATGCTATATCATTAATAAAGCTATGATAAAGCCAATTCTAAAAAAAGAAACATATGAATTGTACAAGAATAAGAAGCAAAAGATTAGTCATCTCAAGCCATTTAGATGCAAATGCTACATACACAACAATGGAAAGTCAAATATTGGTAAGTTAGAAGCAAAATCAAATGAAGGTATATTTTTTTGCTACACTTCTAAGCCTAGTGGCAATATGGTTTTTAATAAAAGAACTCTGTTAATTGAACAAATAGTGCATGTATTATTTGATGAAACTAACCCCTCTTCCAAGAAAGAAGAGTTTAGTGATGATGAAGCAGGTGAAATAACTGAAGGATTGAAGAAGGTAAAAATCAAAGAACATGACGAAAATACACCCTTGGAAGACTTGCAATAACAAGAACGATCATAAAAGGATCTTCGAAAGGAATGGAGATATCATAAGGATCATCCAAATGATAGTATAATTGGTGATCCAAGTCAAGGGGCAAGAACCAGAGGTAATATGATCCCGTGTGATTATTTAGCTTTTGTTTCTCAAATTGAGCCAATGATAGTCAATGAGGCACTGACTGATGAATCTTGAATCTTAGCCATGCAATGTGAACAACATCAGTTCAAGAGAAAGCAAGTTTGGACCCTTGTACCTAGACCATCAGACCATCATGTGATAGACACCAAATTGGTGTTTAGAAACAAATTGATGAGGTTTGTGTGATCACAAGGAACAAGATTAGACTAGTTACTTAAGGCTATTTCCAAGAAAAAGGCATAGACTATGATGAAACCCATGCAGTAGTAGCTAGATTTGAGGCAATTAGAATCCTACTAGCATATGCATTTGCTTTGGATTTAATTTTTTTCAAATGGATGTAAATTTTCCATTTTCAAATAGAATTATTAAAGAAGAAGTTTATGTAAAACAACCTCTAGGTTTTGATGATATTGACTTTCCAAATCTTGTTTTCAAATTGCATAAGATACTATATGTCTAAAACAAGCACCTAGAGCTTGGTATGAAAGACTAAGTGCATTCATTTTAAAACATGGATTTATTATAGATAAAGTAGACAACACCTTGTTTGTTAAATCTAATGATTAAAACATCCTGATTGTTCAAATTTATGTTGATGATATTATCTTTGGAGCTACTGATGAATCTCTTTCCAAGTATTTTGAAAAGCTTATGTAAGGAGAATTTGAGATGAGTATGTTGGGGGATTTATAAATCAAGCAAACAATAGAAAACATCACATCAGTCAAACCAAGTACATCAAGACCTATTAAAGAAGTTTGGATTTGATCATGCCAAATCTCTATCTACACCAATGAGCACCTCAACCAGGTTAGACAGTGTTGTTCAAATTTATGTTGATGATATTATCTTTGGAGCTACTGATGAATCTCTTTCCAAGTATTTTGAAAAGCTTATGTAAGGAGAATTTGAGATGAGTATGTTGGGGGATTTATAAATCAAGCAAACAAATAGAAGACCTCACATCAGTCAAACCAAGTACATCAAAGACCTATTAAAGAAGTTTGGATTTGATCATGCCAAGTCTCTATCTACACTAATGAGCACCTCAACCAGGTTGGACAGTGATCCTCAAGGTAAGAAAGTCGATCAAAATTAATATAGAGATATGATTGGCTCATTACTATATTTAACGGCTAGTAGACCAAACATTTTATTCAGTGTATGCATGTGTGCTAGATACCAAGTAGATCCTATGGAATCTCATCTAGTTTTAGTCAAAAAGATATTTAGATATCTAGCTCATACATTTGAATTAGGATTATGGTATTGTTACGGTATGTGTAACATAGGTCGGCTCAGGTCGAGGTGACCGCTGAGGTGCTTCTCGCCATGCGGTGAGCCGAGATGACCAAGCTGATGAATTATGTCTGAGGCGCGCTTGGCCGACGTGAGACGCTTGCTCGTGCTCCCGACCTGACCTGCAAAGCCCGCTGAGAGACTTCGACGGGGAGACACTCCGATGATCAAGTCAGTCGCTAGCCGAACAAAATGGCCTAGCCTGGGGTAGAACAATGTACATGTGCCTGCGGAGTGTCTACCTCTTATATAGTGTTAGGAGACCTGTGTAATAGCTGGACGACCCTGCTAATCTTGTCAGGGGTCTCCGTGATGGATGCTGGATTGAAAGTTGCCACCGGCCTGCCAGGTCATCATGATCGTGGTCTAAATAGCCGTAGTTATTGGTCCCGTGATCCTCGATCCTTACCTCATTTGCATCGTCAGTCACGTGAGCAATGTTTCGGGACAACTGCAAGCACGTTGGGCCCCAGGTCGTCCCCGTCCGAGCGAAGAGACCGTCACAAATCGAGCTGAGGAAGACAGCCCGAGGTGTAAAGTAGATTTGACCCTTCCAACCTGACTCGTCGGATCGTATATTGCTAACGTTTTGCCTGAGAAAGGACGTTGACCTATGCCCTCAATGAGGTCGGCTGAGTCCGAGGATTAAGCCGACCTGTTGGGATATCCCCGTATCATTGGCCCCCCAGGTTTACGTCGGACTGCGAACGTGGACTGAGGTGAAGCTGATGGAATTTCTTTGCCAAAAACACGTATCAGGCCACGTGGCTTTGTTAGCCCATGTGACCCGCTCTGTGCCGCGTCGCCTTGCTGTCAGACGCCGCCCTGCCATGAAGACACATCATAATGCTGTCAGAGCCGCCCTGTGCTGCGTTGTCGCCCAGACTGCTGTACGGCGACGCTAGTCGTCGTGTCACCTCCTCGACTCCCGCACACCATCATGGCTATCCTCGTCATTCGGGCTTAGTCAGAAGCCGAGAAGACGCTCGTCAATCAATCTTGTTGTGCCGCGTGTTAAGATCTTAACTGCTGCCGTGGAGGGTGAATACTGACTGTTGGATTCGATTCGCCCCCGGCACTATAAATAGTGCGGTCTGCTACCGAAAAACCACCCTTGCTCTCATGCGCGAGCAACCTTCAGACGACTAGCCGATGTGCCGACGACCTTCATGCCGACGTCCGAGCATTCGTCTCCTGTTCTCTGCTTCTTCCCTACAGAGGTAAGCCATGAGCTCTACCTAGTACAGTTCTTCTTCTTCCTCCTCTAGGGGTTCTCCTTCTGAGACCTTCTCAACTTCGTCCTCATCCGAAGCGACCTCGCTCTCTCGTCCCTCCTAGAGGACGACCGTTCTGGAAGCTTCTCAGCCCGATGTTCAGGCGTCAGGACCGGCCGAAGAGTCTTCTATTCTTGAAGTCAATCCTAGGTCGTATGTTCCTAGGAAGCCGTCCTCCCACACGTCGGGCTCTCGTCGGCTAGCCGACAATGTTGCCGACGCCCGGTATGAGATCGACTCTGAGAGCTTCCAATGGATGAAGAACCATCCAGGTCTCATCTTTCCCAAGCATTCTACCATTTATTCAAACAAACAACTCCGAGCCCAATATTCCATGGAGGGCGGAGTCTACCTCTATTTGAGGCCTTCCGAGCAGGCTTCCGTCTACCTCTCCATCCCTTCATCACCTTTCTACTTCTGAAGCTGGGAGCCGCTCCATCGCAGTTGACCCCGAACTCCTGGAGGTCGGTTGTCGGCTTCCTGGCAGCTTGTGCTCAGGCCGAGGTCCTTCCGACCACACGACTTTTCTTCTATTGCTTCTCAGTTAAGGCTTTTGGTGACTGACTGTATTTCGCAGATCAGTCAAGTCGGCAAATACTTGGTCGAATACCGTCCTCTGTCCACAACTGGAAGAGGAACTTCGTTTTCATTCACTGTCCGACCGTATGGCCCTTTCCGACCACACGGTCTGCAATCAACATTCAAGATAAGGCCTTCCGTTCCCCGAACCTTATTGAATCCGAGCTCTTGGAGTTTGAGTCTCTATAGGAGGTGGAGCCTCCCGACCTGTTCGAGCCTTCCGAGAAGTTGTTCGAGCTGAGGCTGGCCGAGGTCTGAACTTTTGTTGATTTTCACCTTTGATTGTTGCTATATTCTCAGGAGAACTGACCGTCTTTTCTTGCAGCAATGGCTGACAAGGGTAAGTCGTCAGCTCCCCCTGCTAAAGAGAGAAGCAGCTTCTCTCTCTCTGAGCTGGCTGAATGGGAGATCATGTCACGGGGATAGAAGAAAGTGAGCCGAGGGCAAAGTGTGCTCGCTCAGCCGAGACGGACGTGCCGATCGTCACCCCGACCTCCTCGGCACCTCATGAAGAGTCACGCGTCCCCGAGCCAACAGAGCCAGCCAAACGTCCTCGGCCAGCAAAAGACATGTCGGCCGATGCCATCGCCTCAGTCGCCTTACAGCCAAGGTCACCTGGGCATTCGGGAGGGCTCAGCGCCACAAAGTGGGGTCGACAATCGCTTCTTGCCGAAGCAAAGGTCCCAACCTCAGGCGTGAAGTCAAGCCAGATCATTGAAGACTTCTACGCGCCGGTTCAAGGTCTGATGGCCTAGTTTAAAGCAATTCTTCAACAGGTCGAGACCTCTAGAGCTTTCGCCGAGGCACGCTTAGCCGAGTCTGCCAGGAAGCTCATGGCCGAGAAGGACCTTCGAGCCAAGGAGGCAGAGCGGACAAAAAGGGCCGAGGCTAAAGCCGACAAACTCCTGAAGTCACTTCAGGCGGAGAAGAAGGCCTACCAAGTTGAACTCCTGGCTCACGAGAAGACCAAGGCTAGCACTGCTCAGTTGGTGGCCAACGAGTGAAAAAAAGCGATCGCCGAGGCTGTTGTCGAGTACCGCGAGTCTGACGAGCTCAAATCCGAGGTCGTCAAACTCTTCCAGCAGGGGTATGACTTCTGCCTGAAACATGTTCGGGAACACTTTTCGAGCATCGACCTCTCCGAGATTGTACTTGACGTGGAAGAGGACAAGGAGGCAGGCGCCGATGACAGAGACGAGACATTGCTGTTGTCGTCGACGATGCGCTGGCCGCTGCTGTTGAAATTTCCTGGAGACCACCACCGAAGACGTTGTAGCCAACGAGTCTGTTGTGCCCGACAATGAGAAGACTCCGACCGACAATGATATCGTCATAGACTGACGCAAAAATAAATGTACCCTTGGCACTGTGCCAAGGCCTTTTGTATCTTTTTAATACAATATAACTCCTTTTCAAACCATTTGCACATTTTTGGCAGGCGTTTGGTCGTCGGCACTATCCGAGAACTTATCTTAGAAAGTTTCGATAGCTGAGATCATAGCTTCCTAAGCTGTCAATATTAAAACCCGACACGCTTAACCCTTCTGTACGTCAGAATTTCATCTTTGACAAGTGCCGAAGCGACCTCATCCTGCTTTGCGTTAGTTATGTTGTATCAACCAGTATATATCCCCACGCAAACTCAGTAGGCTCATATTCATCAGAACAACTCTTGAGGTTGGATAAGACCCTTGTAAACAATTTTTCGCCAAATGATTATGTCAACGAGTGACGATGGCAAACGTTCAGTTTACATCGGACGTCATCCCTGTTCATGACGAATGCCTAAGCATCTTCATCCTGTGAACGACGTGGTATATGTACCATCATAGTAACTCGTATTCAACTCATGTCAGATGTTGTCTCGGTTTCTGACAAATGCCTAAGCAACTTCGTCTTGTAAACGACAATGATCACATACTAAACGAGTGCCGAAGTGACCTCGTCATCACTTTACGTCGGATGTCGTCTCTCAGTTACTGGAGAGTGCCGAAGCAACCTCGTCCAGTGAACTACGATGTCCACATTCAATGCGTGTGCCAAAGTGACCACGTCTTTATTTCATGTCGGACGTCGTCTCTCAGTTACTGGAGAGTGCCGAAGCGACCTCATCCAGTAAACTACGATGTCCACATTCATCAACATGTTCTCATGCTGTCGGGACCAGCCGGGATAACGAATGGCGATGCTATAATGCAATTTGTCGGCTTCTTCATGACGATACTATAAAGCGACTCGTTCATTTTCAATCATTCAATCATATTTATATCATGCAAGCGCAATGAAAATTCAACTTCAGCTAACAAATCACGACAATATTACAGGTTCTTGGGAGAGCCGACTTGCCCATCTCACGTAACTCGTCATCCCTGCGACCGAGGTCCTTAATTGCACAGTATGAGCCTTCAGCTCAGAGTGCACATAAACACGCTATTCGTTACGACTAAATTACATAAAGCAAGGTTGCCAACGATTACGTCTGATGGCTGACCATTAGGCTCATGGGCCGCTGGTAAGAGATCTATTGGGAAAGAGTAAGGGGTTTGCTTAGGACGATGCTATAAGCGACTCGTCATTTCTCCCTTTTTAATAGTTCTTTGGGGATACTTGTCGGAGTAACCTCATATGCTCAAGATCGCCCCCCCTTGTCGATCATGGATGATGCTTTGGGAGCTCCTTAATGTTCGCATTTAGTTGAGATCAACTAAAGAGGTGTGGGGAAAGCTGTATTGACCTTTAGTAGCGTGTTTCCCACAGACAGCGCCAATGTTACGGTATGCATAACGACCCCGAGAACCCGACCCTTGGCCCAAGCCGAGGACCCGATTTTCGCGGTCGCCGCCCAGAGATCCGGGGACCTGGAATGGCTATAACACAAGTCTAACAAAATATGTAAAGGAAATAAACGTCAACTGCTAACTAGGAGCACACACGCGGAAGTGGAAAGAAGAGCGAGACCGCTGCGTATCGCTCTAGGTACAGTCCCAACACACATAACTAGTACAAGTAAGAATCAGAGAATAACAAGTCCCTTAGGGGCATACCCCGAGGGTGACGTACAACTGGAAGGGGGGAAAACACTACTAGCTACGGGGACGATGACTACCGCCTTGTCTCCTCCGCCCGACGCGTGCCCTGCCGCTGTTGAGAAGTCTCACCTGGGAAAAGGAAGGGATGAGCTTCACAACAGAAGCTCAGTAGGGACTACCAATCCCTACTGGCTCTAACAGGCAGAAGAATCTTCGAGAACACTCTGGCTGACTGCAACTGGTCAAACAAGTCATCGATCCTTGGCAACATATACTAATTCTTTATTGTTACCTGGTTTAGCTGCCTATAATCGATGCACAACCTCAAGCTTCCATCCTTCTTCCTCACGAACAGCACTGGCGCTCCCCACGACGAACGACTCGGACGGATGAAACCCAACTCAAGCAACTCCTGCAACTGGCGCTTCAACTCGCGCAACTTAGCCGGAGCCATCCGGTAAGGTGCCTTAGACAAAGGCATCGTACCAGGAAAAAGCTCAATGGAGAACTCCACCTCCCTCAGGCGGTAATCCAGGTAGATCCTCCGAAAAAACATCAGAGAACTCACAAACAACTGGCACATCAAAAACTGACAACCCGCTAGGTTCCAAGGAACAAACAGAAGCAAGATATGCTGCACAGCCATCGCGGATCAAACGACGAGCTCTACAGAAGGAAATAAAAGGTCGACGGATAAACTGGATACCTCAGAAGCAGAGAACAGGCGCTCCAGGTATCTCAAACCGAACGGTCTTCCGCGACAATCCACCACAGCTGAGTGAACCCCAACCAGTCCATGCCCAGGATGACGTCAAAGTCATGAAGCTGCAATGTGTACAACCTGGGCGGCAACTAGTGTCCTGGACCTCAACTGTGACACCCTCCAGGTAACCAAAAGAACGCATGTAATCACCGGACGGAAGATTGACCATCACATCACACTGCCTCTCAGGGGTGTGATGAACTAGAGACTCGTAAAACTCCTCAGAAGCAAAACAAAGGGAAGCACCAGGGTCAACCAAAACATGAGCAGCTTTACCGAGGATAAGCAAGGTACCTATAACCAGGTTCGACACCTCGGCCTGCTCCCTGGTAAGAGCCATCACATGACCACGTCCACGCTCACGCTGCGGCGCCTGCTGGAGCTGCAGCTGCTGTGGCGACTGCTGGTGCTGTGGAAACTGTTGTTGTTGCAGGTACGGCTGGAACTGCTGAAGCTGCTGATACTGCTGAAACTGTTGAGGCTGCTGCTGGTACTGCCCCTGCTGTTGCTAACGAGGTGCCTGCTGCTGAGGGGGAAACTGGTACTGTCGTACCTACTGTGCGTACTGCACTGGCTGCTGCGACTGCTGCTGGACTGACTGCTCTGCAAACCTCGACTAGCGCTTCTACTGCTTACCCCGACCACCTCCACGAGTGGTCATCTGCTTGAACCTTGAGTGCAAACCAGAACTGCCTGAACTGCCTAAGCCCGAAGAAGAAGAAGTCGCACTGCCATAGCTACCTGCGGGACGCTGGTACGGTGAGGACCTCGAAGTAGCTCCTCCATGCAGCTGCTGCTGCTGGGGCTGCCAGGTCTCTCTCTCCAAGGCGGGGGCCTTAGCCACGGCCTCTCCCAAGGTGGCACACATATGAGCAGTCACGCCCCACCTCAAATCTGGCCTCCGTCCTGCAATGAACCTCTCTGCACAAGCCTGCTCACTGATGGCGAGATGAGGAACATGCCTCGACAACCGGACGAACCTCTGATGGTACTGAGTAACTGTGAGATCACCCTGAACCAACTCGTGGAACTGATCTCGTCTCTCACGTCGAGCATAGTCAGGGAAATACTCGTCGTGGAAGACCCCCAAAAATCGCTGCCATGAGATCTGATCCAAATGCTGCCCTAGAAAGTGGGTATGCCGCTGAACTCTCCACCACTCATGGCTGGCCCCTTGAGCTGATACACTGCCAGTCTGACCTGGTCCTTCTTGGCGCACTCCATGGTCTCGAACGTGCGTTCCAACTCATGCGTCCAACTCTCTGCCTTGTCTGGATCATACTCACCGAAGAACATCGGTGGCTGGAGACGCAAGAACCTCTCCAAGAGGGCTGTCCTGACCTCAGTGATAGCCGTCCTCCTCCACCCATCCCGAGTACTCCCAATACCCGACGCCTGTTGAACTGTTGGTTGCTCCACCTCCAAATCTGTCTGCTGCTCCGGTACCGCTGGGGGAGGTACTGGAGGCTGACCTCCCGCTGCCGCCTGCCCAAGCTGTCACGCTCCCTAGTTCAGGGTCTGAAAAAACTGCTCGGCCAAAGGAAACCATTTTGCATGCTGTTGTGGCTAAGGCTGGTACCACTGCTGCTGTTGCTGCCGCTGCTCCCTGAGGCTGTGCCACAGACTCCGCTACTGACACTTCCTCGTGAACCTACCCCTACGCGGGCATATCCGACTCATCCTGCTGCTCCATCAACTCTCTGGCCTGCCTATGTCTGCGAGGAGCCATGTCCTGCACAGCACACAACCAACAAGGTTAACAATACCACTTGGGCGGCTAGCAGTGTACTTGTACTACTGTTGGGACTTCCTGTTGCAGTTTAAATCCGCTACAAGTCCTGCCAGACTCTCGCACTGATACCAACTGTAACGACCTGGAGAACCCGACCCTCGGCCCAAGCCGAGGACCCGATTTTCTAGGTCACCGCCCACGGATCCGAGGACCCGAAAGGGCTATAACACAAGTCTAACAGAATATGTAAAGGAAATAAACGTCAACTGCTAACTAGGAGCACACACACATAAGCGGAAAGAAGAGCGAGACCGCTGTGTATCGCTCTAGGTACAGTCCCAACACACACAACTAGTACAAGTAAGAACAGGGGAATAACAAGTCCCTTAGGGGCATACCCCGAGGGTGACATACAAATGGAAGAGGGGAAACACTGCTAGCTACGATGACGACGACTACCGCCCCGTCTCCTCCACCCGACGCGCGCCCTGCCGCTGCTGAGAAGTCTCACCTGGGGAAAGGAAGGGATGAGCTTCACAATAGAAGCTCGATAGGGACTACCAATCTCCTACTGGCTCTAACAGGCAGAAGAATATATATAAACAATTAAATGACAGTAGTTATATCTTCTACCTACAAAGAAGTGCGGAAGTAAGCTATTAACTAGCACGGTACAGAAAGACACCACGGTCGGAAACTCCGTACGACTACACATCGTGACCACCACATGGCTGGCAACACAGACAGAGAGAACCATGCCTGGACAAGAAACACTAGCTACGGAAAACACTACCACTAGTCAACCGGTCAGGTGCGCCCACTGACGTCTTATCCTCGACCCAGGTCCAAACCTCCACGTCTCGTCAGAGTGAGGCAGAACACAAGTAGCACAACAGAAACTGTCGTAGTCTGGCCGGACTACGGTCCCACTCCTGGCCTCTCTAGGTTGTTCCGGGGCTGCAAAGAGTAATGCAGTGAGAAAAAGGATTGGCTGGTCTACACCGGGTAGAACTCCGGACGTCCTCGGTGTCCCAGACCAACAAAGAGAGCTCTGCAAATGACTCGACGCCTCCGTCCTAACCACAGTTTTCCCCTCAACTCCAGAGTCCGTGACTCGAGTACGCTCGTCGCCCCGAACACTCCCTCTAAGGCATACGAGGATAGGGGTCCCAGGCAACGATAACAACCTCTCTCACGAGACAAGCCCTCAGGTGCCGAGCACCGAGCGAACGACTAGTGTAGGACCGTACTAGGGAACTAGTACTGGTGCCACGGGTACAGTAAGAAGCGGAAATGGTGAAGACTCCACAAAAAATGGAACTCTGCAAGACCTACCTGTCCTGCTGTAGTCGCGACGCATCGGGCCGTCGTGACGCCCAGCGTTGTCGCGACACTGTCGCAGCGGCTCAAGCCGTCCCGACCAGGTCGTGACTCTTAAGAGCGTCGCGATGATGTCGCGGCGGCCATGCCAGTTGCGACATCATCGCGACCTCTATACTGGTCACGTTCTCAGCGAGGGGCATCCAGGTACAATCCTCCCAAGGACCGCCCCAAAATTGGTACAATCACATCCACACAGGGGAGGGAAGCATGGGAAAACATGTAGGAAAGCTTTTAAACCATACAAACCACCCTCAAACCTCACAAAACATGGATTACAACGAATCTACGCTCGATGGAATCCTCACTCACACGATCATGATTCTCACACCCCCACAACCCCAAACCACGGAGAAAGCACGTTCTCAAGGGGGAAGGGAGCATGCTAAGGCGAGAGGAGTCGAGGGTCCCTACCTCCAAGAGTAGAGCCGACCCGTTGGGGCCTTCACATCAGAATGGCCACCTCCTCCTCGCTCCAAGCTCCACGATCATGCTGCCTGCACGAACGGGGCGTCACCTCCCACCACGAGCACCTCAAGCACGTCGAGAAACCACCGGAGAAGAGAGAGCTCGAAGGAGGAAGAAGAAGGAAGAAGAAGGGGAAGGAAAGGGAGAGAGGGGGAAATGGGGCGCAACCTTGGTTTTAAACTGACGGGCCCCAAGACGCAACGGTCGGCCTGGCGCGAAAAAGCATGTCGTGACGGCCACCCATGGCGCGACACCAAAAGCGGTCAAACCTCGAAGACAGGGAAACACAAACGCGACGGCTGACCAGGTCACGTCAATGTTGTACGCACCTGGCACCCGACAAGACCGTTCTGACAGATAGGACAACGGTCAAGTTTGTCAGAAAAAGTAGTCGCGCGCCACCAGACGGCGTGACAAGAACGCGACGCCCACCCCCGTCGCGATCAGAACGTGACGCCTAGGTGTGTCGCCACACAACCGCTGTCGCGATGGGCTCCCCCGTCGTGACCCTAAGGACAAGGCAAGGACCCAAGAGGGCCGGGTCTTACATCCTAGCCCCCTTAAAAAAATTTCATCCTCGAAATTAAAAGAAACTCAGTTTCAAAACAGAAAGCAATACAAGGAAGATCAACATACCCATCACTCAAACAAATAAGGAAACTGCTCTCTCATCTCATCTCGCACTCCCAGGTGGCCTCGCCACCAACGCGGTTCTCCCAGACAACCTTGACTAGCAGAATCTGCCTCCGGTGCAACTGCTGTACTCTGCGGTCCACAACTCTGACCGGGTACTCTGGCACTGACAAGTCTGGTGCTACCTCAAGCTGCGAGTAGTCCAACACATGTGACGGGTCTGCAACGTACCTCCTGAGCTGCGAAATGTGAAAAACCTCGTGCACACCTGCTAACTCTGCCAGAAGACGCAGTCTGTACGTGACCTCGTCTATCCTCTCTGTGATAGGGAAAGGCCCAATATACCTGGGACTGAGCTTTCCCTTCATGCCAAATCTCATAACACCCTTGGTTGGAAAGATCCGCAAAAACACAAGGTCACCCACGCTGAACTGCAACGGCCTTCTGCGGACATCTGCATAGCTCTTCTGCCTACTCTACGCTGTTAGAAGCCTCTGCTTAACTAGACAGACTGTGCCTGTACACTGCTGCACCATCTCTGGTCCCAAAAGCTACCTCTCACCGACCTCGAACCAGTGAAGTAGTGTCCTACACGACCGACCATACAAAGCCTCGTATGGTGCCATTCCAATGCTCGAGTGATAACTGTTGTTGTATGCAAACTCTACCATCGGAAGGTGCGACTCCAAGTGCCAATCCAGTCCAAACAACACGCTCTCAACATATCCTCCAAAGTTTGAATAGTCCTCTCTGATTGCCCATCTAATGCGGGTGATACGCTGAACTCAGTCTCAACTATGTACCAAGATCTCTCTACAAACTACGCCAAAATCCAGAAGTGAACCTCAGATCTCTTTCAGAAACAATCAAAACTGGGGTTCCGTGCAACGGAACAACTCGGTCCACGTACAGTCTGGCGAGCCTGTCCACTGACCAAGACATCCTGACTGGAAGAAAATGCACTGGCTTGGTCAACCGATCTACAATCACCCAAATACCATCATGTTGGGTTCTCATATTGGAGAATGTTGGGTTACAACAAGTGTTTAAATGTTTTTGATGATGAGCAATACTAATTGATGTTATGTTTATAATTGATTCTGAACTGATCTGATTACTTTGGTGTTGTTTATTCATCTATAACATACTCAGAAATATGTCTGAGTTCTCGAGTATCATAAAGGCCAATGTGTATTGAGTTTGATAACCATGTTGATAAAATATAGGACTCCTTTAAGAAGACAAGCAAGATTGCAAATAAAGCCAAAGACAAATGCTTCATGGCTCTTGGCAGCTCCAGAGGTTCTCCTAGTTTAGACAAATCTGAAAGATCATATCTGTCAGAGAAGTCAAGAAACTCTCAAAGGTCAGGTAAATCTAATTCAGACCCATTTGACGCATCAATATCTAATTCTGATTCAGAAGATGATATTTCCTATGATGAATTGATAGAATGCTATGAGCACTTGTCCAATCAATTTAAGAAGGTAAAATATCAAAACAAGAAGTTAAAAGAAAAATTGGAGAAGAATGAAATGATAATTGATAATGCTCAAGCATTCTATGAAGAAAATAAAAAATTGAAAATGGAGAATGAAAAATTGGAAAATGAAGTCAAAAGCTATGAAATCAAGTTTTCTAAGTTGAAAGAAGATCATGATTATGTGGAATCTGAAAATTCTAATTTGAAAATAAAAAAAAAAATTGATTTATCATAATGAGAATCTCAAATTTGATAATGATCAATTGAACAAACAAATCTCCAACATGACTCATGATCACCAAATAAAAGAAAAATGCAATAAACTGTTTGAGGAGAATAATCATCTGAAAAAGAAGATTGAATGCTTGTATCATGACAGACCATTAAATGATGAATGGAACAATGCTAAGAAGAAAATTGCTGACTTGAAAAATCAATTGTTCAAAGTGAAATTGAAAAGAACAAAATGAGAAATGGTTTGAATGTCATGACAAATCAACTTCAAACTTCTGAAAAAGAAATTGTTGCATTGAAAGCTGAAAAGGAAAAATTGACAAATGAACTTGAAGTGGCTATTAAACAAAATCAAAATCCTAAAAAGAAGGTTTCTGAATTGAACAAAAATGCTCCAAATAGGAAGAATCCTATTTCAACTGAAAACCAGAGAAAGAAAAAGAAAAAGAAAACAGGACTCCACAATGTCTCCACATCTCCTTCAGCTGCCAAAAAGGCTTCAGGGCATTCTCAAGTTGCATACCATGCCAAGAGCTCCCAAAGGGTACCACCTCCTTCTTCTCAGCCCAAGGGTGATCAAAGGTACTCTAAAGAATCTCAGAGATTCCAGCAAATGCACTCATACTATGGTAAGCTCCAGGTAAATACTCAACCCGTTTGCTTTAATTGCAATAGACCTGGTCACCTCGCCAATTTATGCTGGAATAAAGGTCAACACTGTCATAATCATGCCAAACCAGTCCAATGCTTCACATGTCATAAAATTGGTCATATTTCTAAGAACTGTTGGCATAAAAACCATGATTCTGTGCATGCTTCAAATCTCCATAATAATCCATGTTTTCATACACACAAGGATAACATCATGTTCATAAAGATCAAAAATTTCATATATCTATGAACAGGAAAACTGCACAAAACAATAGAAATCCAAAAACCAAATCACTTTGGATTCTGAAATCTTCATTGTTAGATTCTAACATTAATGTCATTGCAGGACCCAAGCAAGTGTGGGTCCCAAAACAAGCTTGATCAACAAGCTGAGATGTCTTGCAGCCAAAAATTAGAAATGGATTCATGCCATTGGCTGTGCAAGGCAAGAAATGATGGAGAACGAAGGTAAAAAAAAATTTAACTGAGATTGAAGACTGTTCAGGTAAAATCTCTTTGTCACTTCAGTTGTGAACTGCAAGAATTGAAATGGATTTTTAATTCTATCTGAGGAATGAAGAATGTATTTTGTTGATACCCCCACATGACAATGCCACTTAGCAATTGGAATCATGCCATCTTGCTTGTGTAACTGTGCTCATGACCTCTTGGTATATCAAATGATGACATGTGGAAAAACAAGTTATGCCTGTTTGGAAACTATCATTATGCATGAGTAAAATACTCCGCAAAGTACCAAAAGTCATGTAATGCATAAGGCTAGTTGAGTGCTCAATAATGTGTGAATTGCTTGATACATTTACTATGCATGTGTTATGGGGGAGTAAATTTGAAAGTGCTCATATGCTCATGAATGCTCATGAAATCTATGTGCAAATACTTGTCATGAATGTATATATATCATGCTTGAATGTTGTCTCATCACATGCACATCTTATGGGGGAGTAAGTTCAAGGTAGGTTGAGTGAAATACTTGAGAGAAACCCTCATATTCATTGTGTCATTACTTCTCAAAATCTTGTTCTTCATGTCACTCAATTCTATGCCTCAACACTGATTTTCTCAAGTATCTGTCGACAACCACTATCACATCTGTCGACAGACATGCTCTCCCAGAACCAAGCCTTTCAGGCCTGTGTGCATCTGTCGACAGGCACATTCTTGCTGTCGACAAATACACATTTTCTGTAAATTCTTCATCCTTCTTCATAATTTCTTCATGAGCATGTTCATATCATTGATGCAAGGGGAGAATTGGACTTAATATTCATTGCAACCTTTCATATTCACATAGTATCAAAGACATTGAATTAAACACAATGATTTTGATATAGTATTTTGTGCTTGAGTCTAGGTTGTGTCATCTAGAAAACATTGATCAAATCTAATGATTTTAGCCTAACTCACTTGAATAACTCCCTTGTGGATATCATGTTCTAAAATGGTTTGATAAGTAAGAAGGTTTTTGAACTTAATGTTTTGCATTAACCATTGACATTAAATAACCATTGACCTTGATTGTTAAAAAAAAAAAAAAAGGAGAAAAGCTACATATTTCAAACACTCAAAAGTTCATAAATAATATTTGAAATGGGACAAAGGCGAGCAATGATGAGTATCACTAAGTAACCGGGGACATGGGCATCATAAATGTCTGTCTTTGCGTAAAAAAGTCTTTTCATTATCTCTGCACAATGGTATGATGGTCACTAATACTGAGTAACTGGGGGTACGGGCATCCCTCATGTCTACCTTCACGTCAAAAGGTAAAAGTGATCATAATTACCACTTTTCCCACATAAACTTGACAAAAGAAATTGTTTAAATGCTTGAAATAGAGTGGAGCCTCCAAATTTAAATCAAGGGCAATGGGTTGTCTATTGTCAATTGTTCATGTAGACATTGCCTTCATTTACCAACTGAACATCACCCACTAAGGTATATGATTTTTTTCAATGGTTTTATTCAAAAGGGTTATTTTATTTTCATATGTTTTTGAATGATGTATTCTAAATGATATAACTTGAGATTCCCGGAGTATTATCTCTTAACCATTGTAGATTTTTATGTGTCTTAATACTAGTGTTTATGACATTTTGTAGTGGGTATCAACCTATTCTCAACCTTGTAATCTCATTTGAACACTCATTCCCCACTCATATCTTTCACAATTCAGTTATGTGGTCACACAATTCCTTGCTTCATTCTTTTACTTGTGTGCACTCATTATCTTTTTGAATGTTGTCAAAAGGGGGAGAAACATCAATTGTGCATAAATTGAAAATTTTGTCATCATCAAAAAGGGGGAGAATGTTGGGTTCTCATATTGGAGAATGTTGGTTACAACAAGTGTTTAAATATTTTTGATGATGAGCAATACTAATTGATGTTATGTTTTTTTGATGATGACATTTCATGAACAAGACAAAATTGATGTGTTATGAATGTGTGAACATGATGAGAATGACAATTGGATGCAAATGAAACACAGTTTTATATGTTTTCATTATATCTCACTAATTATGTCTTTTAATGTAGGTGTGAATGTACACAAGACAAAGCCCAAAATTCAAGTGCAAACGAACAAGACAAGTTGCTGAAATAGTGCACCTGTCAACAGATGATATGCATCTGTCAACAGATGAATAGTGCATCTGTCGACAGATGATTTTCGCTTGTCGACAGATCCACTCAGAAATCTATTTCCAGAAGGCCCAGTCTTCTGGTTTTTGCAAACCTGTCAGCATCTGTCGACAGCAGCAAGTCGGCTGTCGACAGACGGAGTTTTCTGAAGATCTAATGGCCGGGATATGATCTATATTTTGGTGTTTCCTTTTAGCATGACTCTCTATGCTTGGACACCACTATATATGGATCATATGAGGCTATTTTCCAGCAAGAAGCCACCATACCAAAAGCCCTAAGCAAAGGTCAAGAAGAAGGCTCTCTTCCTACTGCTCTGTTTCAGAACTCCAGATCGTTCAAGAGAGATCATCTCGTACAAGGAGTTGAAGCTAGTTCGTATGAAGTCAAGCTTCTCCATCATCTCGTGGTCTTCAACGACGTGAAGCTTGAAGTCTTCTGGACGAACTCTCTGAAGAGTTCTTCATCTGGATTTGTTTCTATATCTCAGAACTCTTCCTCTTCCATATTTTTCACCAATCTCTGTGTGGTGTGTATTGATTGGATATCAGTGCGTGGATTTTGTGGAAGTGTATGGTTTGTGATCTGTACAAGGGTTGTGTATAGATCATAGTGTGTGTGGTAGTGGTTCAAGTGTTTTTTTACACTTGATCCATGTGTGGATTGTTGTTCTGGTTGCGTGTTTGCATCAGACAACGTGTGTGGTGTGTTGGTCAGATCAAGGCTAGAGGATCTGATCTATTGTGGACTTGATCTAGCGTGTGTGTGTGTGGTTGAGCCGGTGTGCTCGTGTGTGTGTTGTACTCAGTTCTTGAGTAGTGTGTCCTCACTGTGTGGGGGTGGACGTAGGAGTCACGTGGTGTGATCTCCGAACCACCTAAAAAATCCCTTGTGCACTGTGGTTTGACTTGTGGTTTGCATTGTTTGCGCTAGATGCATGCCTAGGGATTTCGTCTACACACTACTTGTTATTTTGCTCACACACATTGCATCAGATCAAAGGGTTTTTGATTGAGTAGATCTTTTAATCCGAAGTAATTTTCAAATTGCTTAAGTTTCCGCTGCAAATCTATTCAACCCCCCCTTCTAGCTTTGTCATTACCGAATAACCGATCCTACACATCATGCCTCTGTGGAGTATGGGGCAAACCAACCACGAAGTCCATAGTAATGTCGTCCCACTTCCACTTGGGAATGGGTAACGACTGCAGCTCACCACCAGGATGCTGATGCTCAGCCTTCACCTGCTGATAGGTAAGGCACCGAGTGACAAACTCTGCCACGCCCCTCTTCATCCCTGGCCACCAGAAGAACCTCCTCAGGTTATGGTACATCTTGGTGGAACCAAGATGAACAACATACCTTGACCGGTGTGCCTCTGACAATAGCGCTTGGCGCGCACCATAGGGAACGTACAATCTGCCTCTGAATCTGACCTCACTGTCCTCGTCCAGCTCAACATCTGGCATATGCAAAATATCTGCCAACTTTGAGTCTGTCTGTTGTGCCTCCAACACCTGACGGTACACTGACGGACGAATTGACAAACTGGTCATCACTGCACGGTCTCTGCGCCTTGTGAAAGATATGCGGAACTATCTAGAGCAGTAATCTAGAAGGGGGGTTGAATAGATTACTACCAATTAAAAGCACTATGACCTTCTTTTCGATCCAACACTGACTTATCGAAAACTTAAACAGATATGTATAGAATTCAAACTATGATGTGTGTGCTGATTATGAGTAGAATGAACAACAACCTATATAGCGTGTGAATAATCAACGTGCCTACCAAACATCTACCGCGAAATGTTCAAACCACAGAACACGAAGATTTAAGGTGGTTCAGAGTACACAACTTGTGTATCCTACGTCCACCGTTCACACACACACACGCAAAAAGACTGCTTATCAGCGAGTTCAACTCTACAACACACACACCCACGTTGTCTGATGCAAACATGCAATCAGAACAACAACACACACGTGAATCAAGCACAAGGTACGCTCGAATCACTACCACACACACAGAGATATGAAACGTAGAACAGAAGAAGAGTTCTGAGTTGAGGATCAAATCCAAGATGTGAACTCTTCGATGAGTTCGTCCAGAAGACTTAAAACTTCACGTCGTTGACGATCACGTGATGAAGACAAAGCTTGAACCGTGGACGAACAGGCTTCAACTCCGCTCGTGAGATGGATCTTCTACGAACAGGACGGAGGGTTGAAGCAGAGCAGCTGGGAGAAACCTTTCTCTTGGGTTTTGCTTAGGGTTTTGGTATGGTGGCTTCTTGCTGCGAAAATACCTTCATATGATCTATATATATGGGTGTCCAAGTATGGAGAGGCGTGCTTGAAGGGATCACCCCAATATAGATCATATCCTGACCATCGGATTTGACTTAACCTTCGGCTGTCGACAGGCTCATCACAGTTGTCGACAGCTACTGCTCAAGTTTGGTTCCCAAACCATGTAAGTTCCTGGAACACTGGGGCTGTCGACAGGCGATTCCTGGTTGTCGACAGCTACTGCTGGGAATTGGTTTCCAGAACCTTTTGGGTTGCTGGAACCCTGGATCTGTCGACAGGCAGTCTTTAGCTGTCGACAGCTACTGTCCCAGTTGAGCTTCCAGTAGCATGATTTGTTCCTGGATGGTCTATCTATCGACAGGGACCTTCATGACTATCGACAGGTGATCACTTGAAGTGATTTTCTTGATCTTTTGCTCTTGTATCTTGTTGCTTGTCTTGTATGCATTCACACCTACATTAAAAGACATTCTAAGTGAGATACAATGAAGGCATATATGATCATCAAAGCATGTTTTTACTTGATTGTTCCTTTCATGACTTTGTCATTATTATCATGTTTCAACATCAATGCAGCATCAATTATGTCAACATCATAAAAAACATTTAAACATAATCATCATACACAATTGAACCCAACATTCTCCCCCTTTTTTATGATGACAAAATTACAATTGATGTTTCTCCCCCTTTTGACAACATCCAAAAAGATAGTTCATGCACACATGGACAAGAATAAAGCAAGGAACTGTGGTTTCATTCATTGATCAGTAAGCACACACAGTTACAAAAGGACATCCAGTACATGAAATAATTAAAAGCAAAATAAGGGAAGTTACATGACTGACACAACTAACTGACTCAAGACCGAAACCTAGTGAAAATAAAAAGATATCCCTCAAATAGATCCTAGACTCTCTAAAGATCGTCATTCCCAGGAGCAGCTAAATGACGGAACTCATGAAACTCTGTAGAGAGTCGGGTGAGCCGATGCTGAAGGTGAACTTGAGTATCAGCAAGGGCATCCATCTTTGTGTTGAGCTAATCAAAAGGAGCAGAACAGATTTTTTGAAGGAATTGAATGGGAAATGAGTGTTCAAATCGGATTCTAAGGTTGAGAACTGGTATATACCCATTACAAAATGTCATAAACACTAGAATTAAGACACATAAAAATTCTACAATGGTTAAGAGATAATACTCTGGGAATCTCAAGTTATGGCATGTAGAATACACCGTTCAAAAACAGATGAAACTAAGGTAACCCTTTTGAATAAAACCATTGAAGAAAATCATATACCTTAGTGGGTGATGTTCAGTTGGTAAATGAAGGCAATGTCTACATGAACAATTGATAATAAACAACCCATTGCCCTTGATTTAAAATCATGGAGGCTTCACTCTATTTCTAGCATAAAAAAAATTCTTTTATCAAGTTAAAGTGGGAAAAGTGATAATTAGGATCATGTTCACCTTTTTACTTGAAGGTAGACATTTGTGATGCCCGTACCCCTAGTTACTTAGTGTGAATGACCATCATACCATTGTGCAGAGATAATGAAAGGACTTTTTGACGTGAAGACAGACATTTGTGATGCCCATGTCCCCAGTTACTCAGTGATGCTCATCATTGCTCTGCCTTTATCCCATTTCATATAATTTTTGTGTGAACTTTTGAGTTTAGAAATAGGTAGCTTTTCTCCCTTTTTTTGTTTTTGAAAAAAATCAAGTTCAAAAGGTTATTTAAGGTCAAGGTCCAATGTATAAACATTAAGTTCAATAACCGTCTTACTTGTCAATCCATTTTAGATACATGATCATCCACAAGGGAAATATTCAAGTGAGTTATGTTAAAATCATTAGATTTGTTCAATATTTTCTAGATGACACAACCTAGACTCAAGTACAAAATATTATTTCAAAATCATTGTGATTAAGTCAATGTCTTTGATACTACGTGAGTATGAAAGGTTGTAATGAACATTAAGACCAAATTCTCTCCTTGCACAAAGATAGCGAACATACTCATGAAGAATTGCCAAGAATTGTTGAAGATTTCACAATTGAAGGACATCTGTCGACAATAAGAATGTGGATGTCGATAGCTACTGAGAGACAGAAGCACTGATGTTCTGGAAGAGCCCATCTGTCGACAGCTGAAGAAGGAGTTGTCGACAGCTACTGTTTCACAGAAGAATTGTGGTTATGGATGAGGGGATCTGTCGACAGGTACTTGAAAGATGAGTTTTGAGGCATTGGATTGAGTGATATGAAGATCAAGATTTTGAGAAATAATTACACAATGAGTATGAATGATATCTCTCATGAATGTCACTCAACTTACCTAGACTTACTCCCCCACAGTGTGTGCATGTATGTAAAACATGTTCAATCAATTCAAGCAATGTTTTTCACATCCATGGCAAGCATTTGTACAGAGAAGAAACATCCATAAACATATGAGTACCAAACTTTCATCCTTTTTCAGAGATAAATGAGCCAAGAATGAAAGAAACTAATTACCCCATTTGAAGTTGATGACCTTCATATGCAACTTGACTATGGATGCTGGGCAGAGGATGTTTTCTCACGCATAATGATAGTTTCCGAACAAGCCTGACTTGTTCTTCCACATGTCACCATTTGATATACCTCATAGTCATTATACACAAAGATCATTTACTTTAAAATTTGGTATTAGTTTCATTGCATTTTGCATAAGCCAAATTCTCTTCTCAATGATGTGAACCTATCTTTAGACAAGGGTTTGGTGAAGATATCTGCCAATTGTTTTTCAGTGGGTATGAAGCTAAGAAGATTGTGATTAAGACCATCAACTAAAGCACATTGTCTATTGAGTTAGAGGCATACTTACCTATCTTACATGTGCTAATTATTTGGCCCTTATTGTTACCTCCAAAGACAACTTGACCTCCATCTTTTTCCACCAGCAGACTAAATTTTTCTTTGTCGCCCGTCATGTGCCTCGAGCAGCCACTATCCAAGTACCATTTGTTTTGATTTTGGGCTGCTAGGCATTCCTGCATAGATGGATTAGACAAGAGGTTTTGGTACCCAAATTACTTTGGGTCCCATATTTTCATTCATGCCAAAAAGTAAATGCTTTGGAATCCAAACTTGTTTGCATTTCAGTTTGTTTAAATTACTCCAGCATTGTTTTTCAGTATGGCCAAGTTTTTTACAGTAATTGCATGATGGAGTTTTACTCAAGACACTTCTTTTGGTGTTGTGTTGAGCTTGTGATTGCCTTTGCCCTTTTTGATGCTTGTTTGGCATTCTTTTATCTGCATATTTCTAGGCTTGTCGACAGGTCTCTTTGGGTCTGTCGATAGTTTTCTTAGTGTGTTGAGCAGATGAAGGCTTTTGTTTATTTTGCAATTGCTTACCTTTAGCTTGAGCATTCTTGCTGTTGGTTGGAACTTGTTTACTTGTACTTGGACTGCAATCAACAAAAGATGTGATCAAATTTTCTTCAAGTTTCTTTTGTTTTTCTGGTTGAAATCCAAGCCCATGCCTAGTTACATTTGTTTTAACTCCCAACACTGCATCAAGATTCTGTTTTCCTTTTACAAATCTTATGAGATCTTCAGTTTTTCCTTTTAATTCCTTTTCAACTTGTTCCAACTTTTTCTGAATCTCTTGATTTTCATGTTGAAGTTTTTCAAGAGAATTAATTAGACTTTGTTTTTCCTTTTCATTTTCTTGCAATTTTTCTTTCATGCAATCCATTTCTTCATAGTGACCTTCCTGTTCAATTTTCACTAATTCAATTTCTTTAGACATGATTGCAAGTTGTTCATCATTGGATGTGCTATCAACAAGTGAGGTGATCTTCTTTTTCAGTGTTTTATTTTCTGATTTATATTTATGAAAATTTTTAAACAGCAATGTATAAGCCTATTCCTAATCATCAATAGTGTAATTTTTAAAAGAAGAGCTTACCTCACTGGAGTCCTCACTCCTTGCCATTAAGCACTGAATTTCTTCATCTCCAGAGCTTCCTTGTGCATTCTCGTCTTCATCTTCATCACTCAAAGTCGCCATCATTGCCTTGGCTTTCTTGAAAGTGAATTAGTCCTTCTTAAGTTTCTTCTTGAGCTCCGGGCATTCACCTCTCATGTGCCCTGGTTTCTTGCACTCATAGCACACAATCATGTCAGATTTTTTGTTAGACTCAAACTTATTTAAGAAATCTTTCTTGGGAAAATTTTTGAAGTTACCTGAGCCTTTCTTTTTGAACCTGAGGAATTTTTTGAACTGTCTAGTGAGCATGGCCATTTCATCATTGTCACTATCACTAGACGGTTCAAATCATCACTTTCCTGTTGAACCTCTTTCTTAGAACTTGACGAACTTTATTAGAGGCTTTTAAAGCAATGGATTTTCTAGGATTAACTCAGTTTCTTTTCTTTTCAAGTTTATCTCATAGGTCATCAGGGATCCTATCAATTCATCCAATTTCATTATTGATAGGTCTTTAGAGTCTTCAATGACAGTGGCCTTAGTATGCCAAGTGGATGGAAGAGACCGAAGTATCTTCCTAACTAAGTCACTTTCACTGTACTCTTTCTTAATACCTTTCAAGTCATTTATTATGATCATAAATCTAGCAAACATATCTGAAATTGTTTCTTCATTTTTCATCTTAAACATTTCATATTCAGATACTAGCATGTTTGCTTTGGTTTCCCTTACCTCAGACGTACTTTCGTATATGAGCTCCAATTTGTCCCACGTCTCTTTTGCTGACTTACATGTGGAGACCCTAGAATATTCTTTCGGATGCACGACGCACTGCATCATGTTCAATGCGCTCCAATTTAGGGTGCCTTTTCGGATTTGCTCCCTGGTCCAGGTGTCTTCATCAGCGGGCAGCTCATAAGGCCCTTTGCTGACGATCTTCAACAACTCATAGTCCTGAGCTCTCAGAAAAACCTGCATACGATTTTTCCAATAGGTATAGTCAGTGCCATCAAAGAAGGGAGGCCTGGACACTGGGTTCCCTTCAGCCATAAATCCCTTGTTAGTTTCCATGAGACCGAATTTCTCCTGATCGTGAGATCAAGCTATAAAAGCAATAAATTGGAGAAACTAGGCTCTGATACCAATTGAAAGATATGCGGAACTATCTAGAGCAGTAATCTAGAAGGGGGGTTGAATAGATTACTACCAATAAAAGCACTATGACCTTCTTTTCGATCCAACACTGACTTATCGAAAACTTAAATAGATATGTATAGAATTCAAACTATGATGTGTGTGCTGATTATGAGTAGAATGAACAACAACCTATCTAGCGTGTGAATAATCAACATGCCTACCAAACATCTACCGTGAAACATTCAAACCACAGGACACGAAGATTTAATGTGGTTCGGAGTACACAACTTGTGTATCCTACGTCCACCGTTCACACACACACAGAGAAAGACTGCTTATCAGCGACTTCAACTCTACAACACACACACCCACATTGTCTGATGTAAACACGCAATCAGAAAACAACACCACACGTGAATCAAGCACAAGGGATGCTCGAATCACTACCACACACACATAGATATGAAACGTAGAACAGAAGAAGAGTTCTAAGTTGAGGATCAAATCCAAGATGTAAACTCTTCGATGAGTTCATCCAGAAGACTTCAAACTTCACATCGTTGACGATCACGTGATGAAGACGAAGCTTGAACCATGGACGAACAGGCTTCAACTCCGCTCGTGAGATGGATCTTCTACGAAAAGGACGGAGGGTTGAAGCAGAGCAGCAGGGAGAAACCTTTCTCTTGGGCTTTGCTTAGGGTTTTGGTTGTTGAACCACTCTTATATTTTACCTTTATATTTTGATGATAACAAAATTTATGATTAATTAAATATTATCAAATATATTTAATATCATGATTTCCTAATAAATATAAATTTATTGGAATTATCGTTGTATATGGTGCACTAAAATGCTAAATCGATGTTCATTCAATATACATCGATTTCTATTCAAAAGTGCTACATCGATTTCACTAACAACGATTTCACAAGTTACACAATGATTTGATCGTGTAACGATTCGTTAAATGAAACATCGATTTTATCGTGCAACGATTTAATAAGTGAGCGCAACGATTTGCCCTCACATCGATTTGCCTTCTATAACGATTCTTTAAGGCTCACATCGATTTGACCGTATAACGATTTCATAAGTGAGAACAACGATTTGCTCTCATAACGATTTGTTAAAGTGAGAACAACGATTTGCTCTCATAACGATTTGCTTCTCACATCGATTCGATAAGTGCCATAACGATTTGGTCTCACATCGATTTGCTTTGAAGTGTTTTTGGCGCTTAATGAAGAGTCAAATATCTTCTGACAGAAAAAGCTGCATGCGTATTTTAGAGTCTTGTCAGAAAAAGATATGAACTGCTATTTTATCATGTTAGCAGAAAAACAGTAGCATGCACTGTTATCTTGTAAACACTCTTTTATGCTAACACTCTCTTCTATGCTTATAGACCTCGAAGACTACCAGAGTCTGATTAAGACAAATGAAGAGAAGATCAGCAACGACTAGAAGAGCTCCAACGGATCTCTTCAACGGATCTCTTCAAAAGCCTCTCACATAAAAGATGAAGCAAGGCTGAAGAACAAATATAGAGCTTTCCTGAAAATCTTTGAAGGAGTGTACAACAGTGAGAACCTGATCGCCACATACACTCAAAGAAAGAGAGAAAGAGCCTGAGCAAGAAGAAGCAAGCAAAAGCGTCTCAAGCCTTCAAGCTTTCTTTCCTATCTTCATTCTCTCTCTGAGCTCATTGTAATTTTGGGGGAGAGTTTTGTGACTGTGAGCTAGATTAGTGATTCATATTGTAATAGCTCTCCATCTGATCTTTCTTTTCTAAGAAGATTTCTGTCAGCTGTAGGACTGTATACAGTGTAGAACCTAGCTAGGGGTTGTGTCTAGCAGAATCGCACTGGGGTTTGTTCCAAGAGGTTTGCTTCTGAGCCTGTAAAAGAAGTGGGCTACCTTCTTGCTCGAGAAAGAGAAGAAGACCAGCTGGGGTGCTGGGTGTTGTAGTGCCTTGAGGGGACTGTACCCTGGTTAGTAAAATCCCAAGAGGTTGCTTGGGGACTGGACGTAGGACTTCCATGTGGGAAGGGCCGAACCAGGATAAATTCCTTGTCTCATTTGTGTGATTGTTTATTTGCTTCCGCACAGCTACTCTTTATCACACTAAACTAACCAAACTTTCAAGTGTTAATTTTCTGTGTTTAAAGTTTTATTTACAGAAATCAGAAAAACCTATTCACCCCCCCTCTAGGTTATCGACCTGCTAGCTGGCCAACAAGTGGTATCAGAGCGAGGTTCTCTGATCATTCAAGAAGATCCAACGATCTTAGAGAAGATCCATGGCAGCTCAAGGATATGCTGAAGGTCAATAAGTTATCAGACCTCCATTCTTTGATGGAGAAGACTACCAATATTGGAAGATGCGAATGGAATGCTTCATTCGAGGCACAGACTTTGATCTGTGGCAGGTAATTGAGGTAGGTGATTTTGTTATTGTTCCTGCTGAAGGCACTACTGCCATTACAGCAGCTGATAAAAGTAAACTATCCTTAAACTTTAAAGCTAAGAACTACTTATGTTGTGCTTTATCCAAAAGGGAATTTAGTAGAGTATCTGCATGTAAATCTGCTAAAGAAATATGGGATAAACTACAGATAACATATGAAGGAACAGATAAAGTGAAACAAACAAGAATATATATTCTTGTATCTCAATATGAACAATTTAAAATGCTTTCACATGAAGATATTACTAATATGTGTAGACACCTGGTTTTGACTAATGGGTTGAACCACTTCTCTTGTTGTCTTAGTGGGCCCCTAATTGGTCACTCATCTTGAGCCCATCATTTGCCTTGCTTTGAGTCCTTTAAACCATTAAAATGCCTTGAAATCCCGAAATTTATCACTTGAGAGAGTCCTTGGGGCATGATAACTCTTGTTCTATCATGTAGTTGGGTGATAATTTTCAAATAAAGCGGATTTATTGTCGCGACGCCTCATGGCGCCGCGTCTCTAGTCGCGACAGCTCTGGCGGTCGCGACAGCCCATGCATTATCCATGCACGTGGGCAATGCTGTCGCGTCCACCCGCACCGTCGCGTCTTAGTCGCGGCCGTACGATACGTCGCGACAATGACCGAATTCTCTGGCCTCCTTAACTACTTCCTATTTATCCTCCTTTGAGTTCAACTTAATCCTAAGGATTATCCCTACCCCTTGGGGCGGGATCCTAGCCTTAGGGACTCTTGTGAGGATCCCTAGGACTCTCAACCCGATTTTTATAGGGCTTTATCTCCTATTATGAATTTTAAAACCTTTTTGAAGAGATAATATCACTAATTCTTATCCCAAGCTCTATATAAGCAAGGCCCCTCCTCAAGGACGGGGAGAGCCTGATTACACCCCGAAGGGCTGCCGAAATCTCCTCTGACCTATACTTAGCACCACAGCCACCCATTTCGCCATTCTCCTTTCACATTCCACCCCAAAGCCACTCTTCCACCATTAACGGAGCACGGAACGTGAAAGGGCGACCCCGACGACCTCCTGGAGCTCTTGCACATCCTTGGAGCCGCACTCACGCCGGGAGTCGCCCCAATGGGGCTCATTTTCTTCTCCTTTCTCTCTTCTTATTTCTACATGCATTTTTTGCGTTATTTTAGATAGAGCATTTCCCTATCTACCCACGTTTTCCCACACCCATAGGGGTTCAAAACCACCCAGGTGCGTCCCGCCATGATCTCCCATTTCTTTCCATTTTTAGAATAGATACTATGCTTCACATATTCTAATAGGGCGTTTTTGTTGTTGATTTTTTTTGGTTGGCAGGCAAACCGGTGAAGTCTACGAGAAGCTCTGGTTCTCCGGCCGGCTGGAGGACGAGAAGAAGGTCCCTACCCTATTTCTCCCGCATTCAGAGAACGCGACGACCGAGGGTGACGCGACTATAGACGCGTCGACAAAAGCTGACGCGTTACCAGTCTATCGCGGCGCCAATGGCGACCGCGACATCAGGTTCGTTTCTGTTCTCTCTCCTTTTCCTAGTTTAAGTCAGCCATCATCTCATTTTCATTCTTAGGCGACTATCTAGGTGGCGATCACATCCTACTTCCATGCTATCATATTGATATTCATGTCTGTGTTGAGGGGGGTACAATCCCTGTGATTACACCTTTTGGCGATCACGGTGGGACCTTCAGTGCTACCCTCGTAGATCTAACTTGCTTGCTTGCCATGTTTTCTTCCTTTTTGTCCTTTTGGTGCCCTATTAGTCTTTTTGTTCTTTGTTTCCTGCATTCTGTCCCTCGGTTCGTGTCGCGACGTATCGCGGTGACGCGATAACGTGCGTCGCTTTCCAACGACGCGATAGCAGGTCAGTGTTTTTCTTCTCATATCTGCCTTATCCTGCTTCTATAAGATCATGCATCCCTGTTCCATGTCTTTGTGCCATGTATGGTCGTGTCTTTGGATGTTAGAATCCTGTTAGGGTTCGGGTTTCCTTTATTTTTATTTGTAAGTTTTCGGGTCAGGTCGCGGCGTAGCGCAAGGACGCGACAAGGTCGCGCCGCGGGTGAGCTTCGCGTCAACAGGTACGCTCTGTTTGTTAATGCTTCCATCCATGAATCGATTTCTGGGTGCTTCCTGATCCATGCTGTATTAATTTAGGGATTTGGTGCTTTTATCATCTGGTAGGGTAGTCTGTTTGAGTTGAGCTGGTGACTCACTGTGTCTTCGGGCCTCTGTCATTATCGCGGCCGCTCGCGCTGTCGCGATAGGTTCGCGGCGTACCCGGCCGCCGCGACTCGGCCCGAGACCCATCTGGTCGCCCTGTTTGCTTCTCATCTATCACTTGTGCATACATTTCGGGCATTTAGGCCCATTGCATACGCTGCTAAACCCATTTGATCAGGTCCCCCTTGGTTGAGTGAGTCCTCTCACCTACGAGCACTCGTAGGCTGACTCGGGCCCACCTTCCGAGGACCTCCGTAAGTCCCCGTGGCCGTACGCACGTTGCGGTTCGCCGGGCTGGTTGTACCGTTGTACCCTTAGTTTGAGTCACCCTCATGTGAGTGTGTACCACCCTTAGTCATACCGGAGCACTTGAGTCCATTCCTATTAGGGACCGCATGACCGAGTGACATCTCTTTAATCAATTCATTAAAAGGTCAAGTTCGAATCTTAAGAAATTTGCATTTAAGCATAATAACTTGAGTGCTTCGATCCCCCTTCTCATCTCTGTCTTTCTTGTCGTGATAGAGTTTAGGTGTGTCGGTTCCCCCCAAATTGGTTGGAGGGTGTATGCGTCATTGTTTAGGGAGATCGAGTCAGTCTCCTCCGACCCTTGTGCTATATCATAATCCCCTCTTCGACATGGACCAATTCCGGGTCCTTGCCGACGATGCCCTTCCCCTCGGGTTGCTCGAGGAGGTAGCCCAACCCCCATGACCGTTCTCCCGGGGCATATCCAACCTCCCTCTATCACCAGGATTCGATCCCGTCCTCCCTCTCCTCCTGGGGGTGATGACCCCCATTCTCAATTCAGCCAGCTCCTTCCTCACCTCACTCCGGACCAAGTCCGAGAGTTCATAGCTGCTGCCAAGGGGAAACAACCTTTATCTCCCCGGGTCAAAATCCAGCCCGACCGGCGGATTCCTCCGTCCACGTCGCTTCAGCCCCCCACCTTTCTTTGTCTGGGGCAGACCCTACACCTCTCCGTCCTCGGCCATTCATTTTCAGAACCAAGCTACCTCCCCCCACGAGATGTTCGGCCGCGGTCTCCTCCCACTACATATTATACGGCCGAACCAGCTCTGCTTCCTCGCGAGAGGTCTCACTCCTTCGAGCAGCCACGCTCCCTTGTCCCTACGCATCAGATCCAATCTCCTTCCGATTTCTTTGCGGAATGGACAAGTATGAAGAAGGAGCTTCATGACCTCCGGAGGCAAATTGATCCTCGGAAGGTAGCCGACATCGCCCTCCCGTCCTTCCAATACCTCCGGGTGCCTCCCCAGTCCGAGCTCCGGTATATCGTCGATACTCTGGGGTAGGGGACCCCTATATTCATTTGAAGGATTTTGTCTATGAATCAGCACCACACAAATATGATGCCATCTCATGGCATATCTGTTCAGAAAATCATTAGATGGTCCAGCCTTAGAGTGGTTCTATTCGTTGCCTCCCGAGGAAGCCGAGGACTTCCAAATTGTCCAAGAAAGATTTCTGCAGCAATTCCAAGATCGGGTGGGACCCGAATACTCTTTCGTGGATTTAGTGGCTGAAAAGATGAAGCCAGAAGAGGATTTCTCCACCTATGTGACCGATGGCGCTCTTTGGCCGCCAAAGTCCGTTGCCCAATGCCGGAGGAGGAGAAAGTAAAGCTGTTGATCTCCAATGCCACACCCACCTACCGAGCTATTTTGGCCATGAACGACATCTCTACCATGCACCAATTATATAGTCGAGCCCGTTTCATCCAAACCCAACTCAAAGACTCGCCTATACATTCCATGTTTGAAACCCCAAAGCTCGCTATACCAAGAAGCGCAAGGCCCAGTCACCGAGGGAATCCAGACCAACGAACAAGTAGGCGCCGTTAGCAATCCTCAAGGCCCGGTAGGTAGGTCCCCCTATACCCAGCAAACCCAACAGCCTTGGAACAACAACAACAATAGGCAGCCACCTCCCAAGGACAAAATCCTCCTCAAGACCAGCGCCAATACTCCCAGGTCCCTCCACCTCAAAATGGCTATGCACCCAGGAAACCCAATGGGCCCAAGAGAGCCCAATACCCTCCATTGCCCGAGTCTCTAGCCGATGTTTTGCAGCCCTCATGTCCCTAAATGCCTTAAGACTCCCTCTGAGAAGGCAAATTGGAATATGGCGGCCGATCAAACAAAGTACTGCGTCTATCATCGTCATCCGGGCCACAATGTGTTCGATTGCTTTCAATTCCGGGACATGATATACGATCTCCATGAGCAGAACCAGATTGATTGGGCAGAAATGAAGAGGTTGATCCAAACTTTGAGGGACCAGCAAGGCCAGAGGCAACAGCAGCAACAACAGAGGCGACAGCAGCCGCACAAAACAACAGCAGCAGCAACAACAACAAGCAATACCAGCCTTTCCAGCAGCAAACCAGCAACACCAGCAACAGCAGCAGCAGCCAGCGAATGATCTAGGCATAATCCGTAATCCCATGCCGCAACATCAGCCCGCTCCGAACCCTCAACCAGCTCCACCACCTCCTCCACCTGCACATGTTAACCCCGTCATCCACATCCACCACCAGAAGCCCAGTGGGCCTTCGATGACGACCATGAGGTAGGCCAGCTTCTGGTTATTTCTCACGTCACCCCACTGCTCCCGCACCTACGTCCACCATACTTCCTCCCCTACACCCCACATTGCCACCATAACCTCGCCATCATATTCCCCTGTCGCGTCGCCCATCTTTCCTCCACCCAACAACGTCCCTTTCTCCCCTACACCGGCACCATTACTAGCCAACCCTTCGTCCTTAACACCACTAACCCTCCACTTCACCATAATCTTGCCCTCCGGAGCGGGCGATGTTTATCGGATGTACCCTAGCGCATCCATACCTATGCCAAGCCAACAAACCAACAATCAGCAGCAACATGATACAGAAGAGATTGATCCGGCACCGAGAACCCAATATGATATCTTGAAACATCTTGATCAGACTCCTGCCAAGATCTCCATATTGGAGCTCATTAAGAGATCACAGACTCACCAGGATGCTCTCAGGACCTTTTTGCAAAGAGTCATGGTCAGCGAGGATATGAATCCGGACAACCTACCCTCAGTGCTCTCAATAGTGAACAGGGGACCCACGATTACCTTTTCTGACGGCGAGTTGGCTGCCCCCGAAGCCAGGAAAATGCCCTTATGTGTGACACTCACCATAAACAAAGTGGCCGTCGATGCAGCTCTAGTGGACACAGGAGCCTCCATTAATGTATGTCCACTAAGCACTCTTAGAGCATGCAATATATCAGAACGTCAACTGCAGCCCACACCTACCACCATCGCTGCGTATGACAATTCGCGACGTGCCTGCCATGGAGTCATCACTTTGCAAGCAGAATTGGGTCCTCTCGTCATGTCTGTGGAGTTCTATGTGTTGAACATTGATCACACCTACAAAGCCATTTTAGGGCGCCCATGGATCGAGTCATTAGGGGCAGTGCCATCTACAGCGCATCAGTGCCTGAAATTCCCCTTCCAAGGGCGAATAGTCAAGGTAAAAGTGTGCAACGACAACACATACAGTAGAAGCTGTTGAGAGAGTACTCCCGTCAGTATGGCCATCCAACAAGCCCATCATCTCGGTGCTTGATGTCAACTACACTTGGGCCTATACATTCTCTTCTAACGCCCAATTGTGTCTCCACCTGTAGCGGCAATCAGAAAAGGCGTAAACGCAAATGCAAAAGGATGGGATATCATGTTCAGGCTGGGTTATCAGTCCGGAAAAGGTCTAGGTGCTCATCTTCAAGGGCAAACCAAGACTGTGGCCACCGCCAAGAAATTCACAAAGCATGGCCTGGGGTATTCAGAATGGGCCCTTTTCTCATCCCTTCACAATCGGACCATGGTCCACTCACCTGGTCCTTATATGAGCACTTTGTCAAAGGGCCCATCCAGCCCGGATATAACACAACACGGAAATACCCAGATCAGCTTATCAGGCCTTAGAAAAACAACGGCCCAACAAGAAGAAGAGAGCTGAGGAGGATACTGAGGATCCGGACCAAGATGATGCCATCTCATCAGTTAGTCTGCTGTTTGAAAAATCAGAGGTTGAGGAAGAAAAGTCAGAAGATCTGTTTCTGCGGTCAATAGATTGTTCAGCGAAGAAGATATGCCGCAAGTGGCAGCGCTATCAGCATCAACAACCACCACCAGGCGACAGTTGCCTGGATTTGGTGAAGACAGTCAGTTGGATCATTCACCCATGCTCATACAGGAGCTCTGGCCAGGGATCTCCCGGCCTCCTACTCTTTTTATTGCATCCATGCTCAATTTTAGTGTTGATTCATTCCTTTGCTCCCCCCTTCATTGTCCAAATTTCACCCACCGCCGTTGAGGCGTTCGTTCATCCTTCACCCCACTTCATCATTTTCTTAACGGTTCGGTCCTGTCTTTGTTTCCGAAGCCATTTAATCTAATTCCTTTTTATTCAAAAAAAAAATCAAAAAATATAATAAAATTCAAATTCAAAAAAATGCAAAAAAAAAAAACAAAAAAATATATAAATATAATTCAAAAAAATGTGAGTCTTCTGCTTCCGACGGCGATCCCCATCACACCTCTCCTGCTCCTGCTTCCGACGGCGATCCCCGTCACACCTCTCCTGCTCCTGCTTCCGACGGCGATCCCCGTCAACCTCTCCTGCTCCTGCTTCCGACGGCGATCCCCGTCACCCTCTCCTGCTCCTGCTTCCGACGGCGATCCCCGTCACACCTCTCCTGCTCCCGCTCTCGACGGCGATCCCCGTCACGACTGCTCCCCGGCGGCCATGTCGTCCTTCTTTCGCTCTCTTCGTGGTCAGACATGGCCATTCGGGCGATTCGGGTGAGGGGCCTTCTGCTCCCCTACACCCCGATGCTATTGCTGGCACCCTAAGTTCGGGTGGCCCGTTTCCTCCTCCAGCCTCATCGGAGGACCTTTGTGGCCCTGCCACCCCCTTTGTTTTCCTTTCCAATAAACCTCTGAACACTTCTCCAGAGCCTCCTGTAAATATCAAATCTAGTTTAAGTTCAGGGGTAGTTTCCAGTAAGTCCCCGTCCCCGTCTAGGAAAAGGAAGGGTAGTGGCATACCCCGTAGATATCTCTTAGACTTAGTTCAGAGGTGTGGCGCTCTTCTAGCTGTCGAAGAGTTCGTCAAAGAAGCAGTGGCCTTGGACTTAGAGGAAATGCCGATGGAGGAAGGGCTAGACGATGGCTTTGGAATATATGAAATTGTAGCCGAAGAGGACCCATTGGATGAGAATGATGGTGAGATAGAGGATGCTGCTGAGGCGTACGCTAGTGGCATGAGGAGATTCGATGAACCTACCTCAGCAGTCGACGAACCTACTAAAGAGGTAAACGTGGGAACCGAAGAGGACCCCAGGCTCTTAACCATAGCTTCTGGTCTCCCTCTTGAAGAAGAAGAAGCACTCATAGACATGTTGAGGGAGTTCAAGGATTCATTTGCCTGGTCCTACGATGACATGCCCGGCATTGACCCCGGTCTGGTGGAACATAGGTTGATCCTAAAGCCAGGGGCAGTTGCCGTTAAACAGAAGCTAAGAAGATCTCCCCCACATTGCTTTAAAGATGAAAGAGGAGATTGATAAGCTACACAAAGCCAAGTTCATCCGTGTAGTCTATCCTTTGTGGGTGGCGAACATTGTCCCGGTCATGAAAAAGGACGGAAGAGTGCGTATCTGCATAGATTTTGGGATTTGAATAAGGCATGTCCTAAAGATGATTTCCCTTACCTCATTTAGATGTCTTGATCGATAATACGACATGGTTCGAAACTCTATCATTCATGGATGGGTACTCCGGCTATAATCAAATTCGTCTGCCCCGGAGGATCAAGAGAAAACCTCCTTCACCACCCCATGGGGAACATATTGCTATGTGGTCATGCCGTTTGGATTAAAGAATGCGGCGCCACTTATCAAAGAGCAATGTTAGCTATCTTCCACGACATGATACATATTGATGTTGAGGTTTACGTGGATGATATCGTGGTGAAGTCGCGAACTCGAAGAGAGCATTCCTCCGTGCTTGCCAAAGTGTTTCGTCGCGCACAAGAATATCAATTGAAGATGAATCGAAAAAGTGCGTGTTCGGAGTTTCCTCGGAAAGTTGCTAGGTTCATAGTTAGTAAACGGGGGATTCAAATAGACCCGCACAAGGCCAAGGCAATCAACGAGATGCCTCCTCCCAAGAACATATCCGAGCTTGAGGTTTGATTGGTCGACTTCAGTTCATAAGAAGGTTTATATCTCAGCACTCCCAAAGGTGTCGTCCTTTCTATGAACTGTTGAGGGGAGGAGTCAATTTTGAATGGAATGATAAATGCCAAGAGGCCTTCGATGAGCTCAAGAGTTACCTTATGAATCCGCCCGTGCTTCAGGCGCCTATCCCTGGGAAACCATTAATCCTATATCTGTCAACAATTGAGGACTCCCTAGGAGCTGTCCTTGCTCAGCATGACGAATCTGGCAAAGAAGGGCAGTCTATTACCTATCTAGGCTCTTCAATCCTTCGAGCTCAAACTCACCACAATGGAGAAAACCTGCGCAGCGCTAGTCTGGGTGGTGCAGAAATTGAAGCACTACTTCCTAGCTCATAAGTGAGTTTGATTTCTAGAATGGATCCTATTAGGTACCTCCTGGAAAAGGCAGTCCTCGCCGACAGATTGGCACGCTGGCAAAGTTTCCTCTCTCAGTTTGATATCTCCTTTATCGTTCAAAAAGTCATAAAAGGGTATGCCATCGCCGAGCATCTTGCTCACCTCCCTCTTCCTCATAGTGATACGGTTCAAGAGGAGTTCCCCGATGAAAACCTATCACTTGTCTCTCATGATCCCTTCTGGTCACTCCACTTCGATGGAGCTCTCAATTCTAGGGGACGGGGCATAGGTGCAGTCTTGCTCACCCATAAGGGATCACCATTCCTTTGGCTTATCAACTCCAGTTCTACGCCAACAAATATTTCGAGTATGAGGCTCTCCTAGCCGGTCTAAAACTCGCCTACCTCTTAGGCGCGTGTCACCTCAAGATCATAGGAGATTCTCAGCTGTTCTTCGGCAAGTCCTCTACCTATCGCACTCGTGACCCAAGCTCAAGCCATATCAAGATCTGGTCACGCTCCTCGCCAAAAATTCGTCAACTCATCTACATTCATACTCCTCGCTCTCAGAACATCCTGGCCGATGCTCTGGCATCGTTAGCTTCGTCTCTCTCCTTCCCTCTCAGCCGTAGGGAGAGACCATCATTGTTCAGAGGTTAGAAGCTCCCTCAACTCAGGATCCTGGTTCTCAAACCTTAGGAGCTCCCTAGTGTTGAAGGCAGAGAAGAAAGAAGCGAAGGAGTTGTTGCTTGTTGAATTAGGAGAATTGATGGAAGAAGAGAGACCGTGGTACCATGATATTGAACAATTTTGCAGAGACGGTACCTTCCCAGAAGAAGCCGAAGCCGAAGATAGGTGAGCTATCCGTAGAGCGGCATTAAAGTATACCCTCGTGGGTGAAGTCCTTTACAGACGCGCTCTAAATGGAATGCTCCTCAGATGCGTGACCGATGAAGAGGCTTGGAAGATAGTGGAAGGATCTCACTCCGGTGAATGCGGAGGGCATGTGAATGGTCATATGTTAGCCAAAAGGATCCTTAGGCAGGGCTACTACTGGCCAACCTTAGAAGAGGACTGTGCGCCTACGTTCGTAGGTGTGTCAGATGACAAATCCATGCCGATAAAATTCATGCTCCGTCTTCCTCTTTGCATCCACTATTTTCCTTGGGCTTTCTCCATGTGGGCCTTTGATATCATCGGGCCCCTTGGTGATCATAATGCTCAGATAAAACAAAAATCCTTCATCCTTACTGCTACTGAGTATTTCACCAAATGGGCCGAAGCAGAAGCGTTTGCAGAAATCAAAGGTTCGACTGTGTGCAGGTTCATCATGAAGAACATCATTGCGCGGTTTGGAGTACCTGGCAGCCTAGTCACGACAAGGGGCCCCGGTTCATATCACAAGACCTTCAAGATCTCTGTAAGAAGTTCAATATTTCTTTGCATCATTCGTCTCCTTATTATCCACAGGGCACACGGCCAGCCGAAGCCACGATAAAACCTTTTGAAAATTTTGAAGAAAACTTGTGAGTCTAATAAATTCGCTGATTGGCCAGAAAAGCTAATTGAGGCTCTGTGGGCCTACCGCACCTCCATCCGCACACCTACGAGGCAAACTCCTTTCTCCTTACATACGGAATGGAAGCGGTATGTCCCACGAGATTCTCATCCTTCGCTAAGAATTCAGTTGGACAAAGAACTTAATCCCGATGAACATCGGGAGGCGTTACTTACACAACTAGAGCTCTTAGACGAACAGCGTCTAGCTGCAGCCGATCATGTGCTTTCATATCAAAATAGACTCTCAAGGTCTTTTCAAAAGAAGTGATTGAGCGTAAGTTTCAAGAAGGAGACAGGGTTTGAAGCGAATTTTCATAAAACCTGGAGGTCCAAGATCAAAACTGTCTGCAAATTGGGAAGGGCCGTACGTCATTAAAGAAGTTATAGGTTAGTTAATGCCGATGGTGATGAACTCTCTCACCCATGGAATGGATTATATCTTAAGAGATTCTACCCCTGATCAACAGTCTTTTGATAACAACACCAATTAATAAGTAGCCATTTGCCAAGTGTAACGTCGCGTGCTTTTCGGATCCATGCGGATCGCGTGTGTTGGTTTGTGGCAGCCGTTGTGAGGCCAGTGTGAGTCGGTTGTGTGGAATGCTTGGTGGAATGTGTGGTTTGAGCAGGTGAAGAGTAGGGTTGGTCCTGAAATGAAACAGGACCTGCTGCTGTCTGTAGAATGGCGGCCAGGTGTGGCCGTTGACCTGTTGGCGTCCAGCTTAGTGGACGTTTACTGCATGAACTTGACGGCAGTAGAGTGGACGCGAGGGTGGCGGTTGCTGTTGGCGGCATGGGGGTTGACACCAACCTGAGAATGGTGCAGGTTATAGGCTCACCCGAGGGCAGTTCTCTTAGCTCTCACTCATTCCCTCTTGCCCCGCTTGCTGCCCCCGAGTATTTAAAGCTTCCAACAGGTACCGAGGAGTAGTTGGACGATCGTGGAACGCGCGGCATCGCTTAATTGCGCGAGGAAACGTCGCGGCGTGGTGCAATTCGCGTGGGAGCTCGCGGAGGGCTCGACGTGAACGGGGGATTGCAGGAGATTCTAACGCGTTCTGAGGTAGGGACGAACCCGTTTAGCTTGTAGGAACATTAAAACCCATCATAACTACTTGAACCAGCATGATAATGCATGTTTGGATCGTGTTGCACCATAGGGATAATGGGTGGTTTGAGTAGTTTAATGCATGAAGCTTGTTCCAGTGGGTTATATTGGGTTCCTGCATGTTAAAAGAATAGTTTTTATATGATTTTGTAATTAAAATGGCTGGAAAGCCCGCAGAGCCGGATTAGGGTTTCTGCAGGGTTTATGGCCGAAGAACTTGGCGTCAAGATCGCTTGTCGCCAAGATCCTCAGCCAGGAGGTTAACGGCCAGGACCCTTGCCGTTGACTCCATGTAAGCGGCAGTCGATGTGGCCGCCTACCTCTATATGAGCAGAAATGATTAGTACAATATTTATCGTTATTGCATGTGTGTTGACACATGAGGTGCACTGAGTGCACACGGTTCTCATGTTTAGCATACAAAGTATACAGTTAGTATCACTTAGTGACTGCGTGTTGTTTACGTGAATCAGTTGGGTTCACGTGGAGTGGACCATGGTTACTTGTGGTTTATGTGAGGTTTCACGTGGTTTGTGTGTGATGTGCACGTGGTTCTGTGTACGTGGCGAGTAGTACGACGCCTACCGTGGTTACCTCTCCAGTTGGGTGCCTCAGGTTCTTTGTGAGCCAGGCTGTTAGCTCGGGGCTTTGTCCCGGTACTTGTGCTGTACCGTCGAGGTCTGTGTCGTCTGACCTGGACACCCTCACTCTTGTGTTAGAGTTGTACGTCCGGCTGAGGGAAAGACGACAGTGGGACAAGACACTTGAGTTTATTTTAGTCACTTGTAGCCCGCTCGTAGTTGGGGGTACGGACACCAGTAGACGTACTGGACCCCAGCTAGTCCTTTTCCAGTGCCTCACTCTAGCGAGCCCAGGCCAGGGTCTCTGGAGGTGCCAGGCATGGGCCTGTGACCGTGTGGTTTGCAGGTGGTGGTGTTTAGTTGGTCTCCACAGTTGCTTGACCTTTTTACGTGGAGAGCGGCAGCTGGACTTTCGTCCGTGGCTGCGAGATTGAGAGGTAGACCTGTTAGTTGTCCGAGTCAGTTTCTGGTGTCACGAACCAGTTCACGTGGCTCGTGTTGGCTGTCTCTACTTTAGCTTGTACACTTGTACTGGTTTGCCGTTTAATTATTACTGTTGTTCTCGTAGTCGGCAGACGGTGAGTACTTTTACAGCTTTACTTACCGCTTAGCTGTTCATTAATTGTTGGTGCTGTTTACTATTCGTACTCGTGATGTTTGTTTGCTCGGTTTTGGGGGAGTTCCCTACTGAGCCAGTGACTAGAGAGGCTCACCCCTACCCCCACAGGTGAGAGCGAGGAGGACGTTTCTCGTCCGACGTCCAGTCCGAGCCGCGCCGTAGCGGTGCAGGGTCAGTAGCTCTAGCGGTGTAGTTCTAGCTGTGTAGTACTTCAGCAGTGTAGCTTTGTAGTTGTTTACTTTCTTCAGTTGTACCTCGGGGTATGCCCTAGGCTCTTGTACTTTTAGTTTTTGTGTGGAAATTGGCTATGTAAAACTGTGTGAATATATATGAAATGTGGTGTGTTCCTTTATGTTTACACGGACTGTGGTTTGGTATCCCTTGCGAGGCTTCAGCCCGTTCGCGGGAGGTGGACTCGGATCAAGTACGTTATCGTTTAACGGGCTGGCCGAGGCGTTCTGTCACACTTGGTATCAGAGCAAGGTCCGTGTAATATAAAGGAATTAAGAGGATACATAGCCTTATTTCGATTTTTTATACACTGCTGGTAGGGACCCTGGTTTTTGATCATTCATGGTTTGATTTTTGTCTGGTGTTTTGTGTATGTAGAAAATTCTGAAATGGCTGATAGGAGAGATTGGGGTGGTGGAGGAGATGATCCGAAGGAAAGCACCCAGCGTATGATAGAAAGAATTTGGGAAAGCCTCACGGATATTCGAGCAAGAATGGATCAGCAGGCGCCAGTACCACCAATTGCAGTGCCACCTGGGGATGGAGAGGCAATATCTGTTGCTCTAGTTCCGCCAAGAGTGGAGGTGCCTTTTGTAGCACCTGTGCCACCACCACCACCAGTATTGATAGCAGAAGAACCCGTGATGCAGGTAGAGAAGTTTCTGAGATTGCAGCGCCTACTTATTCAGGAGGGCCGAATCCAGATACAGCGAGCACTGGGTTCATGAAATAGAAAGAGTCTTTGCGACTATGAGGTGTCCGCAGCGGATAGAGTGGTATTAGCTTACCAATTGAGAGGTTTTGCCTTGGAATGGTGGCGATTGAAGATGCAAACCACTTTTGCAGGCAGGACGGAAGAAGCTATCACTTGGCCGGAGTTTCTTGATGTATTTAATGATACATCTTTCCGATCCAAGTGCAGCAAGTAAAAAGAGAGCAATTCCGAACTCTTCAGCAAGGTAACTCTTCAGTCTTAGAGTACCAGATGAGATTTATGGCACTTAGCCGTTATGCGCCATATGTGGTTTCAGATAATAATATGATGGTTGAGTACTTTATCAGAGGTTTGAGAGTGGAATTGCAGGATGCGATAGTACCTTCATGTGTAAGACAGTGGAAGAAGCAGCGCAGAGGGCAGCTACTTCGGAGAGGTCTATCCGTACTCGTCAGGCAGGTGAATCAGGTTCAGGTAGTTTCCGGCTACCGCAGTAGACAGTAGGTGCAAGCAAGGGCAAGGCACCAGCAGGACCTTCTTCATCTGGTTTCGGGAAATGGGGCCAGAAATTAAAGCAAGCATTAAAGGCAAAGGAAGAGGATGGGGAGGTCGTCAGCAGTTGCAGCAGGGCCGAGGTAGGCCTGAGGTGGAGGAGTCGCAGCAGAGTACTGCCAGGCAGCCTATTGTTCTCCAGGGTATAGATGTTATAATTGTAATCAGCCGGGACATTTGATCCGCAATTGTCCGTATGCAAGAGAATATGGGTATGGCAGAGGTGTGCAGCAGCAGCAGCAGCCTCAGCAGTTCCAGCAGCCACAGACAGGTCGTGGCAGAGGAGCACCGCAGCAGCGAGGGAGAGGGGGTTATGGCTATCACCCGAGCCCAGACAGAGGCGTCAAATATGATAGAAGGTACTTTACCTCTTTATGAATATTCAGCAAGAGTCTTATTTGATTCGGTGCCTCTCATTCTTTTATTTCCGAAGAATTCTGGATTGCATAGCTCATCCTTTATAGAGAAGTCTTGTGAGTTAGTGGTGGAGGTTCCTTCAGGTGAGTTCTTACTCACTTCGAGCTATATAGATGAAGCTCTGTTATGATTGAAGGGAACCAGATGCCGGGTCGGTTGTATGCCCTGCAGCTGTCAGATTATGATATCATTCTGGGTATGGATTGGCTTGAGATGTATGGAGCAATGTTAGATTGCAGAAAGAAAAGGATCAGATTCTGTCATCCTAATGGTGCAGTGTTTGAATATCAAGGTATGCCTTTTTATACCTCCAAATTTCTAATTTCTGCAATTAAAGCTAGAAAGTGATAAATGATGGGTGTGTGGCCTATTTAGCCTCAGTAAGTTTGATAGAAGCCAGTCAGCCAATGGAAGCAGTTCTGTGGTAGGGAATTTGCTGATGTTTTTCCGGAAGATTTGCCTAGTTTAGCTCCACACAGAGAGGTGGACTTTTCTATTGAGTTGCTGCCAGGTACCATGCCGATTTCTAAAGCCCCATATCGGATGGCACCAGCAGAACTTAAAGAATTGAAAAAGCAATAGAAGAAGATTGTTGCAGAAGGGTTTTATTAGACCAAGTCATTCCCCGTGGGGAGAGCGCCGTTTTATTTGTGAAAAAGAAAGATGGAAGTTTTCAGATGTGCATTGATTATAGAAAATTGAATGATGTGACCATCAAGAATAGTACCCGTTGCCGAGGATAGATTATTATTGATCAGTTGCAATCAGCAAAAATGTTTTCTAAGATAGATTTGAGGTCCGGGTACCATCAGTTGAGAATTAAAGAAGAGGATATAGATAAGACAGCGTTCAGAACCAGATATGGTCACTATGAGTTGTGGTAATGCCTTTTAGGTTGACTAATGCTCCTGCAGGTTTTATGGATCTGATGAATAGAATTTTTCATCCATATCTAGATCAATTCATGTGGTCTTTATTGATGATATTCTAATTTATTCAGCATCTGAAGAGGAGCATGCAGCTCATTTGAGGTTTACCTGCAGTTGTTAAGAGATAACCAGCTGTTTGCTAAATTCAGTAAGTGTGAATTCTGGTTAAAGGAAATGCAGTTTTTGGGTCATGTTATTTCAGCCAAAGGAGTAGCAGTAGACCCGAGTAAAGTGGAAGCTGTGTCTTGGTGGGAACTGCCTAAGACAATAACCGAGATTAGAAGTTTTCTGGGGTTGGCAGGTTATTATAGACGTTATTCAAGATTTTTCTAAGATTGCAGCACCTATGACTAGATGACTAGGAAAGGGTGCCTTTTGTGTGGTCCGGTGAATGTCAGAGAAGTTTCATGGAATTGAAGAAAAGACTCACATCAACACCTATATTGACATTGCCAGCAGGAGTGGTGGTTTGTGTTGTATACTGATGCTTCAAGAAGAGGTCTTGGTGCAGTGCTTATGCAACATGGTAAAGTGATAGCCTATGCATCCAGGCAATTGAAGCCAGCAGAAGAGAATTACCCCACTCATGATTTAGAATTGGCAGTAGTAAGTTGTATTTGCTTTAAAAATGTGGAGGCATTTTGTATGTGAGAGATTTGAAATTTTTACAGATCATAAAAGCTTGAAGTATATCTTCTCGCAGAAAGATTTGAATCTTCGCCAGCAGCAGATGGGTGAATATTTGAAGGATTATGATTTAGTTGGCTTACCATCCAGGTAAGGCCAATGTCGTAGCTGATGCCTTGAGCAGAAAGGCATATATGAATTTGATGATGATAAAGAATGGAAGTTGTATGAAGAAATAGCGGAGAAATCCTTGTATGTGCCCAGCAGTCAGCGTCGGGCAATTTTAGCTGCCAGTGCAGTAGAGCATCTTTATATTGGCAGATCATTGAAGCTCAGAGAGCAGACGCAGGTTTACCTGAAATTGTAAAAATGGAAGGAGTTTCTATTGATGATAATTGTGTAGTCAGGCTTAAGGGCAGGTTGTTTGTTCCTGCAGAGAGAGAAGTGAAGCAGCGAGTTCTAGAAGAGGCTCATAAATCTAGGTACACTATTCATCCGGGTAGTACTAAAATGTACCATGATTTAAGGAAACATTTTTGGTGGCCTCATATGAAGAAAGAATAGCAGAATTTGTGGCAAGATGTGCTATCTGTCAACAGATTAAAGCAGAGCATCAGAAGCCTGGAGGTCTATTGCAACCGTTGCCTATTCCATAGTGGAAATGGGATGATATCGCAATGGACTTTGTGGCAGGTTTACCAAGGTCGAGTTCAGGGGATAATGGAATATGGTGTTTGTTGACAGATTGACTAAGGTGTGCAGATTAGTGGCAGTGAGTATGTCTTGGACAGTGGATAGGTTGGCAAATATTTATGTTGAAAGAATTGTTCCACTGCATGGTATTCCAAAGACTATTGTATCTGATAGAGATCCAAGATTTACTTCTGGTTTTTGGAGAAGTCTGCAGAAAGTAATTGGTTCTGAATTGAGATATAGCTCCGCTTATCATCCCCAAACAGATGGTCAGACAGAGAGGACTATTCAGACAATTGAAGATATGTTACGGGCTTGTTGTTTAGTTTGGGGAGGTAGTTGGGAGCATCATTTGGGAATGGTTGAGTTTGCCTACAATAATAGTTATCATACCAGTCTTGGGATGGCACCGTATGAAGCTTTATATGGAAGGCCATGTAGAACCCCATTGAATTGGCATGAAGTGGGAGAAAGGCAAGTAGGGCAAAGTGGGTCCTGAATTGATTTAGCAAACCACTGAAGTAGTGAAGCTTATTAAAGAAAATTGCAGGCAGCTCAAAGTAGGCAGAAAAGTTATGCAGATGTGCGGAGGAGACCACTTCAGTTTGAGGTGGGAGATTTTGTTTTTCTGAAAGTTCCCCAAGTAAAGGTATTATGAGGTTTGGCAAGTCTGGAAAGTTGAGTCCGAGATATGTGGGACCTTTCCAGGTGATTGAAAGAATTGGGGAAGCAGCTATAGGCTGGATTGCCAGCTGATTTTGCAGATGTGCATGATATTTTCCATGTCTCCATGTTGAGAAATGTATTGAAGATCCAGCTCAAATAATCAGATATCAAGGAGGTGACCTGAGGCCGGACATGACTATGCCAGAGTATCCGGTGCAGATCACAGATCGAAAGATAAAGAGCTGAGGAATAAAGAAATGAGCTAGTTAAGTGAGATGGGAAAATAGGTTGGGTGGTGAGGATACCTGGGAGTTAGCCGCAGAAATGGCTAAAGGGTATCCCTATCTGTTTGAATAAGTTTGTGTATTTTTTTTAGATGATAGTACTTGTAAAGGTGTGTATGTATGAGTTGTTTAACTTTGAATTGTGTTATGAATTTCGAGGTCGAAATTTTCTTTTTAGATGATAGTAATGTAACGTCGCGTGCTTTTGGATCCATGCGGATCGCGTGTGTTTGGTTGTGGCGGCCGTTGTGAGGCCAGTGTGAGTCGGTTGTGTGGAATGCTTGGTGTGAATGTGTGGTTTGAGCAGGTGAAGAGTAGGGTTGGTCCTGAAATGAAAAGGACCTGCTGCTGTCCTGTTGGATTGGCGGCCAGGTGTGGCCGTTGACCTGTTGGCGTCCAGCTTAGTGGACGTTTACTGCATGAACTTGACGGCAATAGATGTGGACGCAGAGGGTGGCGGTTGCTGTTGGCGGCATGGGGTTGACGCCAACCTGAGAATGGTGCAGGTTATAGGCTCACCCGAGGACAGTTCTCTCAGCTCTCACTCATTCCCTCTTGCCCCAGCTTGCTGCCCCCGAGTCTTTGAAGCTTCCAACAGGTACCGAGGAGTAGTTGGACGATCGTGGAACGCGCGGCATCGCTTAATTGCACGAGGAAACGTCGCGGCGTGTGGTGCAATTCGCGTGGGAGCTCGCGGAGGGCTCGGCGTGAACCGGGGATTGCAGGAGATTCTAACGCGTTCTGAGGTAGGGGACGAACCAGTTTAGCTTCGTAGGAACATTAAAACCCATCATAACTACTTGAACCAGCATGATAATGCATGTTTGGATCGTGTTGCACCATATGGGGATAATAGGTGGTTTGAGTAGTTTAATGCATGAAGCTTGTTCCAGTGGGTTATATTGGGTTCCTGCATGTTAAAAGAATAGTTTTTTTATATTTTCTGTAATTAAAATGGCTGGAAAGCCCGCAGAGCGGATTAGGGTTTCTGCAGGGTTTATGGCCGAAGAACTTGGCGTCAAGATCGCTTGTCGCCAAGATCCTCAGCCAGGAGGTTAACGGCCAGGACCCTTGCCGTTGACTCCATGTAAGCGGCAGTCGATGTGGTCGCCTACCTCTATATGAGCAGAAATGACTAAGTACAATATTTATCGTTATTGCATGTGTGTTGACACATGAGGTGCACTGAGTGCACCCGGTTCTCATGTTTAGCATACAAAGTATACAGTTAGCTATCTACTTTAGTGACTGCGTGTTGTTTACGTGAATCAGTTGGGTTCACGTGGAGTGGACCATGGTTACTTGTGGTTTACGTGATGTTTCACGTGGTTGTGTGTGACGTGCACGTGGTTCTGTGTACGTGCGAGTAGTACGACGCCTACCGTGGTTACCTCTCCAGTTGGGTGCCCCAGGTTCTTTGTGAGCCATGCTGTTAGCTCGGGGCTTTGTCCGGTACTGTGTTGTACCGTCGAGGTCTGTGTCGTCTGACCTGGACACCCTCACTCTTGTGTTAGAGTTGTACGTCCGGCTGAGGGAAAGACGACAGTGGGACAGTGACACTTGAGTTTGTTTTTAGTCACTTGTAGCGCGCTTGTAGTTGGGGGTACGGACACCAGTAGACGTACTGGACCCCAGCTAGTCCTTTTCCAGTGCCTCACTCTAGCGAGCCCAGGCCAGGGTCTCTGGAGGTGCCAGGCATGGGCTGTGACCGTGTGGTTTGTAGGTGGTGGTGTTTTGTTTAGTTGGTCTCCACAGTTGCTTGACCTTTTACGTGGAGCGGCAGCTGGACCTTTCGTCCGTGGCTGCGAGACTGAGAGGTAGACCTGTGTTAGTTGTCCGAGTCAGTTTCTGGTGTCGCGAACCAGTTCACGTGGCTCGTGTTGGCGGTCTCTACTTTAGCTTGTACACTTGTACTGGTTTGCCGTTAATTATTACTGTTGTTTCTCGTAGTCGGCAGACGGTGAGTACTTTTACAGCTTTACTTACCTGCTTAGCTGTTACATTAATTGTTGGTGCTGTTTACTATTCGTACTCGTGATGTTTGTTTTGCTCGGTTTTGGGGGAGTTCCCTACTGAGCCAGTGACTAGAGAGGCTCACCCCTACCCCCACAGGTGAGAGCGAGGAGGACGTTTCTCGTCCGACGTCCAGCTCCGAGCCGCGCCGTAGCGGTGCAGGGTCAGTAGCTCTAGCGGTGTAGTTTTCCATGTGTAGTACTTCAGCAGTGTAGCTTTGTAGTGTTTAATTTCTTTCAGTTGTACCTCGGGGTATGCCAGGCTCTTGTACTTTTTATAGTTTTTGTGGAAATTTGGCTATGTAAAACTGTGAAATATATATGAAATGTGGTGTGTTCCTTATGTTTACACGGATGTGTGGTTTGGTATCCCTTGCGAGGCTTCGGCCCGTTCGCGGGAGGCGGACTCGGATCAAGTACGTATCGGTTTAACGGGCTTGGCCGAGGCGTTCCGTCGCACCAAGTGTCTCGCTCCCTCTCATATGACGAAACAATATTTATGCGCAATCACGTACTCAACATGGTAGCCTAAGGTCATTGTCCCCTTCATATAGTGTTCTCACTTAGCCCTTGCTCAGGGAAACAAAAAGGTCAATCTCTCCCTACTCGGACGAGGTCTAGGGGCAAGGGGAAGGCTAACCTGTAAACCTGCAACAGTATAAACCATGTGTTGAAGTCTCAAGGAGGGACGGGCAGTTCTAAGAAAAGCATATAGCACAAAAATAAAACGACGAAATGATAAAATGAAGGGGCATGTTAAAGAGTGCAGTACAGTTCCCCGCGGGACGCCCTTGAGCCCAGCCGCGCGCATGCCCCAGTCAAAAGAGAAATTACTGTGGCCCTAAAGTCCCTGGACAACAGATGAATAGCACATGTAGCATACTTGTTGTAAGTCCTACAAGTCGGTAACCCCGACCCCGAGATTAAGTCTTATCACATTTATATTCTTCCTATCCTCCCTAAAAATGACAAAGAATCCCTACGCTTGGTCTTTGTTGGAACATTGATGTCACAGGGGCAAGAAATCTTAGCAAACCTAAGATGAATATGCGTTGCACATAATCTTATTCGTCAAAGTGAGATAGAGGTAAGGCTCACGGTAATCGCTCAACATAAGAAGTATTGTTATCAAAAAAATTTAAAAAAAAAAAATCCAAAATCCAAAAAAAATCAAAAGATCCCTAAAAACAAAAAAAATCAAAATTTCCAAAAATAAAAATCAAAAGATCCCCAAAACCCAAAAATAAAAATTCCAAAAATCTAAAAAAAAAATCAAAAGATCCCCAAAACCCAAAAAAAAATCAAAAATTTCAAAAATCCAAAAAAATCAAAAGATCCCCAAAACCAAAAATAAAAAAAAAAATAAAAATTCCAAAAATCTAAAAAAAAATCAAAAGATTCTCAAAACCATAAAAATATATAGTTTTCAAAAAATAAAAATGTGTGTACATATTGCTTTTCTTTAGCATGCATTATTTTCATGGTCTTTTCGCCTATTAATAAGGCTCGGCCCCTTGACAATTACGGAGTTAGATTTTATCATTTTAAGCGCAAGGGGCCGAGCCTAAGAACAGATCTAACTTGTTCCCTTTTTTGAAAAGTATGTGCATGAACAGGTGATTCAGAAAGTAAGTGGAACGTCACACTCAGAACTCTCTGTCTCTCTCGCTGTTTGAAACTCACCTCTCACTCGTGTCAATCAAACCATTCATTTATCATAAATATTGGCATAAAAGTAAAACTGCACTAAGAAATGAACAATATGTACATAGATATAAGGGGAGGTGGCTCACAAGTCTCTTCACTGTCCACCGCCACTCTCCCCGGATCCCTCTCGCCTATCCGGAGGTGGCAGCATCTCGCCACCCCATCTACCCTCATGGGCGCTACCCTCGCCCTGACGGTGCCGCTCCTCCTCCTCGTTCCTCCGCCTGCTGGAGGAACCCGCTAAATACTGTTCGACGGAGGCGCCGGTCGCCTGCTGACGCTCGCTCCGCTCCGGCTCCGGCTACGTGAACGGCCTATATCTGTCACGATCTGCTGAAGACTCCGCGCCAGCGTCTGCTGTGCCAGCAGCTCTGCACGCAGTCGGGTGACCTCCTCCTAGTCTCCGGGCGGCCTCTGCACCCGCAGCGTCACCAGCTCCCTGGTCATCTCCGCTATCTGCGCCTCGGCTACCTCTGCCCGGATACGCAGCTGGTCCCTCTCGCTCCGTGTAGCCTGGGCCTCCCCGCGCAACCGGTCCCTCTCACCCTGCAGCCCATGGCATGCTCATGAGCGAGCTCCAAGTCTCTCTCCTGCACAACAAGCAATCATTCAGCATCATTTGGAAACGATCAACTCAAGCCTTTAAATGAACTTACCCGCTCCTCCAAGTGCCTCTGATCCTCCTCGGCTCTCAACACCACCCCTGTCAGTCGAGCCTCCATGAGCGATGGAGAGCCCCCCGCGCTCCGAGAGGAGGAAGCACCGCCTGCTCCGGTACCCCTCACTCTCTCCAGCTCACTCCCCTGCACGCAAAAGGCATGTCAGTTTCAAAAATTTTGCTTAAATCAAAGGGGCTGAAAGTGAACACGGTACTTACCAGCTCTGCCGTCTGCCTCTGGGCTGCCTCCCGATCTTGCACCGCCGACTGGAGTAAGGCTCGGAGCGATGCGATCTCACCAGTCACGTCCACCTGCAAGGAATTGCAAATCATTAGTTCTAATCATTAAACCCGAATTCCTTGAGCCATGGTTTAGAAGTTTTACCTGGTGTCGGGCGCTCTTGTATACCTTTCCTCCATACTTCAAGGCATACGCCTGGAGGTAGGCATCGTCAGTGGTCGCGTCCGATCTGGCCCCCTTGCCTTTCCGCTCCTAGTTCTCAATCTGCTCGCGCGCCCGCTCCCGCCAGTTTGTCATGTCGTGAAGTCCCCGAAAGCTCCGACCCGGCCGGCGAAACCGGTCCCAGACGGGGAACTCCACAACACTCTGCCTGAGGCCCAGGGAGCGCTGGGTGAGGAATAGGTTCAGAGGTAGCACAAGGTTCAGTGCATGCAACCACACCGACCTACCAAAGTAGGGGCGGGCCTACGCCAACCAAGGTCCCTCATCACCCTCCCCCAATATGGCTGCCAAATCACCTGCAAAAGAGAAGTAATTAGTCATTTCAAGCAAATAATTTAAGGAAAAGGTAGGGATTAAAAGGTACTTACATCCAGATAAGGGTAGCTGTCGATGGCCTCCTGTAGGCGCTCCAGCTGATCAACCAAGTGACGGGTGTCTCGACGAGAGTCCCAACGGCGTGCAATGGGCACGAAGCCCGGCCGTGTGAGATCCCCTCTCCCCAGGGCTGGGAGGTGTAGATAGTCCCAAACCTGCAAGATGAAAGACAAATCAGTTGGCAGTTTAAGCAAAATGATGTTTAGATCCAAAAGAGTAGGGAGAAGGGTGTACCTGAAGGAAGGAGTAGAAGCCGCTCGTAGACGTCTGCCGCTCGAAGGCGCTCAAACCGTCGAACTGGTGCGCTAAGAAGGCTGCTCCCCAAGCATCCCCCCTACCTCACCTAGGTCCTCTAGCAAGGGCAGGAAGCGGCAGTGGACTGCTTCGCCTCTCGTGGCAAACAAGAGTCTACCAAGAAAGAGAACGAGAAAACGGCGCAAGTCCAAGTCCGCCTGCGGCCTGGGCTCGCTCGCAAGCTCCCTCTAGCTGACCCTAGATAGCCTCTCCAGGTACTCATCCTCACTCTCCCTGCGTTCTTCCCGCCTCGTACAAGCCCAGACTCTCCTGCAATGCTACCCTAGGCACTAGGGAGGACCTGCGCTCTACTGGGAGGTCTAGGAGGCACTCAGCTAAGTCATGATAACATGGATAGGTGTAGCCGCTCACTGCCCGCCCATAGACTCTAAGCCCTGTGATCCGGCTCACATCCCAGCTAGGGATCATATGCCCCCATGGAATGCAAAGGCACTCGCCTCTGTGTCCCACCTGCTCCGCAGGGCCTGGGTGAGGGCGGGGTCCACCTCATCCTCTCGATCCTAAAGATCTGCCCGAAACCCATCTCCTCTACTCGCTCTCGCTAGAAAGGGGGAAGGCTAGGAAAACAGCCAGCACCAGTGTCCATGACACTCGAGCCCTCATTTCACTCTGCAAAATTCGTTCAAGTTCAATTCAGGCTTTATTGTGTGTTCGGACAAAGTCGCGACAGCTATTGCAGCCACGACCTTGTCGCGACGGTGCGGGACACCGCGACCTTATCGCGTCACCTTCTTTGGTCGCGATAAGGTCGCATCTGCCCCAGACGTCGCGACACTGTCGCAAACCGCCCCGCCGCGACACCACGTCGTGGCGGGTCATGCTGACGCGTTCTCAGAGTCAAACGGCCGGAGCCCTCTTTGTTTGATCCTCATTTTCATGGGCGTTTCACCCTACATTCACCCTCTAGGGGCTCCGTCTACCTCTATTCTACTACCATTCAAGGTTTGAGGGAGGGGTACTTACCGTTTTTATGGCTTTCGCTCTTTTCCTCCGCTCCTCCTCCATATTCATGACTGGAGCCATCCCCTCCTCCTCCTCCTCTCCCATTGCGACCTCGGGCACTTCCTCCTCGACCGGAGGCTCCTCCGCCCGTCGTCGTGAGCACCGACGCTCCACGTGGTGCTTCCTCCGCGATGAGCCCTCGCCGATCTCTTTTCTGCCTTCCATCGCAATAAGAGTTGTTTGGGTTGAGTTTTGAGCTAGCAAGAAGTTTGGAATGCAAGGGAGTTGGGGGAGAGATTCGAAGGTTTGGAGATTTGATTTTTGAAAACCAGAAATGAAGAAGGAAAGGGGGGCCGTTTGTTTTGAATCGATCGGTTCATGATGCGACGCAGCGGGCGGTCGCGTTCATGTCGCGACCCTCTGGGCTGCCGCGACAGCGTCGCGACACCCCGCGTGGCCGCGACATAAAGGCGACACCCCTGGCTGTCGCGTCATCAACAGAGCCTTCCCGTTGCAGGAAATTTAATTCTATTTCATTCAAATGCAAAGCCTGTTACATGCTCTAATTCGCTCTAAGCAATCAAAACAATACTTTCAAATCCTTTCCTACTACCATCTGACTTACAATTCAAATCAAATCAAATTGTTCCCTCCCGCAAGCTGAAGTTTTTTCAAAGCTTCAATGTATTCCGTGATTGCTTCGTCATCTTCTTCCACCTCGGCTTGAATCGCGCTCGTCGCGCATCCTTCCCAGTGGACGACGGCGCTGCGCATGTCGCGCTCGTCCTGTGCATCGCCCCTCTTCCTCTCTTGGATAGGTGGGAAGTGTGATAGAAGTGGAACCACCGTGCGAGCCGCACCGCATTGGAGATGGCAGCAGTCCGGGTTGTAGGAAACTAGCGCCCCATTGCCCAGCAGCCTCAAGGCGAGCCCGGTGCGTTGAGGAAGGTGGATTGTCCGGCCGTGCATGAATCGTGGGCGCATGTCAAAATCCGCCACGGTCAGATTTTGGAGGTATTGGCGCCAGGCTTGTATGACCTTCACTTGAGCCGTTTTGCACCATGCCCGAGGGCTCATGTGAAGCCGTCCCCCACGTACGCCAGTGGGTGGTTCAGCATTGTCTTTCATTTTGTGGTCAGGTCCTCCACCGCCCGGAATTGAATATGCATCCCCATCCATAGTTCAAGAGCGACGAACGATCCATAGAAAGGACCCCCGAGTGCTGCAGAGGTCAGGCCAGCATATAGAAAACCCAGGACGGCTTGTCCAATTTTCATACCTTCGGAGATGGAGTCAATGATGCTAAGATTGCCAAAGGAGATGGCACCGTCGGCTTCCGGAAGAGTATGACGCCGCAAATATATGGCGGCTGCCTTGGCGATGGCGGTGTAGTTCGTGGTCTTCTGCTTACACTGGGAAGTAATCCACTGAGCAATTGGGAGGAGGTGAACATGCATACCGCTAGTCATGGAGTAGAGATCGTTCTTCTTTGTGGTAATGTATGCCAGGATGCTCCATGAGTTGATCTGGTCCACGGTGTAGGAGATTGCAAGTTCTTCACCCCTTTGATAGCGTGGGAGGCCAGCATGATCTCCAACTCTTCCAAAAGGATCGTTGCCTCGAATTCTGGAAAGATGAACGAGTTGGTCTGTGGATGCCATAGCTCCGCCATGGCTGTGACACTCTCCCACACATGCACCAACTTGTTGTAGTTTTTGGCCAGTACGAAGACGGTGGACAGCCCCCACTCCTTCAAGTGACCATAGACGTGGGCGGCAGTAACTCGAGCATGGGTACCAGCCATGGCATCTTTGAGAATCGCTGTGGCCGGGGAGGATCTGAGATAGAAGAAGAGCATGAAGAACGGAAGGAAAATAGGAGAAAGAGAAGAGCAAAACAGAGCAAAAAAAAAAGAGAGAAAAAAATAGAACAGTGCAGAAAGTTCAGAATCTCAGGAAGGAAATGCCACTTACTTGGAGCTCCGGGCGTGTATAGATGTGCCCCGGGATAGCGGAGAGTTGCTTCAGATCGGCGTACGTCTCCCTAGTAGCTTTTGGGCCGGGAAGGAAGAAGCGGGGATATCTTCTGCAAAAGCTGAATAATTCCTCTTCATGGTTGCAAGAGAGGAGAAGAGAGCTTGAACTTGAAGAGCAGAGGATGCCAGGGGTTAGCTGCGGGATTAGCACCCTCAACCCTCTATTTATAAAGTCTTAAGAGTTAGAAACCCACTCTAATCCCGAGACTAGGTGTTAGGATAAGATTAGAAGAGGTTTAGGAGTTCTAGTGTGGGTCTAGGTGTCTTAGGATAAGGGTGAACCTCGGTTTCCTGGTCTTTACGAGCTCTGTCCGAGTCGCGACGCCGCGATCTGACGTGACCATGTCGCGACAGGGCGCTGCGACGCGACATGGTCGCGGTAGTTTCGGTTGTCGCCTCTCCACCCGAAGGGCTGTTTTCATCCTTGGGCTGTGTATATATGTTGTTTGATTGCTTATAATTGTTGTGTTTCATATTCCATTGTGTTTATTTCTAAAAAAAAAAAATCAGAAATTCAGAAAATCAAGAAAGATTTCGTCACAGGTAAGACAGGTATCGTATTTCTGTCCCTATTCCTCGCATTACTATATGGTATTCTATCTATTATATCTTTTCAAGGACCGGCTGGTTCTCAATGTGTTCTGAGATTTGAGTTCCCCTTTACCAAAAACAGTGATAATCTAGGTACACATTGTTAATCGTTGGATAGGCCGTTGAGTTAGTTAAGCACGGGGACGATAGGTTCAGGCCTACACCGCGGTTGTGGGTAGTCTCTTGACCCGTTCTTACTTGACTTAGCAATATTATCCTTGATCTATTTTCTATTTTTTCTTTTCTTTGCATTCGCTTTGATGATTTCTTTTACTTTAGCCCAACATGCATCATGTAGGACTTTGAACTTTCCTGACTCATTCTTGACCATCGATGAGCTCGTGTTGAGTGCCCAATCATCCTTCATGTTCCAAACAAGAAATCCAATTCCACTCCGAATCGGAAGGTTTGCCTCCGAGTAAGTTGTTCCCGTCAGATTGACAAGAATTTCCCTGTCTGGATTCCTTATCCAATTACTCATCCTACTCCTTTGATCCGTTTTAGTTGCGAACCGCTCCCAGGACAGAGTCATGAGTTACCTGCCTGGCACGCACATGTCCTTCCAAAACGAAACCTGCAGGCCAATCGGCTAGGGTACCTCTCAATCGAGGGGTGATCGTCCTCTTCTTTTCTCCTCTCATCCAGACTTGTGCTCTTCTTTGCATTCTACTCGAACAACCGACTCGGGGCTTTCACGAAGATTCCAATGCCTGTTAGTTAAGATCGGGTGTCTCTTTACCTTAGCCTCCACTTTTCAGTCCACTCCTTATCATCTCCGTTCCACGTCACTTCATGACATCTCCACTCCACTTTCGCTTCGCTCCCCTGCAAAGTGGAAGCCAAGGAGGGGCAATCTGTAGACACCTGGTTTGACTAATGGGTTGAACCACTTCTCTTGTTGTCTTAGTGGGCCCCTAATTGGTCACTCACCTTGAGCCCATCATTTGCCTTGCTTTGAGTCCTTTAACCATTAAAATGCCTTGAAATCCCAAAATTTATCACTTGAGAGAGTCCTTGGGGCATGATAACTCTTGTTCTATCATGTAGTTGGGTGATAATTTTCAAATAAAGCGGATTTATTGTCGCGACGCCTCATGGCGCCGCGTCTCTAGTCGCGACAGCTCTGGCGGCCGCGACAGCCCATGCATTATCCATGCACGTGGGCAATGCCGTCGCGTCCACCCGCACTGTCGCGTCTTAGTCGCGGCCGTACGATACGTCGCGACAATGACCGAATTCTCTGGCCTCCTTAACTACTTCCTATTATCCTCCTTTGAGTTCAACTTAATCCTAAGGATTATCCCTACCCCTGGGGCGGGATCCTAGCTTTAGGGACTCTTGTGAGGATCCCTAAGGACTCTCAACCCAATTTTTATAGGGCTTTATCTCCTATTATGATTTTAAAAACCTTTTGAAGAGATAATATCACTAATTCTTATCCCAAGCTCTATATAAGCAAGGCCCCTCCTCAAGGACGGGGAGAGCCTGATTACCACCCCGAAGGGCTGCCGAAATCTCCTCTGACCTATACTTAGCACCACAGCCACCCATTTCGCCATTCTCCTTTCACATTCCACTCCCCAAAGCCACTCTTCCACCATTAACGGAGCACGGAACGTGAAAAGGGCGACCCTGACGACCTCCTGGAGCTCTTGCACATCCTTGGAGCCGCACTCATGCCAGGGAGTCACCCCAATGGGGCTCATTTTCTTCTCCTTTCTCTCTTCTTATTTCTACATGCATTTTTGCGTTATTTTTAGATAGAGCATTTCCCTATCTACCCATTTTTCCCACACCCATAGGGGTTCAAAACCACCCAGGTGCGTTTCCGCCATGATCTCCCATTTCTTTCCATTTTTAGAATAGATACTATGCTTCACATATTCTAATAGGGCATTTTTGTTGTGATTTTCTTTGGTTGGCAGGCAAACTGGGAAGTCTACGAGAAGCTCTGGTTCTCCGGCGGCTGGAGGGCGAGAGAGAAGGTCCCTACTCTATTTCTCCCGCATTCAGAGAACGCGACGACCGAGGGTGATGCGACTATAGACGCGTCGACAAAAGCTGATGCGTTACCAGTCTATCGCGACGCCAATGGTGACCGCAACATCAGGTTCGTTTCTGCTCTCTCTCCTTTTCCTAGTTTAAGTCAGCCATCATCTCATTTTCATTCTTAGGCGACTATCTAGGTGGCGATCACATCCTACTTTCCATGCTATCATATTTGATATTCATGTGTGTTGAGGGGGGTACAATCCCTGTGATCACACTATGTATAATAGATTTTCAAGCATAGTAGTAGGTCTAAATTCTCTTGGTAAAACTTTTTCAAATGAAGAAACCGTCAGAAAAGTACTTAGGTCCTTAACTATTTCATGGACACCTAAAGTAACTGCTATTGAAAAGGCCCATGATTTAACCAAATTATCAATGATAATCTAATAGGTTCTCTCATGGCACATGAAATAAATATGGAGGGATTATCTAAAAGTTCATCTAAGAAGAAATGTACTAATGCTCTTAAAGTGGTAGCTGCTCCTTCCACCTCTTCTTCTAGCTCTCAAAATGCAGATTTGAACATAACAACGTGATGAAGTATTGTCCAAGCTTCAGAAGATTTTAAGAAGAAGAAAAACGGATCAAGAAGGATCCAAAGAAAGAAAAAAAGGAAGAACCAGTCTGCTATCAATGCAGAAAACCTGGACATCTGAGACCAGATTGTCCAAGACTCAAGAAGACTAGTCAACCAGAAAAATCTAAGAAGCAGCACAAGAAATACAAAAGAAAAGCTATGGCAGCTGCTTAGGAAAATGATGAGGCCACAAGCTCAGTATCATCAAGCTCAGATTCCGAAAAGGAGCAGGCAAATATAGCCCTCATGGTGGGACTAAATGAGGTACATTTTGACTCATTTTTCAATTCTTGCACAGATTCAGGGTCAGAATCGGAAGACTTAGAAGAAATATTTAATGAACTTTATGAAAAACACAAGGTTGTTGTAAAAGAATTGAAAAATATCAAGAACAACCTTACTTGTTTGGAAAATACTAGTTCTGATCTTAAATCAGAAATAGAACAACTGAAAAAAAACTGAAGGACAGTAAAGATAATAATCATTTTTTAAATGAAGATTTGAAAAGTAAGATAATGAGAAGTTTGAGTTAGAAGAAAAGTTAAAAACTCTAACTGAAGAAAATCTGTATTAAAAGAATCAGTTAGAAAATTAACTAAAGGAAAACATCTCTAGCTCTATGCTTAAGAGGATCAAAAGTTGGAAATAATAAACAAGGGCTTGGATACATTCCTCAGGAAAAAGAAAACAAGCCATAACTCCAGGAAAATATCCTTTGCCAAAATTTGTAAAAGAAACCAAAATGCCTCAGAAAAAAACCTCTAAAATGAACAAGCCTTATCAAAAGAAAAAAGTTTCTAAAAATTGTGTTCTAAATTGCAAAATAGATTACATTCATTGTTGTTCTCATTGCAATAAATTAGGACACACTGTAAACACCTGCACAACAAAGCACCTAATTTGGATTCCGAAAGGATACTTTTATGCATCTAACCATCAAGGACCCAAAAGATTTGTGTACCTATTTTTGAATAAGTTGTTTGCATGATAGCCTTGGAGCATCATGATCAAAAGGATGCTCAAGGCACTGATGACTGCTAGCTCTTCATCCATCTCATATCTGAAGAGGGAGTAGTCACAAATTGTTTATTTCTATTCATATTACTACTAACAATATTGCAAGTTTTTGTTAAGATATATGCAGATAAAAATCTTGAAGACTTGACAAAGAACAGGTGAAAGGTCAAGAGCAACAAGATCTGACTTGCCCCACATTAAGGGGGAGTCTCATGCTCAGGGGGAGCCTTCATTAAGGGGGAGTTATTCATTAATGTCTATTATTGTTGAGCCCCTCAATAGTAAGAAATTTTCTCAAATGGAAGAGAATGTATGATAAGATCCTTCCTTTTTGGTTAGTGACAAAAAGGGGGAGAATTTGTATGTTCTGTGAATTTTCTGCATTATGTCTTAAGTATCTTGTCAGAAAATTCTCATAAATTTTGTCATCACCAAAAAGGGGAGATTGTTGAACCACTCTATGTTTGTCCTTGTATTTTGGTGATAACAAAACTTATGATAATATCAAGTATATCTTTGTGATAACAAAATTTATGGTTAATTAAATATTATTAAATATCTTGTATCATCTGTGTTGCATCAATCTCATATCAAGATAATTAGTCTCACAACGATTTAATATGGTGCACTAAAATGCTAAATCGATGCTCATTCAATATACATCGATTTCTATTCAAAGTGCCACATCGATTTCACTAACAAACGATTTCATAAGTTACACAACGATTTGATCGTGTAACGATTCGTTAAGTGAAACATCGATTTGATCGTATAACGATTTCATAAGTGAGAACAACGATTTGCTCTCATAACGATTTGGTTCTCACATCGATTCGCTAAGGCTCATAACGATTTGATAAGTGAGCGCAACGATTTGCTCTCACATCGATTTACCTTCTATAATGATTCGCTAAGGCTCATAACGATTTGATAAGTGAGAAACAACAATTTGCTTCTCACATCGATTTGATAAGTTTCATATCGATTTGATAGCTATAATGATTTGTTAAGTGAGAACAATGATTTGCTTCTCACATCGATTCGATAAGTGCCATAACGATTTGGGCTCACATCAATTTGCTTTGAAGTGTTTTTGGCGCTTAAATGAAAAGTCAAATATCTTCTGACAGAAAAAGCTGCATGCGTATTTTAGAGTCTTGTCAGAAAAAGATATGAATTGCTATTTTTATCATGTTAGCAAAAACACAGTAGCATGCACTGTTATCTTGTAAACACTCTTTTATGCTAACACTCTCTTCTATGCTTACAGACCTCGAAGACTACCAGAGTCTGATTAAGACAAATGAAGAGAAGATCAGCAACGACTAGAAGAGCTCCAACGGATCTCTTCAATGGATCTATTCAAATGCCTCTCATATAAAAGATGAAGCAAGGCTGAAGAACAAATATAGAGCTTCCTAAAAATCTTTGAAGGAGTGTACAACCAGTGAGGAACTTGATTGCCACATACACTCAAAGAAAGAGAGAAAGAGCCTGAGCCAAGAAGAAGCAAGCAAAAGCGTCTCAAGCCTTCAAGCTTTCTTTCCTATCTTCATTCTCTCTCTGAGCTCATTGTAATTTTGGGGGAGACTTTTGTGACTGTGAGCTAGAGTTCTTAGTGATTCATCTTGTAATAGCTCTCCATCTGATCTTTCTTTTCTAAGAAAGATTTCTGTCCAGCTGTAGGACTGTATACAGTGTAGAACCTAGCTAGGGGTTTGTGTCTAGCAGAACCGCACTGGGGTTTGTTCCAGGAGGTTTGCTTCTGAGCCTGTAAAAGAAGTGGGCTGCCTTCTTGCCCTAGAAAGATAAGAAGATCAGCTGGGGTGCTGGGTGTTGTAGTGTCCTTGAGGGGGACTGTACCCTTGGTTAGTGAAATCCCAAGAGGTTGCTTGGGGACTGGACGTAGGACTTCCATGTGGGAAGGACTTCCATGTGGGAAGGGCCGAATCAGGATAAATTCCTTGTCTCATTTGTGTGATTGTTTATTTACTTCTGCACTGCTACTCTTTATCACACTAAACTAACCAAACTTTCAAGTGTTAATTTTCTGTGTTTAAAGTTTTATTTGTAGAAAAGAAAGAAAAACCTATTCACCCCCCCTCTAGGTTATCGAGCTGCTAGCTGGCCAACAAGTGGTATCAGAGCGAGGTTCTTTGATCATTCAAGAAGATCCAACGATCTTAGAGAAGATCCATGGCAGCTCAAGGATATGCTGAAGGTCAATCAGTCACCAGACCTCCATTCTTTGATGGAGAAGACTACCAATATTGGAAGATGCGAATGGAATGCTTCATTCGAGGCACAGACTTTGATCCGTGGCAGGTAATTGAGGTAGGTGATTTTGTTAATTCCTGCTGAAGGCACTACTGCCATTACAGCAGCTGATAAAAGTAAACTATCCTTAACTTTAAAGCTAAGAACTACTTATGTTGTGCTTTATCCAAAAGGGAATTTAGTAGAGTATCTGCATGTAAATCTGCTAAAGAAATATGGGATAAACTGCAGATAACATATGAAGGAACAGATAAAGTGAAACAAACAAGAATAGATATTCTTGTATCTCAATATGAACAATTTAAAATGCTTTCACATGAAGATATTACTACTATGTACAATAGATTTTCAAGCATAGTAGTAGGTCTAAATGCTCTTGGTAAAACTTTTTCAAATGAAGAAGAAATCGTCAGAAAAATACTTAGGTCCTTAACTATTTCATGGACACCTAAAGTAACTGCTATTGAAGAGGCCATGATTTAACCAAATTATCAATTGATAATCTAATAGGTTCTCTCATGGCACATGAAATAAATATGGAGCGATTATCTGAAAGTTCATCTAAGAAGAAATGTACTAATGCTCTTAAAGTGGTAGCTGCTCCTTCCACCTCTTCTTCTAGCTCTCAAAATGCAGATTCTGAACATAACAACGTTGATGAAGTATTTTCCAAGCTTCAGAAGATTTTAAAGAAGAAGAAAAAAGGATCAAGAAGGATCCAAAGAAAGGAAAAAAAGGAAGAACCAGTCTGCTATGAATGCAAAAAACCTGGACATCTGAGACCAGATTGTCTAAGGCTCAAGAAGACTGGTCAACCAGAAAAATCTAAGAAGCAGCACAAGAAATACAAAATAAAAGCTATGGCAGCTGCTTGGGAAAATGATGAGGCCACAAGCTCAGTATCATCAAGCTCAGATTCCGAAAAGGAGCAGGCAAATATAGCCCTCATGGTGGGACTAAATGAGGTACATTCTGACTCATTTTTCAATTCTGTCACAGATTTAGGGTCAGAATTGGAAGACTTAGAAGAAGTCTTTAATGAACTTTATGATAAACACAAGGTTGTTGTAAAAGAATTGAAAAATATCAAGAACAACCTTACTTGTTTGGAAAATACTAGTTCTGATCTTAAATCAGAAATGGAACAACTGGAAAAAAACAACTGAAGGACAGTAAGATAATAATCATTTTTTAAATGAAGATTTGAAAAGTAAGAATAATGAGAAGTTAGAGTAAGAAAAGTTAAAAACTCTAACTGAAGAAAATCTGTATTTAAAAGAATCAGTTAGAAAATTAACTAAAGGAAAAACATCTCTAGCTCTATGCTTAAGAGGATCAAAAGTTGGAAATAATAAACAAGGGCTTGGATACATTCCTCAGGAAAAAGAAAAACAAGCCATAACTCCAGGAAAATATCCTTTGCCAAAATTTGTAAAAGAAACCAAAATGCCTCAGAAAAAAACCTCTGAAATGAACAAGCCTTATCAAAAGAAAAAGGTTTCTAAAAATTGTGTTCTAAATTGCAAATTAGATTACATTCATTGTTGTTCTCATTGCAATAAATTAGGACACACTGTAAACACCTGCACAACAAAGCACCTAGTTTGGATTCCGAAAGGATACTTTTATGCATCTAACCATCAAGGACCAAAAAAGATTTGGGTACCTATTTTTGAATAAGTTGTTTGCAAGATAGCCTTGGAGCATCATGATCAAAAGGATGCTCAAGGCACTGATGACTGCCAGCTCTTCATCCATCTCATATCTAAAGAGAGAGTAGTCACAAATTGTTTATTTCTATTCATATTACTACTAACAATGTTTGTAAGTTTCTGTTAAGATGTATGCATATAAAAATCCTGAAGACTTGACAAAGAACATGTGAAAGGTCAAGAGCAACAAGATCTGACTTGCCCCACATAAAGGGGCGTCTCATGCTCAGGGGGAGCCTTCACTAAGGGGGAGTTATTCATTAATGTCTATTATTGTTGAACCCCTCAATGGTAAGAAATTTTCTCAAATGGAAGAGAATGCATGGTAAGATCCTTCCTTTTTGGTTAGTGACAAAAAGGGGGAGAATTTGTATGTTCTGTGAATTTTCTGCATTATGTCTTAAGTATCTTTGTCAGAAAATTCTCATAAATTTTGTCATCACCAAAAAGGGGGAGATTGTTGAACCACTCTATGTTTGTCCTTGTATTTTGGTGATAACAAAACTTATGATAATATCAAGTATATCTTTGTGATAACAAAATTTATGGTTAATTAAATATTATTAAATATCTTGTATCATCTGTGTTGCATCAATCTCATATCAAGATAATTAGTCTCACAACGATTTAATATGGTGCACTAAAATGCTAAATCGATGCTCATTCAATATACATCGATTTCTATTCAAAGTGCCACATCGATTTCACTAACAAACAATTTCATAAGTTACACAACGATTTGATCGTGTAAGGATTCGTTAAGTGAAACATCGATTTGACAGTATAACGATTTCATAAGTGAGAACAACGATTTGCTCTCATAACAACTTGGTTCTCACATTGATTCGCTAAGGCTCATAACGATTTGATAAGTGAGAGCAACGATTTGCTCTCACATCGATTTGCCTTCTATAACGATTCGCTAAGGCTCATAACGATTTGATAAGTGAGAAACAACAATTGCTTCTCACATCGATTTGATAAGTTTCATATCGATTTGATAGCTATAACGATTTGTTAAGTGAGAACAACGATTTGCTCTCACAATGATTTGCTTCTCACATCGATTCGATAAGTGCCTTAACGATTTGGTCTCACATCAATTGCTTTGAAGTGTTTTTGGCACTTATATGAAAAGTCAAATATCTTCTGACAGAAAAAGCTGCATGCGTATTTTAGAGTCTTGTCAGAAAAAGATATGAAATGCTATTTTTATCATGTTAGCAAAAACACAGTAGCATGCACTGTTATCTTGTAAACACTCTTTTATGCTAACACTCTCTTCTATGCTTACAAATCTCGAAGACTACCAGAGTCTGATTAAGACAAATGAAGAGAAGATCAACAACGACTAGAAGAGCTCCAACGGATCTCTTCAATGGATCTATTCAAAAGCCTCTCATATAAAAGATGAAGCAAGGCTGAAGAACAAATATAGAGCTTTCCTGAAAATCTTTGAAGGAGTGTATAACCAGTGAGGAACCTCTTCGCCGCATACACTCAAAGAAAGAGAGAAAGAGCCTGAGCCAAGAAGAAGCAAGCAAAAGCGTCTCAAGTCTTCAAGATTTCTTTCCTCTCTTCATTATCTCTCTGAGCTCATTGTAATTTTGGGGAGAGTTTTGTGACTGTGAGTTAGAGTTCTTAGTGATTAATCTTGTAATAGCTCTCTGTCTGATCTTTCTTTTCTAGAAAGATTTCTATCCAGCTTTAGGACTGTATACAGTGTAGAACCTAGGTAGGGGTTTGTGTCTAGTAGAACCGCACTGGGGTTTGTTCCAGGAGGTTTGCTTCTGAGCCTGTAAAAGAAGTGGGCTGCCTTCTTGCCTGGGAAAGAGAAGAAGACCAGTTGGGGTGCTGGGTGTTGTAGTGTCCTTCAGGGGGATTGTACCCTTGGTTAGTGAAATCCCAAGAGGTTGCTTGGGGACTGGACGTAGGACTTCCATGTGGGAAGGGCCGAACCAGGATAAATTCCTTGTCTCATTTGTGTGATTGTTTATTTGCTTCCGCACTGCTACTCTTTATCACACTAAACTAACCAAACTTTCAAGTGTTAATTTTTTGTGTTTAAAGTTTTATTTGCATAAATCAGATAAACCTATCCACCCCCCCTCTAGGTTATCGAGCTGCTAGCTGGCCAACAGCCTATGGGGCATTAGTGGATTGTAAAAAGAAGAAAGTCAGATTTTGCAGGCCTGGTGGAGCAGTGTTTGAGTTTCAAGGTATGCCGTTTTACACTCCTAAATTTATTATTTCTGCACTTAGAGCTAGAAAGTTGATCAATGTTGGGTGTGTAGCATATCTTGCTTCAGCTAGTTTAGTTGTGACAGATAAGTCTGTAGAGATGGTACCTGTGGTCCGAGAATTTGCAGATGTGTTCCAGAGGAATTTCCAAGGTTAGCTCCACACAGGGAGGTGGATTTCACAGTTGAGTTGCAGCCAGGCAGTATGTCGATTTCAAAGGTACCTTATAGAATGGCACCGACAGAGCTGAAGGAATTGAAGAAGCAATTGCAGGAACTGTTAGAGAAAGGCTTCATTAGACCCAGTCATTCGCCATGGGGAGCACCAGTTTTGTTTGTTAAAAGGAAGGATGGTAGTTTGAGAATGTGTATTGATTATAGGCAATTGAATAAGGTTATAATCAAGAATAATACCCGCTTACCAGAATAGATGATTTGTTTGATCAGCTCCAATCAGCCAGAGTATTTTCCAAGATTAATTTGAGGTCAGGGTATCATTAGCTGAGGATTAAGGAAGAAGACATTGACAAGACAGCTTTCAGGACCAGATAGGCATTATGAGTTTGTTGTTATGCCATTCGGGTTGACTAATGCGCCGACAACATTCATGAATTTGATGAATAGGATATTTCACCCTTATTTGGATCAGTTCATTGTGATATTATTGATGATATATTGGTATATTCAGCATCAGAGGAAGATCATGTGACACACTTGAGGATAACGTTGCAGACTTTGCAAGATCACCAGCTGTATGTCAAGTTTAGTAAATGTGAGTTCTGGCTGAAAGAAATTCAGTTTCTGGGTCATGTGATTTCAGGTAAAGGTGTTGCAGTTGATCCGGCCAAGGTAGAGGCAGTGATGAAGTGGGAAGAACCGAAGACAATGTCAGAGATTAGAAGTTTTGTGGGTTTGGTAGGATATTATAGGTGGTTCATCCAGGATTTCTCGAAGATTGCAGCACCAATGACAAGATTTACAAGGAAAGGAGTACCATTTGTGTGGTCTTCGGATTGTCACCGCAGTTTTACAGAGCTAAATAAGAGGCTTACCACAACACCTATATTGGAGATTCGTCAGGCAGTGGAGGATTTGTACTATATACAGATGCATCTAGAAGAGGTTTGGGAGCAGTGTTAATGCAACATTGAAATGTGCTGACCTATGCATCTAGGCAACTGAAAAGGCATGAAGAGAATTATCCGACACGTGATTTAGAGCTAGCAGCAGTTGTGTTTGCACTGAAGATTTGGCGGCATTATTTGTATGGTGAAAGGTTTGAGATATTCACTGATCACAAGAGTTTGAAGTACATCTTCTCTCAGAAAGATCTGAATTTGAGGCAGCGCAGTAGATGGAATATTTGAAAGATTATGACTTCAGTTTGGCATACCATCAAGGCATAGCTAATGTTGTAGCAGATGTACTAAGCAGAAAGGCAGTTATGAGTCATATGATGATCAGATAATGGAAATTGTATGAAGATTTGCAGAAAATTCATTATATATACCAAATAGTCAGCAACGAACAGTGTTAGCAAGCAGTGCAGTGGAACCTTCTTTGTATTGGCAGATAGTAGAAGCGCAAAGAACAGATGAAAATTTAGTTGATATTGTGAGAATGGAGGAGGTGACACTTGATGATGACAGTGTGGTCAGGCTTAAGGGCCAGTTGTATGTTCCAGCAGATGTCGAGATGAGGCAGAAAGTGTTAGAGGAAGCTCACAGGTCTAGATACACCATCCATCCAAGCAGTACCAAGATGTATCAAGATTTAAAGAAGTATTTCTGGTGGCCTAATATGAAGAAAGAGATTGCAGAGTTTATAGCAAGATGTTTAGTATGCCAACAAGTAAAGGCAGAGCACCAGAGGCCAGGAGGACTGTTGCAGCCATTACCCATTCTACAATGGAAATGGGATAATATTGCCATGGATTTTATAGTTGGTTTGCCCAGGACAGTAGCAGGTCACAATGGTATTTGGGTTTTTGTGGATAGGCTGACCAAGGTTTGTAGATTATTGGAAGTAAGTATGTCATGGACTATGGATAGATTAGCCAGATTATATGTAGACATAATAGTACTTTACATGGGATTCCTATTACCATCATTTTAGATCGAGATCCCAGGTTCACTTCAGGTTTTTAGAGGAGCTTGCAGAGAGTGATTGGTACAGAATTGAGGTACAGTTCCGCTTATCATCCACAGACAGATGGGCAGACAGAGAGAACCATTCAGACTATAGAAGATATGTTGAGAGCTTGTTGTCTAGTATGGGGAGGTACATGGGAGCACCACTTGGGTATGTTAGAGTTTGCATATAACAACAGTCATCATGCAAGTATCAGAATGACACCTTATGAAGCATTGTATGGCAGACCATGTAGGACACCATTGAATTGGCATGAGGTAGGTGAAAGATAGGTTATGGGTCCAGAGTTGATTCAACAATGTGCTAAAATGGTTAAATTTATTAAGAAAAAGTTTCAAACAGCACAGAGTCCTCAGAAGAGCTATGCGGATACCAGACGCATGCCATTATACTTTGAAGTTAGTGATTATGTATTTATGAAAGTTTCTCCTACCCAGGGTGTGCTCAAGTTCATCAGGAAGGGCAAATTGAGTCCGAGATATGTTGGTCCATTTCAGATATTAGAAAGAATTGGTGAAACAGCTTACATATTAGATCTCCCAGCAGATTTCATAGATGCACATGACGTGTTCCATGTTTCAATGCTCAGAAGATATATCTGAGATCCTTCCCAAGTGGTCAGTTACCAAAGAGATGATTTGAAGTCAGACATGACAATGCCAAAATATCCAGTATAGATTACAAGGCGCAGGACCCAGAAGCTAATGAATAAGGAAATTGAATTAGAAAGTCAGAGGGAGAACAGACAGGGTGGAGAGGATATGTGGGAATTAGCCGAGGAATGAAGAAGAGTATCCATACTTGTTTGAGTAAGCTTTTAATTCTTTTAGGTGATAGTACCATGCTTGTTTAATTAAAAAAATTTGGTGTTGAGTTTTCTTCCTCAATTTCGAGGTTGAAATTTCTTTTAGGTGATAGTAATATAGCATATTGACCGTTCGGATCGAGGTTTAATGGTTGTGGAGGCCAGTGTGGGGCCCTTGGTGTGTGTTACAGATGTTTACGCAGGTTGTGGGGCTTTGTGGGCCGACAGGATGGGTCCAAAGCACCCATCAGTTCATTGTTTGTGAACGTGATAGGGCTGGACATCGCGTTCTTAACGCGATGGCCCTGGGTGTCGCGTTCTGGTTACCGCCTCTTGAGGGTCTTCGTCTGCATGTTCGTTGCGTGTCGCGCGTTGGGCGGCTTGCTGACATTGGCAGTGAGAAGGCGACGACCTCCTACGTCGTGTTCTTGTCACGATGGTAGGGTGCGTGCGTTCTCGACTTTGAGGTGTTTTTAACTTAGGTCGGCCGAACAGAGCTGAGAACGCTCCACTTGGCCAGGAAGGGTTTGTTGTGGTGGATTTTGGGCGATCTGAGTGGGGATCATATGTCCCCATAGGAACACGAAGGTAGTCACCTTCGCATCCCACCCTCTACGCAGGGCCTGAGTGAGAGGGGCGTCCGCCCTCATCCTCTACATCCTCAGAATTTCCCCAAAACCCATCTCATCTAGTCTGTCTCTCTAGAATCCAGGGAGGGCTAGGTATACTGCAAAGACTAGGAGCCACGAAACACGGGCCCTCATCTCACCCTGCAAGTACAAATTAGTCAATTGGACAGTTTAAGCATGCTTTGTTGGTCTCTCGGTTGAGATCGTGGTCTCTGACCCTATCGCGACTACTGGTGTTGCGACGGGGCGGATCGTCGGGTTCTCAGACGCAGACCGACCAGAGCCTATCTTGTCTGGGGGTCTTTTTTTGAGGCATCACGCCCTACATGCGCCCTCTATGGGGCTTCTTCATACGCATGCGCCATGGAATCGAGGGGTTTGGGGCTCCGACGACATACCTTTTTCATGCCCTCCTCCCGGGCCATCGCCGCCGCCTCCAAGTTGAGCGTCGAGGCTTCTTCTTCCACCATCTCGACCTCCGGCACCTCCTCCGGCACCGGATGTGTCGCTCGCGCTGTCGAGAGGCCTTTTCATCACGGCCTCTTCCCCTTGTCGCCGCCGCCATTGCTCCTCCTTCCATCGTTGAGGTTTGAGAGGGTGGGAGAGAGAGAGAGGGAGAGTGAGAGCAAGTGGGAGAGAGTGCCAGGGAGAGTGAGAACAGAGGAGGTCGGAGTAGGAGTGAAATCGCCAAATCGCCGGAGCTTGAGAGAAGAGAGAGTTGTGAGCATGAGAGGGAAGAAGAAGAGGGTTTCTGCGTTTTGAACCCTCGGTTCATGTCGCGTCACCTATAGACGTCGCGTTCTTATCGCGGTGGCTAGAGGGGCCGTGACAGTGTCGTGACCTATCGAGCCATCGCGACCTTGAGGCGATGTTTGTAGTGGTCGTGATATCAATAGAGCAATGTGCACAGTTCATAAAAAATCTGGTTTTATTGATCCAACTGATCGATTACAACCCCTAGTCATGCCGATAATCAATCAAGTTGTATTTTCAAGCCCTAGCTACCATCTGATACAATGCCTATATCTCTCAAAGCTCTCAAGCGCCCGGTGCCACCTCAGATCCTCCAGGTACGATTGGTCGAACTCTCTTCAAGGCCCGATGATACTCTCGGGTCATGTCTTCATCCTCCGTCACTTCCGCTGAGATGATGCTAGTGGCACACCCCTCCCAATGCACGATAGCGCTCCTCACATCCCGTTCATCTTGATCATCATTCCTCTTCCATGCTTGGATTGGCGGATAGTGTGAAAGAGTCGGCACAGCTGTGCGTGCCACGCCGCACTGGAGTTGGCACCGTTCAGGGTTGTAAAGGACCAGTGCTTCATCACCAATCAGTCTTAAAGCCAGGCCGGTGCATTGAGGGATGTAGATCATCTTGTTGTGGAGAAATCTCGGGTGCATCTCGAACTTCTCCACAGTCATTGTCTTGAAGTAAAACCTCCATTCTTTTAGTCCCTTGATTATTGCCGTCTCACACCATACTTGGGTAGTCATGTAGAGCGGAGCGCCGATGAAGGCAAGTGGATGGTGGAGCATGCTCTTACACTTGACGGAAGGATCATCCGTCGCCTTGAAATGGATATGCATGCCCATCCAGCACTTGAGGGCGATGACAAAACTGAAGAGAGGGCCGCCTGTGGCTGTAGAGGAGAGTCCAGCATAGAGATAACCAAGGACTGCCTGAGAGATGTTCATACCTTCCCATGCGCTGGCAATGACGCTCAGGTTGGAGATGGAGAGGAGATGGTCCTGCGCGGGGAAGAGGATGACGCCGCATATACAGATGGCGGCGGCCTTGGCTATGGCGAGATTGTTCCCGGTCTTGCTCTTGCACTGAGACATAATCCACTGGGAGATAGGAATGAGATGGATGCGTGTTTGACTGGTCATAGTGTGCAGGTCTTCCGCTTTGGTGGTGATATCTCAAAGAATGGCCGAAGAGTCGATGGGAGCCACGGTGTAGGAGATGCGGTACTCCTCTCCCTTCTTGTCTTTTGGGAGCCCCAGCATGAGCTCCAACTCTTCCAACAGTATGGTAGCTTCGAATGAAGGAATAATGAATGTGTGGCTCTGTGGATGCCACTGCTCCACAAGTGCAGTAAGAATATCCCATACATGCACCACCTTGTGGTAGTTCTTGGCCAACGTGAGAACGGTGGTAAGCCCCCATTTACGCAGATGGTGTGTGGATGTCACGGGAAGTGCATTAACCATGGGCTCAAGCCATGGGATTTTTGAGAAGCGCTTGTTGCCCGGGAGGATCTAGAAGAGAGTAGAAGAGATGGTTGGCAGAAGTAGAAGAAGAGAAAAAGAAGAAGAAGGAGAAGAAGAAGAGAGATAAAATCAAAGAGATAGAGAGGGAAAGCTTACTTGAAGATCCGGTTTTGCGTTGATGTGACCGAGCTTTGAGGAGAGGCGTTGGAGATCAGCATAGGCCTCCCTTGCAACCTTTGGGCCGCCATAGGGGGTGGGGTTGGCTTGGAAGGAGGAAAGATATCTCTTCATGGCTTGAAGAGAGAGAAAACCAAGAGAGAAGAAGAGAGAGAAGATAAGCTGCGAAAATAGCCCCTACACCCCTATTTATAGACCTCTAGCAAGCCTAATTCTCATCCCAACTCGTCCCTAGGTGATAGAGTAGCAATAGGATAGGTTTAAGAGTCATATTAGTGTTAGGAATAGCCTTAGGATAAGGATAAGATCGGATTTTTTCGGGTTTATCACGCAGACTGATGTCGTGACGCCACGATCCGACGCAATAGCATCGCAACCCCCAATGGTGTCGCGACACTGTCGCGACCCTCAGGTGCGTCGCATTTATATCCTTTGTGTCTTGTGTCTATACATAATTTGTTTGTGTTATCATTGTATGTGCATATATTTTCTTTGTTATTATGTTTGTTGCTTTGATTATTTATCAGAAAATCACAAAAAATCCGAAAACCAAAAAAAAAAAAAATTGAGCTTCACAGGTAAGTCAGGTAAGTATCTCTATCCTTATCCCCTTACATTACTATATGTATTTTACTTATTACTTATATCGTTTCAAGGACCGACTGGTTTTCAATGTGCTCTGGGATCTAAGTTCCCTTCAACAAAAACAGTGATAATCTAGGTGTGCATTGTTAATCTCCAGATAGGCCGTTAAGTTAGGTAAAATTGGGGACGCCGAACTATGTCTTGCACAAAGGTTGCAGGAAGACTCTCGACCCATTCTTGCCTGATTTAGCAATATTATCCTTGATATATTTTCTATTTTCTCTTTTCTTTGCATTTGACTTAATGATTTCTTTTTCTTTAGCCCAGCATGCATCATATAGGACTTTGAGCTATCATGACTCATCCCTAGCTAATGGTGAGCTCTTGTTGAGTGCCCAACCATTCTTCATGTTCAGAACAAGAATTCCAATTCCACTCTGAATCGGGAGGCTTGCCTCCGAGCAAGTTGCTCTTGTCGGTCTGTTAAGAATTTCCCTGTTTGGATTCTCTATCCAATTTTCATCCTTATTCTTTTTGATCCGTTTTGGTACGAACTGCTCCCAGGACAGAGTCTGTGTACCTACCTGGCACGCACATGTCCCTCCAAAATGAAACCTGCAGGCCATCGGCTAGGGTTCTCAATCGAGGGGTTGATTGTCCTTTCTTTCTCCTTTTCGTCCAGACTTGTGTTTTCCTTGCATTCTACTCGAGCAGCTAACTCAGGGCTTTCAAGAAGATTCCAATTGCTTGTTGGTTAGATCGGGTATCTTTCTTTACCTTGGCTCCTCTTTTCAGTCCACTCCACGTCATTACTGCTTCACCGTCATTTCATGACACCTCCACTACACTTCCGCTGCGCTCCCTTGCAAAGTGGAAGCCAAAGAGGGGCAAATCTATAGACACCCGATTCTGGCCCATGAGTCGAACCATTATTAATTTTTGTTCTCTTAATGAGCCCCAAGTTGGTCACTCACATTGAGCCCATTGATTAGCCTTATTTTGAGCCCATTAAGAAGCCCAAGTTCATTTTATCCCGTCCATTATCCTTTTAAAGAGTCCTCATGCTTAATTGTCCATTATTCTCCCTATAATTGATCTATATTTTGAGAATAATCGATTTTCCTTAACGCGACGGGTCGTAGTGCCGCGTTATCCTTGTCGCGCCCCGCGTGGCCGTCGCGACAGCCCATGCAAATCCAATGCATGTGCTCTTGGTGTCGCGACCAACATGGCCGTCGTGACTATGCCTGTCGCGCTCCTACGATCCATCATGACTACAGCCAAGTGTGCTGGCCTCCGCAACCACCTCCTATTTATCCTCTTATGGCATTATCTCTATCCTATGCAACCTCTCAACCCATCCTTTCGTGGTTTGAGGTTCAAAGACCCTTGAGGACCACCCTAGGACTCTCCTACCCAAATTTACATGATTTTATCCTTTCATTTTAGGTCATTATCTCCCATGGATGGGATAATCTCTCTCCTCTTCTATATAAGCAAGGCTTCTCCTTTAGAAAGTGGAGAGCCCGGTTTTTGCCACGAAGTGCTACCGAAATCTCTCCAGACCAGACACAGTTCGTGGTTCAACCATGCCCACCCATTTTCACTTCATCCTCTTCACCAAGTCATGGAGCTACCTTCATCCATGGAGCTTGGAGATGGGGGAACGACTTCTGAGGCTTCTACAGTGCCCAATGATATCATCCAATGCCAGGGAGTCGCCCCATTGGGGCTCTTTCTTTCTTCTTCCCTCTCATTTCTCTTGCATGCATGTTGTTGTTTTCTCTTAGATGGGACGCATTTCACTTTTCCTTCCTACGTTTTTCTACCACCCAAAGGGTTTAAAAAACCACCCCAGGTTCGTTCCCTCCATGCTCCCCCTTTTCCTTTCATTTATGGATAGATGCTACACTTAAATATGTTCTAACAGGGTTCTCTTTGTTATTTTCTTCATTTTGGCAGGTACATCAGCGAGTATCGACGAGGGGCTCTTGTCTTCTGGCCGGCCGGAGGACAGGAAGAAGGTTCACATCCATTTTCTCCCGCACTGTAGAGAACGCGACAGGCACGCGGGTCGCGACAGTCGGAACGCACCCTGGGTGGGCGTCGCGACATCAGCATCATCACGATGGGGAGACCCGTCGTAATCTCAGTAGTGCCTTGTTTTCTTTCCTTTTCCTAGCAATGTTAGCCTATTAGTTCTTAATCATGGCAACTAGATAGGTGGCAATCACACTTTCTTTTAGTCCTTGCCACATGTTTTAAGTTCTTAAAAGCATCATGTTGCATGTTTCGAGGGGTACATTCATAACTCACTATGCGGAAGTCTTATTACAAGGTACTCCTCATTACAGACTAAGTGAGGAGTAGAAAAGTGTAAATTTCTATTTATTACATTTCATATTCACACTGTTAAAAGTAGTAAATGGTCTGGTTGCTCGATGACGGATAGTCCACTCAGCACACATGTCCCTTTAAACTTTACCCCCATCTGGTCACCTATAAAGGTAGGATGTGTGAGCTAACTAGCCCAGTAGGATTCAATTCCTCAAATCACAGGATTAAAATATATGATGATCAGGTAAAGGACTTGACTAATATCACAGAAGGACAAATAAACATCTTAGCAGGACAGTGAATTTGAAAGAGTAGTATTGAAACACAGGGCATGCTCAGGAATTCACAATGAAACTCATAATCTGGTATATATATATATTATATATATATATATATATTCACACAGGACTGATAACATGATGACCATAATCAAACTGGTATTGATGCTATGAAATGCCTTAATTATTTATTACAACGTTTGCTTATATCGAATTTATAGTTATGCCATTCATAATAAAGAATCCATGATCGCATCATGTTAAAGTACTCATTATCGCGATAAAACACTAAAATTGTAAAAAAAAATGACAGTTAAGATCAAACACTGCCCATCCTTCTCTTGTGATCGTTAGATTCTTTGTGAAGGCGCCGCCTACAATGATATACTTCCTGTTTGCTATGTCCGTCTTCAACTCGGCCGCCGACATCTCCCGCGAGCAGGGCAAGGCCAAGGAGTGGCTCAGGGCCTTGGTCGCCCGAGACGACACCAACAAGGGCGCTGCTGCAGCCGAGCAGGGGAAGTTGCCCCAGTAGCGGCAGGGCAGGCCGGAGGCCCAGGAGAAGAAGCAGCCGCAGAGGGGGCGGCCTTGGCTCGCGCCGGAGTTCGATGGGCTCAACTTCTTCGAGACCGTTATCTCCCACTGATGCGTCTCTCTTCCTCAGAATACCGGCGGCCGACGGCACCCCATGCTCCAATTTTGGGCTCTCCCTCTTTTGATCCATTCTTTTATTACTTGTTACGCGACTGATCGACGCATGTTGCAAGACAGGAACACCAACATTTGTATACGATTCTTAAATTCGGCACCTCGCCATGTCCAACAGAGAAAGGGACATTAGAACAAAAAAATAGATAAATTAATGGCTGCCCCGATGAGATCGTCACACATCAGGGATCAGGGAGTAGAAAAGAACATTTCATCAGGAGAAGGATAAAAACGAGGGGAAGAAAGCGGTGCAGAAAAGACGGAATAAAACACAGAGCCAGATCAAGATCTCACCGTGAGAGATACTCTACTGCTTCACCCTTACACAGCTCGATAGGGAGGGAGAGTGAAAAGAGAGAGAGAGAGATGTGGTTGTTTCCTTTGCTGCAATCCGGAGCCTACGTGGGGAGAGCAGAGGAGGGGGGAGAGAGGAGATCTTAGAGCAGGGAGAAGAAGAGAGAGCAAGAATAGGAAATGGGAAGTGAGGGAGGAGCTCTGCGATCTCAACAAAAAAAAGTTCCTCAGCTTCACTTTTTTTTAAGAGACAACTTAAGACAGTAGACATATTGTCAGATGTGCATTAAGAAGTTTTATCAAACGGTCTAAAACTCCAATGTCTGACCACTTCAGACAATAAACATGTATTAAGAGTTATCAAACAGACCCTAACCTAATGATACCTCTCGAAGGAGAGGAGTCACTTTTTTTTGGTTACAAAACTAACCCATTAAGCAATATTTACAGTATTTATTGTGAACTTGCTCGCAGTGAGAGTTGAACCTATGCCCTCATTTTGGTATGCATGGAGAGTTAATCCACTGAGCCACTCCTTTTTAAGTATAATGGTCGATCTCACTTGTTCTTTGTCGCATTTAACAAGCACTTGTTCACTCTTTGCAAAACCTGATATTGTAGCTGCACGAAGATGAGATTCTAGCTGAACAAACAAGAGAAGAATAGTCGATCTAATCCATGCAATGAAATTGGAGAGAATGATATCTTGAATCTCTGGCTCAGCTCATAAGGCTCAAGTGTTGAACCTGATCCAAATGGGTGACAGTCAGATGACTAAACCACAAACCACCTAGAATGAGCCTAGATAAACATGACCCAAGAAGCACTATAGAGTCTTATATTGTCACCCATGTGGAGAACCCCCCTTTTAACTCAGCTTAAAACCCTTGGGGATAGCCTGAGGTAAGTGGACAGCTCCAGAAGTATTATCTTTGGAACACGCTAGGGTAGAGAAATTGACTCGGCTCATGGTTACTCGGTTGTGTCGGCTAGATCTTAACTCAGACACCTAATTTTCCTCCATCCCACCTTAATTTAGAGGCTCTTAGCCTAAGTGAATTTTAGCTTGGCAGGAAAGGTTGATCTGATAGGTTCATAGCTTGCCCAAGGGAGACCAAAGTAGCCAAGACTCCTACTTGATATTAAAGTTAGCAAGTCTCATCAAGGTCAAAGAACAGGAAGACATGGCATAGGGGGCGAGTATTCACCTCACCATTACCTATAGTACGGGCCCCCCAAATTTACATAGCATAGAATAGAATCCAAGACGGCCGCTCTATTAGGGTCTCCACCCACGTCTCGCCTATACCAACTACCACGTCTCACAAGGATGATGGAAGAAGCTAACATCTATCTAATCCTCTGTAGCCCTCTAAAAAAGATATGAGATTCGAAGCACTCAAAGTGGTATGTAGAGAACTAACTTGAATCGCCTCCTCCCTTTCTTGTTGCTCTATGCCCACCATTCTAACTGAGGCATCAAAGGATTTTCCTTGAGATTCACCTCTCAGGACCTCCTGATCCTTTATTCCTCCTTGCAGAACTATCCTTGGCAAGTTCGACTGCCATCAATATTCCTAAATCCCAAGGCTATCGAACAGTTTGCACCAAGATTCAAGATCAGCCCTCTTCAAAACTAAACAGAGGATATGTTTTTTTCAAAGAGGATATGAGCTGGTTGTGTCTATGTTGTAGAGATAAAAGAACATTTGCTAATTTGCTAATAAAGAGAACCTTTGTGGCAGTAAGGAGCCTTCATAGCCCCATATCAGCAATAATAGTCACTATCTGAATTTGAGGATATATATATATAGGATAATAGGAGTTAAATGCATAACCACCCAAGCTATTAGTGATGATAGCATATATTTGAGGTCTTTGGCTCAAATAGCTTATTGATTCTTTACCATTATCCTAAGACTTTATTTACAATCATTATAAATTCAAAATAAGGGCCTTATCCCTCAAATGTATCAAGGAAAAATTACATACGTATCTCTAAAATATATTATATTCAAACATACATCACTAAAATCTATATATTATATCTTATACCTTTGAAAATTAATCAGTTACGTCCTTGTGGCTAGCAAGTTGTACTAATAGCAGAAATATTGTACTATCATGTTGAAGGAACTATTAAATAAGAGACGAATTTTGTAAAATATCTTTCTTAAAGAAGAGAGAGAGCATGAGAGAGTTAGAGAGAGAGCTATTCTTGTTGGAAAATAAAAGAGTGAGGTTGTTGCTTAGCACCTCCATTAAGTCTGTAACACCCCGGAAAATTTTATCTGTTGGAAAATATGAATAATATGGTTAGTAGACTCAATTATTATTATGAGATTGAAATAATTAAAATCTGGGATTAATTGGTATTAATAAATGTTACCCTAGTGTCGTACTCAGAGGTGCGCGCTCCGACAGGACGACACCGAAATTTTGTAACGAAAATGAAATCCTAAAACACCATAATTTTCAGAAAAATATGGTGATATCAGAAATGTAAATATCTGGATTTGTTGACGTGCGGATTTTGAGATTAAGCCTACGCAACTATTTTCAGGGTGATTATTTACTGGGTAAAAAATAAATTCTAAAAATTAAACTAAAATCACCATAATTTCTAAAACCATTCCATTAGTCTATGGTTGAAATTTAACACAAGTAGAAATCATTTGGATATATTAATGAGAGGATTATTGGACCAGCTGATTTGTGGGCCATTTACGGTAAGGATTTTAGGATTATTCCCTGCTTACGCAACATGGGCTACGTAAGCCCATGTCATTAGCAGCTAAACACCTTACACGTTGGTGGCTTATGTGTAAGTGTTTGATGGGTTGCATGAGACATGTGTACAGTAAAAACCAAATGGTTTTTACAGTTACACCTGTACGTGGGAGGTGTCACAGTGCATGGGCAGGCGGCTGGGTTATAAAAATACCCCCTCACCCCTCGTACGCACCCTTTTCCATCCTTTGCTCTTGTTGCTGCTTTTCCTAGAGAAGAAGCTCCTACTGTAGTGAGGTTACACCCTTGCGTGGGTGACTGGTTGCTGTGTTGCTGCTGCCGTTGCCTTAAAGAGACTGATGTTGTTGGAGTTGCTACTTTCTTTGCTCATAGAGCTACAAGTGTAGCTGCCCATGGACTGCAAAGACTGCACTCCAAGTATCATCTTACTTTCATCAACTGTGAGCCATCGAGGAGAAAGTATCACCTTCCAAGATCAAGAAGATTTACTCTTACCGTGAACATGCTATAGAACTTACTATCTAGGTGTTCAAGCTCTCAAGTTCTTGTTTTAGTGCTATAAGTACCTTTAGAATTGTATGTGCATCATGTGTTGCTGTAGAAGTTACTCTTTGAGTTCAAGTAGTCACTGCTTTGGGAAAGGATACACTCCCAATACCTCGTTGTGTTGAGTTTTTAGATAGTCTTGTAGAGATTGTCATTCCATGTTTCATCTTGCCCGACATGTAAATCAGTAGAGAAGGCTAGAAATAGGTTCTTCTATTTGACATAATTCATGTTTAGATCCATTGGTTTTATAGGTAGGACCCTTAGAACTGTAGTTACACCATTTCTGGAAGCGGAACCAGCGGCTGTCGACAGAAAGGAGGTACCTGTCGATAGACCCCAAACTGCTGGAAACATCAGTGGCTGTCGACAGATGGCACTTGTCTGTCGACAGATACACTGACCTGTCGACAGACAGACCAAGCCTGTCGACAGGCACTGTCCCAGAACCAGAAATTGTCTTCTAGATGCTTGTACCTGTTGACAGACACTTCCTGGCTGTCGACACATACTGTTCTGGCCAGTGTTCCAGCACCTTTCTTTGCTCAGTCTTTTTCTAACACTTCATGCTATCTGCCTAGTAAGCTACCATCTTCATTCCTGTAGATATTTACTATTATGTCACTACAGAGATCATCCACATTGTTTCCTATACTTTTCTTTGGATTACTCTTAAAGTCTTCAAGTACCAGTGATGTCTAGTTGTTTACAACCCCTGTGTTCAGTAACCTGAATTCATAGACCTTTATGTCATGAGAGTTTGAATACTTGAGAACCCCAGTTGGTTATGAATAACTTGTGATGACAATTATTGGGTCCCTGGACCCCACTTGACTAATATGCCTATGCAAATAGGGCTGGTCCAGTCCTAGGAGGAGCACCCGAATTCATTTACAGGCCGTACGGAATGATAAAGGACACCAGGGTGCTTGGCATTGCATCAATACCAATTTGATTATGGTCATCATGTTATCTGTCCTGTGTGAATATATATATATGAACCAGATTATGAGTTTCATTGAGAATTCCTGAGCATGCCCTGTGTTTCAGTACTACTGTTTCAAATTCACTATCCTGCTAAGATGTTTATTTGTCCTTCTGTGATATTAGTCAAGTCCTTTACCTTGATCATCATATATTTTAATCCTTATGATTTGAGGAATTGAATCCTACTGGGCTAGTTAGCTCACACATCCTACCTTTTCAGGTGACCAAGATGGGGGTAAAGTTTAAAGGGACATGTGTGCTGAGTGGACAGTCCGTCATCGAGCAACCAGACCATTTACTACTTTTAACAGTGTGAATATGAAATGTAATAAATAGAAGTTTACTCTTTCCTGCTCCTCACTTAGTCTGTAATGAGGAGTACCTTGTAATAAGACTTCCGCTTAGTGAGTTATGAATGTACCCCTCGAAACACGCAACATGATGCTTTTAAGAACTTAAAACATGTGGCATGGACTAAAAGAAAGTGTGATTTCCACCTAGCTAGTTGCCATGATTAAGAACTAAATAGGCTAACATTGCTAGGAAAAGGAAAGAGAACAAGTCACTTACTGAGATCGCGACGGGTCTCCCCGTCGCGATGATGCTGATGTCGTGACGCCCACCCAGAGTGCGTTCCGACTGTCGCGTTCTCTACAATGCGGGAGAAAATGGATGTGGACCTTCTTCCTATCCTCTGGCCGGCCGGAAGACAAGAGCCCCTCGTCGATACTTGCTGATGTACCTGCCAAAATGAAGAAAATAACAAAGAGAACCCTGTTAGAACACATTTAGGTGTAGCATCTATCCATAAATGAAAGGAAAAGGGGGAGCATGGAGGGAACGAACCTAGGGTGGTTTTTTAAACCCCTTGGGTGGTAGAAAAACGTAGGATGGAAAAGGGAAATGCGTCCTATCTAAGAGAAAACAGCAACATTCATGCAAGAGAAATGAGAGGGAAGAAGAAAGAAAGAGCCCCAATGGGGCGACTCCCTGGCATTGGATGATATCCTTGGCTGCCCATCTCCAAGCTCCATGGATGAACGTAGCTCCATGACTTGGTGAAGAGGATGAAGTGAAAGTGGGTGGGGATTTGAACCACGAGCTAAGTGTCTGGTCTGGAGAGATTTGGTAGCACTTCGTGGCAAAAATCGGGCTCTCCACTTTCTGAAGGAGAAGCCTTGCTTATATAGAAGAGGAGAGAGATTATCCCATCCATGGGAGATAATGACCTAAAATGAAAGGATAAAATCATGTAAATCTGGGTAGGAGAGTCCTAGGGTGGTCCTCAAGGGTCTTTGAACCTCAAACCGCGCAAGGATGGGTTGAGAGGTTGCATAGGATAGAGATAATGCCATAAGAGGATAAATAGGAGGTGGTTGCGGAGGCCAGCACACTCGGCTGTAGTCGTGACGGATCGTAGGAGTGCGACAGGCATAGTCACGATGGCCATGTTGGTCGCGACCCCAAGAGCACGTGCATTGCATTTGCATGGGCTGTCGTGACGGCCAAGTGGGGCGTGACAAGGATAACGCGGAACTACGACCCGTCGTGTTAAGGAAAATCGATTATTCTCAAAATATAGATCAATTATAAGGGAGAATAATGGACAATTAAGCATGAGGACTCTTTAAAAGGATAATGGACGGGATAAAATGAACTTGGGCTTCTTAATGGGCTCAAAACAAGGCTAATCAATGGGCTCAAGGTGAGTGACCAACTTGGGGCTCATTAAGAGAACAAGAATAATGGTTCGACTCATGGGCCAGAATCGGGTGTCTATAGATTTGCCCCTCTTTGGCTTCCACTTTGCAAGGGAGCGTAGCGGAAGTGTAGCGGAGGTGTCATGAAATGACGATAAAGCGGAAATGACGTGGAGTGGACTGAAAAGAGGGAGCCAAGGTAAAGAAAGATACTCGATCTAACCAACAAGCAATTGTAATCTTCTTGAAAGCCCTGAGTTAGATGCTCGAGTAGAATGCAAGGAAAACACAAGTCTGGACGAAAAGGAGAAAGAAAAGGACAATCAACCCCTCGATTGAGAACCCTAGCCGATTGGCCTGCAGGTTTCATTTTGGAGGGACATGTGCGTGCCAGGTAGGTAACACAGACTCTGTCCTGGGAGCAGTTCGCAACCAAAATGGATCAAAAAGAATAAGGATGAAAATTGGATAGAGAATCCAACAGGGAAATTCTTAACAACCGACAACAAGAGCAACTTGCTCGAGGCAAGCCTCCCGATTCAGAGTGGAATAGGAATTCTTGTTCTGAACATGAAGAATGGTTGGGCACTCAACAAGAGCTCACCATTAGCTAGGGATGAGTCATGATAGCTCAAAGTCCTATATGATGCATGCTGGGCTAAAGAAAAAGAAATCATTAAGTCAAATGCAAAGAAAAGAGAAAATAGAAAATATATCAAGGATAATATTGCTAAATCAGGCAAGAATGGGTAGAGAGTCTTCCTGCAACTGCTGTGCAAACAGAGTCCGTCGTCCCCAAATTTACCTAACTTAACGGCCTATCCGGCGATTAACAATGCACACCTAGATTATCACTCTTTTTGTTGAAGGGGAACTTAGATCCCAGAGCACATTGAAAACCAGTCGGTCCTTGAAATGATATAATAAGTAAAATACCATATAGTAATGCAAGGGGATAAGGATAGAGATACTTACCTGACTTACCTGTGAAGCTCAATTTTTTTTGGTTTTTTGGTTTTCGGATTTTTTTTGATTTTTTGATAAATAATCAAAGCAACAACCATAATAACAAAGAAAATATATATGCACATACAATGATAACACAAAAAAATTATGTACAGACACAAGAAACACAAAGGATATAAACGCGACGCACCTGAGGGTCGCGACAGTGTCGCGACACCATTGGGGGTCGCGATGCTATCGCATCGGATCGTGGCATCGCGACATCAGTCTTGTGATAAACCCGAAAAAATCCAATCTTATCCTTATCCAAAGGCTATTCCTAACACTAATATGACTCTTAAACCTATCCTATTGCTACTCTATCACCTAGGGACGAGTTGGGATGAGAATTAGGCATGCTAGAGGTCTATAAATAGGGGTGTAGGGGCTATTTTTGCAGCTTATCTTCTCTCTTGGTTTTCTCTCTCTTCTGCCATGAAGAGATCTCTTTCCTCCTTCCAAGCCAACCCCACCCCCTATGGCGGTCCAAAGGCTGCAAGGGAGGCCTATGCTGATCTCTAACGCCTCTCCTCCATGCTCGGTATCTTCAAGTAAGCTTTCCCTCTCTATCTCTTTGATTTTCTCTCTCTTCTTCTTCTCCTTCTTCTTCTTTTTCTCTTCTTCTACTTCTGCCAACCCTCTCTTCAATTCTCTTCCAGATCCTCCCAGGCAACAGGCGCTTCTAAAAAATCCCATGGCTTGAGCCCATGGTTAATGCGCTTCCCGTGACATCCACACACCATCTGCGCGAATGGAGGCTTACCACCGTTCTCACGTTGGCCAAGAACTACCACAAGGTGGTGCATGTATGGGATATTCTTACTGCACTTGTGGAGCTGTGGCATCCACAGAGCCACACATTCATTCTTCCTTCATTCGAAGCTACCATACTGTTGGAAGAGTTGGAGCTCATGCTGGGGCTCCCAAAAGACAAGAAGGGAGAGGAGTACCGCATCTCCCACACCGTGGCTCCCATCGACTCCTGGGCCATTCTTGGAGATATCACCACCAAAGCCGAAGACCTGCACACTATGACCAGTCAAGCACACATCCATCTCATTCCTATCTCCCAGTGGATTATGTCTCAGTGCAAGAGCAAGACCGGGAACTATTTCGCCATAGCTAAGGCCGCCGCCATCTGTATATGCGGCGTCATCCTCTTCCCCGTGCAGGACCATCTCCCCTCCATCTCCAACCTGAGTGTCATTGCCTGCGCATGGGAAGGTATGAACATCTCTCAGGCAGTCCTTGGTTATCTCTATGCTGGACTCTCCTCTACAGCCACAGGCGGCCCTCTCTTCGGTTCTGTCATCACCCTCGAGTGCTGGATGGGCATGCATATCCATTTCAAGGTGACGGATGATCCTTCCGTCAAGTGTAAGAGCATGCTCCACCATCCACTTTCCTTCATCGGCGCTCCGCTCTACATGACTACCCAAGCATGGTGTGAGACGGCAATAATCAGGGACTAAAAGAATGGAGGTTTTACTTCAAGATAATGACTGTGGAGAAGTTCGAGATGCACCTGAGATTTCTCCACAACAAGATGATCTGTCTCCATCAGTGCACCGGCCTGGCTTTAAGACTGATTGGTGATGAAGAACTAGTCCTTTACAACCCTGACCGGTGCCAACTCCAGTGCGGCGCGGCACGCACAGTTGTGTCGACTCTTTCACACTATCCGCAAAACTAAGCATGGAAGAGGAATGGCGATCAAGATGAGCGGGATGTGAGGAGCGCTATCGTGCATTGGGAGGGGTGTGCCACTAGCATCATCTCAGAGGAAGTGACAGAGGATGAAGACATGACCCGAGAGTATCATCAGGCCTTGAAGAGAGTCTAACCAATCGTACCTAGAGGATCTGAGGTGGCACCGGGTGCTTGAGAGCTTTGAGAGATATAGACATTGTATCAGATGGTAGCTAGGGCTTGAAAATACAGCTTGATTGATTATGGACATGATTAGGGGTTGTAATCGATCAGTTGGATCAATAAAACCAGATTTTTTATGAACTGTGCGCATTGCTCTGTTGATATCACGACCACTACAAACGTCGCCTCAAGGTCGCGATGGCTCAATAGGTCACGACACTGTCGTGGCCCCTCTAGCCTCTGCGATAAGAACGCGACGTCTATAGGTGACACGACATGAACAGAGGGTTCAAAACGCAGAAACCCTCTTCTTCTTCCCTCTCATGCTCACAACTCTCTCTTCTCTCAAGCTCCGGTGATTTGGCGATTTCACTCCTACTCCGACCTCCTATGTTCTCACTCTCCCTGGCACTCTCTCCCACTTGCTCTCACTCTCCCTCTCTCTCTCTCCCACCCTCTCAAACCTCAAAGCGATGGAAGGAGGAGGCAATGGCGGCGGTGACTAGGAGAAGAGGCCGGCGATGAAAAGGGCCTCTCGGCAGCACGAGGCGACACATTCGGTGCTGGAGGAGGTGCCGGAGGTCATGATGGTGGAAGAAGAAGCCCCGGCGCTCAACTTGGAAGCGGCGGCGATGGCCCTGGAGGAGGGCATGAAAAAGGTATGTCCTCGGAGCCCCAAACCCCTCGATTACATGGTGCATGCGTATGAAGAAGCCCCATAGAGGGCGCATGTAGGGCGTGATGCCCAAAAAAAGATCCCCAGACAAGATAGGCTCTGATCGGTCTGTGTCTGAGAACACGACGACCCACCCCGTCGCGACACCAGTAGTCGCGACAGGGTCAGGGACCGCGACCTCAGCCGAGAGACCAACAAAGCATGCTTAAACTGACCAATTGACTAATTTATGCTTGCAGAGTGAGATGAGGGCCCAGGTTTTGTGGCTCCTAGTCTTAGCAGTATACTTGGCCCTCCCTGGATTCCAGAGAGACAGACTAGATGGGATGGGTTTCGGGGAAATTCTGAGGATAGAGAGGATGAGGGCGGACGCCCCTCTCACTCAGGCCCTGCGTAGCAGGTGGGATGCGGAGGTGACTGCCTTCGTGTTCCCATGGGGACATATGATCCCCACTCAGATCGCCCAAAATCCACCACAACAAACCCTTCCTGGCCAAGCGAAGCGTTCTCAGCTCTGTTCGGCCGACCTAAGTTAAAAACACATCAAAGTCGAGAACGCGACGCACCCTACCATCGCGACAAGAACGTGACGCAGGAGGCCGTCGCCTTCTCACTGCCAACGTCAGCAAGCCGCCCAACGTGCGACACACAACGAACATGCAGACGAAGACCCTCAAGTGGTGGTAACCAGAATGTGACACCCAGGGCCGTCGCATTAAGAACACAATGTCCAGCCCTGTCGCGTTCACAAACAATGAACTGATGTGTGCTTTGGACCCATCCTATCGGCCCACAAAGCCCCACAACCTATGTAAACACCTATACACACACCAAGGGCCACACACTGGCCTCCACAACCATTAAACCTCGATCCGAACAGTCAATATGCTATATTACTATCACCTAAAAGAAATTTCGACCTCAAAATTGAGAAAAAAACTCAACACCAAATTTTTTTAATTAAACAAGCATGGTACTATCACCTAAAAGAATTAAAAGCTTACTCAAACAAGTATGGATACTCTTTCATCATTTCCTCGGCTAATTCCCACGTATCCTCTCCACCTTGTCTGTTCTCCCATCTAACTTTTACTAATTCAATTTCCTTATTCCTTAGCTTATGGGTCATGCGCCTTGTAATCTGTACTGGATATTTTGGCATTGTCATGTCTGACTTCAAATCATCTCTTTGGTAACTGACCACTTGGGAAGGATCTCAGATATATCTTCTGAGCATTGAAACATGGAACACGTCATGTGCATCTGTGAAATATGCTGGGAGATCTAATATGTAAGCTGTTTCACCAATTCTTTCTAATATCTGAAATGGACCAACATATCTCGGACTCAATTTGCCCTTCCTGCTGAACTTGAGCACACCCTGGGTAGGAGAAACTTTTAGAAATACATAATCACCAACTTCAAACTGTAATGGCCTGCGTCTGGTATCCGCATAGCTCTTCTGACGACTCTGTGCTGTTTGAAACTTTTCCTTAATAAATTTAACCATTTTAGCACATTGTTGAATCAACTCTGGACCCATAACCTGTCTCTCACCTACCTCATGCCAATTCAATGGTGTTCTGCATGGTCTGCCATACAATGCTTCATAAGATGCCATTCCGATACTTGCATGATGACTGTTGTTATATGCAAACTCTAACATACCCAAGTGGTGCTCCCATGTACCTCCCCATACTAGACAACAAGCTCTCAACATATCTTCTATAGTCTGAATGGTTCTCTCTGTCTGCCCATCTGTCTGTGGATGATAAGCGGAACTGTACCTCAATTCTGTACCAATCACTCTCTGCAAGCTCCTCCAGAAACCTGAAGTGAACTTGGGATCTCAATCTAAAACGATGGTAATAGGAATCCCATGTAAAGGTACTATTATGTCTACATATAATCTGGCTAATCTATCCACAGTCCATGACATACTTACTGCCAATAATCTGCAAACCTTGGTCAGCCTATCCACAAAAACCCAAATACCATTGTGACCTGCTACTGTCCTGGGCAAACCAACTACAAAATCCATGCAATATCATCCCATTTCCATTGTAGAATGGGTAATGGCTGCAACAGTCCTCCTGGCCTCTGGTGCTCTGCCTTTACTTGTTGGCATACTAAACATCTTGCTATAAACTCTGCAATCTCTTTCTTCATATTAGGCCACCAGAAATGCTTCTTTAAATCTTGATACATCTTAGTACTGCTGCCTTGATGGATGGTGTATCTAGACCTGTGAGCTTCCTCTAACACTTTTTGCCTCATCTCGACATCTGTTGGAACATACAACCGGCCCTTAAGCCTGACCACACTGTCATCATCAAGTGTCACCTCCTCCATTCTCACAATATCAACTAAATTTTCATCTGTTCTTTGCGCTTCTACTATCTGCCAATACAAAGAAGGTTCCACTGCACTGCTTGCTAACACTGTTCGTCGCTGACTATTTGGTACATATAATGAATTTTCTGCCACATCTTCATACAATTTCCATTATCTGATCATCATATGACTCATAACTGCCTTTCTGCTTAGTACATCTGCTACAACATTAGCTCTGCCTAGATGGTATGCCAAACTGAAGTCATAATCTTTCAAATATTCCATCCACCTACGTTGCCTCAAATTCAGATCTTTCTGGGAGAAGATGTACTTCAAACTCTTGTGATCAGTGAATATCTCAAACATTTCACCATACAAATAATGCCGCCAAATCGTCAGTGCAAACACAACTGCTGCTAGCTCTAAATCATGTGTCGGATAATTCTCTTCATGTCTTTTCAGTTGCCTGGATGCATAGGTCACCACTTTTCCATGTTGCATTAACACTGCTCCCATCCTCTTCTAGATGCTATATATAGTAAAAATGCTCCACTGCATGAGGAATCTCCAATATAGGTGTTGTGGTAAGCCTCTTCTTTAGCTCTGTAAAACTGCGGCGACAATCTGAAGACCACACAAATGGTACTCCTTTCCTTGTTAATCTTGTCATTGGTGCTGCAATCTTCGAGAAATCCTGGATGAACCACCTATAATATCCGGCCAAACCCACAAAACTTCTAATCTCTGACACTGTCTTCGGTTCTTCCCACTTCATCACTGTGACGGACCACACCGTTCAAACCCGTTAACCTGATAACGAGCTTGACACGGCTCCGTCTCCTGTGATCAGGCCGAAGCCTCGCAAGGGATACCATTCACGAACATCCGTAGAAATATAAAGAAATAGCTGGACAGAAGTAAACATTTCATTCCACAAATAATTACAGAGATTACATAGCCAGTTTCTCGACTAGAACCAAAACTAGTACAAAGTAAACCTGGGGCATACCCCGAGGCGTACAAGTTAGGAAATTTACACTGCTGGAGGTGGCGCAGACCCTACTCCGCTACGGTGCTGCTCGGAACTAGAAGAAGGACAGGAAATCTCCTTCTCTCCCTCACCTGAAAGGGGTAGGGTAGGGGGTGAGCCTCACAAGTCACTGGCTCAGTAGGGACACTCCCCCAGAAATCGAGCAAACCAACACATAAGGAATTAAAGCAGGAGCTACTCTAGCAATATATATATAATATAAGCCATTTAAATAGTTTATTAAAGCTGTAAACATACTTACCGCTAGCCAATCTCAACAAAACATCTATATAAATAAACGGAAGACCCAAGCAGTGTACGAGGTAAAGTAGGTAAACGCCAAACTCGGGCCACGTAGCCTGGCTCGCGACACCAGCAACCGACCCGGACAAGCACACCGGTCTACCTCTCAGTCTCGCAGCCACGGACGAAAGGTCTAGCTGCTGCTCCACTAAAACAACAAGGACTGTGGAGACCAACTACACCACCACACCTATGGTCACACACCCTGTAGGCCCATGCCTGGCATCTTTAGGGACTCTGGCCTAAGCTCCCTAAAGTGAGGCATTGGAAATAGGACTAGCTGGGGTCCAGTACGTCTACTGGTGTCTGATCCCCCAACTACGAGCGCGCTACAAGTGACTAAACAACAAACTCAAGAGTCACTGTCCCCTGTCGTCTTTCCCTCAGCCGGACGACAACTCTCCTCAGGAGTGAGGGTGTCCAGGAAGACAACAAGACCCTGACGGTACCACTGTACCGGGACAAACCCCGAGCACACCCATGTGCCTGGCTCACCTCGGAACCTGGGGCTCCCAACTGAAGAGGTAACCACAGAAGGCGTAACACTACTTACCACGCACACAGAAACACACGCATGTCACGAAAACCACAAGTGAGTCTCTAAGCTACTCACACACTTTACCATATGAGCCACACGCTCATCACGTGAGCAGTATTCTCAAGCGTACATTGATGACCCAGCATCATTACCACATTTCCAACACAACGGTAATCTCCTACGATACAAAAGAATGCATTAAACATGCATAAGTATTGCCAACGCATGCACATTTGCTGCGTTCGGCTGCTAACGCGACAGGTCGCATGGTCACCTTCAGGTCGCGACATATCGCGCCGACGCGTTCAGAACGCGACAGGCATGACCGTCGCCTTAGCAGGAAAACCCTATCCGAACCCCTTCGCCAGAAACCCTAGAAACTCCTGTTACACCCAGTTCTAGTTCATTTTACATGCTCTTTGTGATACCCTAGCATGGTATCTAATATCAGGAAACAGTAAAACTCCCCACAAACCACACATACACGAATTCCACGAAGAACAACGGGTGGAATCTCCCTACCTGCTATGTAAAACCTTAAATTGACGATAAACTGGCGTTCCTCCCGCTCCACACGCGATCCTCGCGGCGAGAACGCGGTAAATCGATGCTCAAGAGTCGAAGTCGACCTTAAACCCTCGCACAGCACCTCCCCTGGCCGAGCTGAGCTTATGAGAGCTCGTTCTGCCAGGGTTTATTAAAAACCCACAGCGGTTCGAAACGCGACATGAAGTCCGACCGCGACCAGGTCGCGACGTACCTGGGCGTCGCGATCCCCCTTCGACGACAGCCCAGCACTTGACACGTGGCACACATGCCCACGATCAACTAAAACAGCGATTACCCTAACGCGACGTCCTTGAGTGTCGCGTTCAGGTCGCGACATACCCTTCTGTCGCGTCAAGAACAGAACACAGACTGACTGATTGGGCTGAAACCAGCCAGTCCGCGACGCACAAAACCCTGCGTAAATTCCTGCTACACATCACATAGGCCACACACTGGCCCTCACAACACATTGAAAATCGATTCGAATAGCCAATACGCTACATTACTATCACCTAAAAGAAATTTCGTCCTTGAAATTTAAAATAGAATTCAACCACAAGAATTTCAAATCAAACAGACAGGTATTATCACCTAAAAAAAAATTAAAAGCTTACTCAAACAAGTATGGATACGTCTTCATCATTTCTTCTGCTAATTCCCATGTATCTTCACCACCTTGTCTGTTTTCCCATCTGATTTTTACCAATCAATGTTCTTATTTCTGAGCTTTTGTGTTCTGCGGCCTGTAATCTGGATTGGATATTCTGGCATAGTCATATCTGGCTTCACTTGCTCTCTTTGATAGTAATTACTTGGGACGGATCCTTAATATACTTTCGGAGCATAGAAACATGGAATACATTATGAACATTCACAAAGTCTGTCGGCAAGTCCAATCTATAAGCAGTTTCTCCTATTCTTTCAATAATTTGGAACGAACCAACATATCGGGGGCTTAATTTACTTCGCTTGCTGAACCTGAGTATACCTTTAGTTGGAAAACTCTTAAAACACATAATCTCCTACTTCAAATTGTAATGGCCTGCGTTTGACATCTGCATAACTTTTATGACGGCTTTGAGCTGTTTGAAGCTTTTCTTTAATAAGTTTCACTGTATCTGTACTTTGTCTAACCAATTCTGGACCCAAAATCTGTTTCTCACCAACCTCATGCCAATTCAATGGTGTTCGGCACGGTCTGCCATAAAGTGCTTCATAAGGTGCCATCCCGATGCTTGCTTGATAGCTGTTATTGTATGCAAATTCTACCATACTTAAATGTCGTTCCCAAATACTACCCCAAACTAGGCAACAAGCTCTCAGCATATCTTCTATTGTCTGGATGGTCCTCTCTGTCTGTCCATCTGTCTGCGGATGATATGCTGAACTGTATCTCAACTCTATGCCTATTACCCTTTGTAAACTCCTCCAAAATCCAGAGGTGAATCTTGGGTCTCGATCTGAGACAATAGTGACTGGAATTCCATGTAACGGTACTATTCTTTCAACGTACAACTTTGCTAGTCTGTCAACTGGCCATGACATACTAACTGGCAACAATCTGCAAACTTTTGTTAATCTGTCGACAAATACCCAAATTGCATTATGACCTGCTGAACTGGGTAACCCAACTATAAAATCCATAGCTATATCATCCCATTTCCACTGTGGAATAGGCAACGGCTGCAACAAACCTCCTGGTCTCTGATGCTCTGCTTTTACCTGCTGACAAATGGCACACCTTGCTATGAATTCTGCTATTTCTCGTTTCATATTTGGCCACTAAAGATAACGTTTCAGATCTTGATACATCTTAGTACTGCCCGGATGGATAGTATATCTTGACCTATGGGCTTCTTCTAACACTTTCTGTTTAATTTCTGCCTCAGCTGAGACATACACTCGTCCCTTCAGCCTGACCACATTATCATGACCCAAGGTCACTTCATCCATTCTGAGAATATCTGCCAACTTGTCATCTGTTCTTTGAGCTTCCACTATTTTCCAATACAAAGAAGGTTCAATTGTACTGCTTGCTAACACTGCTCTTCGCTGACTGTTGGGTACATACAGTGAATTCTCTGCCACATCTTCATATAGTTTCCATTCTCTGATCATAAGTTGATTCATACAGCTTTTCTACTCAGTGCATCAGCTACCACATTAGCCTTCCCTGGATGATATTCCAGACTGAAATCATAATCTTTCAGATATTTCATCCATCTGCGCTGCCTCAAGTTCAAATCTTTTTGCGAGAAAATGTACTTTAGGCTCTTATGATCAGTGAATATCTCAAACCTTTCTCCATATAAATAATGCTGCCAAATCTTCAAAGCAAATATCACTGCTACTAGCTCCAACATGAGTCGGGTAATTCTCTTCATGCTTCTTTAATTGCCTGGATGCATAAGCAACAACTTTACCATGCTGCATCAACACAGCTCCTAATCCTCTTCTGGATGCATCAGTATACAACACATAACCACCCTTGCCTGATGGAATCACCAATATCGGTGCTGAAGTGAGCCTCTTCCTTAATTCCGCAAAACTGTGCCTGCACTCAGAAGACCATACAAAAGAACTCCTTCCTGGTCAACTTAGTCATTGGAGCTGCTATCTTGGAAAAGTCTTGAATAAACTTCTATAATAGCCTGCTAGCCCCAAAAAGCTTCTAATTTCTGACACTGTTTTTGGCTCCTCCCATCTCAATACTGCTTCTACCTTTATTAGGTCCACCGCAACTCCTTCACCAAAAATCACATGCCCCAAAAATTGAATCTCTTTCAGCCAAAATTTACATTTGCTGAACTTGGCATATAATTGATGTTCTCTTAATATCTGCAAAGTAATCCTCAAATGTGCTGCATGCTCCTCCTCCGATGTGAATATACTAAAATATCATCAATAAACACAACAATAAACTGATCCAGATACGGATGAAATATTCTATTCATCAATTCATAAAAGCTGCTGGCGCATTAGTCAACCCAAATGGCATGACTACAAACTCATAATGCCCATATCTGGTCCTGAAAGCTGACTTCTCAATATCCTCTTCTTTAATTCTCAACTGATGATACCCTGATCTTAAATCAATCTTGGAGAATACCTTAGCTGACTGGAGCTGATCAAAGAAATCATCTATTCTTGGGAGTGGATACTTATTCTTATTGTAACTTTATTCAATTGCCGGTAATCTATGCACATCCTCATACTACCATCTTTCTTTCTAACAAACAACACTGGTGCACCCCAAGGTGAATGACTTGGCCTGATAAAACCCTTCTCTAACAATTCCTGTAATTGCTTCTTTAACTCTTTCAATTCTGCTGGTGCCATTCTATACGGTGCCTTGGAAATCGGTATGCTACCCGGTTGCAACTCAATAATAAAATCCACTTCTCTACATGGTGCTAATCCTGGTAAATCTTCTGGGAATACATCTACAAACTCTCTAACCACTGGCACAGACTTTACTGACTTATCAGACTCAACCAAACTCACAGATGCAAGATATGCTACACACCCATCATTAATCAACCTTCTAGTTCTAAAGGCAGAGATAATAAACTTAGAAGAATAGAAGGGCATACCTTGAAATTCAAAAGCTACCCCATCGGGTCCACAAAATCTGACTCTCTTCTTTCTACAGTCTACTAAAGCACCATATGCCTCTAACCAGTCCATTCCCAGAATCAAATCATACTCTTTCAAAGCCAAGTATACAACTGAGCCGGTAATCGGTTTCCACAAACCATTAGGAACTTCATCCAAATAACTAGAAATAAGCATGTAATCACCAGAAGGAACTTCAACAACTAACTCACACTGCTTCTCCTCTAAAGGATGAGCCATACTATCTAGAAAATCTTCGGAAATAAATGAATGAGAGGCACTCGGATCAATTATTATTCTAGCTGAGAAATCAAAGATTGGAAGTATACCTTCAATGAGATTTGATGCCTCTGCCTGCGCCCTGGTGATGGCCATCACTCGACCTCGACCTCCTCTCTGAAAAGGTACTCCTCTACCTCTATCTGCTGGTGGCTGATATGTCTGTTGCTGCTGCTGTGTTCCTCTGCCATAACCATATCCTCGAGATGGACAATCTCTAGCATAATGTCCTGGCTGTCCACAAGAGTAACACCTGACCTCCCGGAATGGCTGTCCTACTGTACTCTGCTGAGACTCTTCTGGAACCGGTGGCCTATAGCCACGACCCTGCTGAAAACCCTGCTGTCTGCCTCTGCCTCGACCTCCTTGGAAAAATTTCTTAATCTGCTTACCCCACTTCGAAATACCTGACGACGATGCTCCAGAAGGTGCCTTCCCTTTACTCACACCCTGCGACTGCTGGGGAAGACGAAAACTACCAGAACCACTCACTTGGGACTGACTCTGTCTAAACTGCAAAGTCCTCTCCAACACAGCTGCCCTCTGAGCTGCCTCTTCTACAGTTCTGCACATCAGTGGAGCTACTGCATCTTGCAATTCCGGTCTCACCCCTAATAAAATACTCTACCATCATCGTATTATCAGTTACCACATAAGGAGCATACCTGCTCAATGCCTTGAACCTCATCTGATACTCTAACACTGATAACTTCTCTTGCTGTAGAGTTCGAAATTGCTCTCTTTTTGCTTGCTAAATCTGCAACGGGAAGAATGTATCATTGAAAGTTGCTAAAAATTCTGCCCAAGTGATCTGATCCTCTGTCCTTCCAGCATATGCAGTCTGCAACTTAAGCCTCCACCATTCTTGAGCAAATCCCCTCAACTGATAAGTAGCTAAAATAACCTTATCCTCTGAAGAACATCTCATAATCACGAAGACTCTCTCGATCTCATGGATCCAATGCTCAGCGGTATCTGGGTTAGGGCCACCTGAGTAAGTAGGGGGCTGTAACCTCAAAACCTCTCCACCAAAGTTGTGGTCTCCTCTGCCGCAGCCGGCCTTGCTGGAACTGCAGGAACCACGGCACCACAAGTGGTACCTCAACTCCTACTGGTGGTACAACTGGTGCTGCTGGCACTGCCTCCTCTACAATTGGCACTGCTGTCTGTACGGGTGCTGGCTGATCCAATCTAGTGCGGATCTCTGTAAGACTCTCCCATATCCGTTCTATCATTCTCTGAGTATTATCCTCCTGATTATCACCACCTCCTCCCCAATCTCTCCGATCAGCCATCTCAGATCCTGCGCAAATAATTTCCAACACACAACGTAACACAAATCAACATAAAACCCAGGGTCATTTCCAGCAGTGGGTTATAGTAGAGAATAGGCTATATAACTTCCTTGTTCCCTACATTTATATGGACTAGGCTCTGATACCAACAGTGACGGACCACACCATTCAAACCCGTTAACCTGATAACGAGCTTGACACGGCTCCGTCTCCCACGATCGGGCCGAAGCCTCGCAAGGGATACCATTCACGAACGTCCGTAGAAATATAAAGAAACAGCTGGACAGAAGTAAACATTTCATTCCACAAATAATTACAGAGATTACATAGCCAGTTTCTCGACTAGAACCAAAACTAGTACAAAGTAAACCTGGGGCATACCCCGAGGCGTACAAGCCAGGAAATTTACACTGCTGGAGGTGGCGCAGACCCTGCTCCGCTACGGTGCTGCTCGGAACTAGAAGAAGGACGGGAAATCTCCTGCTCTCCCTCACCTGAAAGGGTAGGTAGGGGGGTGAGCCTCACAAGTCACTGGCTTAGTAGGGACACTCCCCCAGAAACCGAGCAAACCAACACACAAGGAATTAAAGTAGGAGCTACTCTAGCATATATATATATAAGCCATTTAAATAGTTTATTAAGCTGTAAACATACTTACCGCTAGCCAATCTCAACAAAACAGCTATAATAAATAAATGGAAGACCCAAGCAGGTGTACGAGCTAAAGTAGGTAAACGCCAAACTCGGGCCACGTAGCCTGGCTCGCGACACCAGCAACCGACCCGGACAAGCACACCGGTCTACCTCTCAGTCTCGCAGCCACGGACGAAAGGTCCAGCTGCTGCTCCACTAAAACAACAAGGACTGTGGAGACCAACTACACCACCACACCTACGGTCACACACCCCGTAGGCCCATGCCTGGCATCTTTAGGGACTCTGGCCTAAGCTCCCTAAAGTGAGGCACTGGAAACAGGACTAGCTGGGGTCCAGTAAGTCTACTGGTGTCCGATCTGCCAACTACGAGTGCGCTACAAGTGACTAAACAACAAACTCAAGAGTCACTGTCCCCTGTCATCTTTCCCTCAGCCGGACGACAACTCTCCTCAGGAGTGAGGGTGTCCAGGAAGACGGCAAGACCCTGACGGTACCACTGTACCGGAACAAACCCCGAGCACACCCACGTGCCTGGCTCACCTCGGAACCTGGGGCTCCCAACTAAAGAGGTAACCACAGAAGGTGTAACACTACTTGCCACGCACACAGAAACATGCGCATGTCACGAAAACCACAAGTGAGTCTCTAAGCTACTCACACACTTTACCATATGAGCCACATACTCATCACGTGAGCAGTATTCTCAAGCGTACATTAATGACCCAGCATCATTACACACATTTCCAAACACAATGGTAATCTCCTACGATACAAAAGAATGCATTAAACATGCATAAGTATTGCCAACGCATGCACATTTGCTGCGTTCGGCTGCTAACGCGACAGGTCGCATGGTCGCCTTCAGGTCGTGACATATCGCGCCGACGCGTTCAGAACGCGACAGGCAGGACCGTCGCCTTAGCAGGAAAACCCTATCTGAACCCCTTCGCCAGAAACCCTAGAAACCTCCTGTTACACCCAATTCTAGTTCATTTTACATGCTCTTTGTGATACCCTAGCATGGTATCTAATAGAAAACAGTAAAACTCCCAAAAACCACACATACACGAATTCCACGAAGAACAACGGGTGGAATCTCCCTACCTGCTATGTAAAACCTTAAATTGATGATAAACTGGCGTTCCTCCCACTCCACACGCGATCCTCGCGGCGAGAACGCGGTAAATCGATGCTCAAGAGTCGAAGTCGACCTTAAACCCTCGCACAGCACCTCCCCTGGCCGAGCTGAGCTTATGAGAGCTCGATTCTGCCAGGGTTTATTAAAAACCCACAGAGGTTCGAAACGCGACATGAAGTCCGACCGCGACCAGGTCGCGACGTACCTGGGCATCGCGATCCCCCTTCGACGACAGCCCAGCACTTGACACGTGGCACACATGCCCACGATCAACTAAAACAGCGATTACCCTAACGCGACGTCCCTGAGTGTCGCGTTCAGGTCGTGACATACCCTTCTGTCGCGTCAAGAACAGAACACAGACTGACTGATTGGGATGAAACCAGCCAGTCCGCGACGCACAAAACCCTGCGTAAATTCCTGCTACACATCACATAGGCCACACACTGGCCCTCACAACACATTAAAATCGATCCGAATAGCCAATACGCTACAATCACTACCTCTACCTTGGACGGATCAACTGCAACACCTTTACCTGAAATCACATGACCCAGAAACTGAATTTCTTTCAGCCAGAACTCACATTTACTAAACTTGACATACATCTGGTGATCTTGCAAAGTCTGCAACGTGATCCTCAAGTGTGCTGCATGCTCTTCCTCTGATACTGAATATACCAATATATCATCAATAAATACCACAATGAACTGATCCAGATAAGGGTGAAATATCCTATTCAGCAAATTCATGAATGTTGTCGGCGCATTAGTCAACCCGAATGGCATAACAACAACTCATAATGCCCATATCTGGTCCTGAAAGCTGTCTTGTCAATGTCTTCTTCCTTAATCCTCAGCTGATGATACGCTGACCTCAAATTAATCTTGGAAAATACTCTGGCTGATTGGAGCTGATCAAACAAATCATCTATTCTAGTAAGCGGGTATTTATTCATGATTATAACCTTATTCAATTGCCTATAATCATACACATTCTCAACTACCATCCTTCTTTTGACAAACAAAACTGGTGCTCCTCCATGGCGAATGACTGGGTCTAATGAAGCCTTTCTCTAACAGTTCCTGCAATTGCTTCTTCAATTCCTTCAGCTCTGTCGGTGCCATTCTATAAGGTACCTTTGAAATCGGCATACTGCCTGGCTGCAACTCAACTGTGAAATCCACCTCCCTGTGTGGAGCTAACCTTGGAAATTCCTCTGGAAACACATCTGCAAATTCTCGGACCACAGGTACCATCTCTACAGACTTATCTGTCTCAACTAAACTAGCTGAAGCAAGATATGCTACACACCCAACATTGATCAACTCTCTAGCTCTAAGTGCAGAAATAATAAATTTAGGAGTGTAAAACGGCATACTTTGAAACTCAAACACTGCTCCACCAGGCCTGCAAAATCTGACTTTCTTCTTTCTACAATCCACCAATGCCCCATAGGCTTCCAACCAATCCATCCCTAATATCACATCATAATCATTCAATGAAAGTGCATACAGTCTTGCTGGCATCTGATTCCCCTGAATTACTATCGGAATCTCATCTAAGAAACATGAAGTAAGCATAAAACCTCCTGAGGGAACCTCTAAAATCAACTCACACTGCCTTTCTTCTAGGGGATGTACCATGCTATCCATAAAATCCTCGGAAATGAACGAATGCGAAGCACCCAGATCAATTAATATTCTAGTAGAAAAGTCAAAAAGAGGTAATATACCTTCAATTAAATTGGATGCCTCCGCCTGAGCTCTAGTAACTGCCATAACTCGACCCCGTCCTCCTCTCTGGAAAGGTGCACCTCTGCCTCGCTCTGCTGTTGGATGCTGGAAGGGTTGCTTGCTACTGTACCCCTCTACCACAACTGTACTCGCGAGGATGCGAATAATTTCTAGCTAAATACCCCGGCTGCCCACAATTATAACACTGAAAAATTGGAAAAGCTACGGGCTGCCCTGCCGTACTCTATTGCGACTCCTCCGGTGCTGGCCTAACACCTCGGCCCTGCTGAAAACCCGACTGAAAACCTTGCTGCCTGCCGCCTCCCCGTCCTCTAAACATCTTCTTCAATTTACCACCCCACTTTGCAAACCATGATGATGACGATGCTCCCGAGGGTGCCTTGCCCTTACTAATACCTGTGGACTACTGCGAAAGTCGAAAACTACCTATCCCTGCTCCTCCGGATTGCCTAGCCTGCACAGTCCTCTCCAGAGTTGCTGCTATCTGCGCTGCTTCTTCCACTGTTCTACACATCAAGGGAATTACTGCATCCTGAAGCTCTGGTCGCAATCCTCGAATAGAATACTCCACCATCATAGTGTTATCAGTAACCACATATGGAGCATATCTACTCAACGCCATGAACCTCATCTGATATTCTAGCACTGATAGGTTTCCTTACTGCAACGTCCGAAACTGCTCCCTTTTAGCCTGCTATATCTAAACTAGGAAGAAAGTATCATTAAATACCTCCAAGAACTCTGGCCAGGTAATGGTATCCTCTGTCCTTCCTGCAAACGTCGTCTGCATCTTCAATCTCCACCAATCTTGTGCAAATCTACGCAACTGATAGGCAGCTAGTATCACCCTATCAGCTTGTGAACACCTCATAATAACAAAAACCCTCTCTATCTCGTGCACTCAGTGCTCTGCTGTGTCGGGATTTGGACCTCCTGAATATGTGGGTGGCTACAACCGCAGAAACCTCTCTACTAGTGCTGTAGGCTCCTCCACACTAACTACCCGTGCTGGTACTCCAGGAAGTACAAGTACAACGGGTGGTACCTCAACTACTGGTGGTGGTGGGGGTGGTGCCATTGGTATTGCCTCCTCCACAATCGGCAGTACCTCTACTACTGGCTGTACTAGTGCTTGGTGATCCAATCTGGTATGGATACCTGTAAGACTTTCTCATATTCTTTCTATCATCTGATACGTAGTCTCCTTAAGTTCATCTCCACCTCCTCCACAATCTCTCATGTCTGCCATTTCTGATCCTGCACAAATATCATTCCAACCACACAACATACAACAAATCAATACAAAAACTAGGGTCAACTACCAGCAGTGGGCTAAAGTAGAGAACATGCTATGCAAATTTTTGATTCCTTTATATTCACACGGACCTTGCTCTGATACCAACTATAGCGGTCCTCGTCGTTCAAACCTGTTAACCTGATAACGAGCTTGACCCGACTCCGCCTCTCGCGAACGAGTCGTAGCCTCGCAAGGGATACCATTCACAAGTCCGTAGAAGTATAAAGGAAACAGCTCAAATATATATAAGATTGTCATCTCACAAATATTTACATGAAATATACATAGCCATTTTCTCAATTGTAGCCAAACACAAGTACAACAATGACCTGGGGCATACCCCGAAGTGTACAAAGAAAGAAGATTACACAGCTGGTGGTGCAGACCCAACTCCGCTACGATGCAGCTTTGAACTAGAAGAGGGGAGAGAAGCCTCCTGCTCTCCCTCACCTAAAAGAAGTAGGGGTGAGCCTCACAAGTCACTGGCTCAGTAGGGAAACTCTCCCAAAAGCCGAACAAAACCAAACTCACAAGTATAGAAGCCAGAAGCTACACTAGCAATTTAGAGAACTATCCACACAGGATATTAAAGCTGTAAACACTACTTACTGCATGCCATTAATAGAAATCAACATTTAATAAATAAACAGAAAACCTCACCAGGTGTACGTGCTAAAGTAGAAAATTACCACAATCGAGTCACGAAGACTGGTTTGCGACACCAGCAACCGACCCGGACAAACCACACAGGACTACCTCTCAGTCTCGCAGCCATGGACGAAAGGTCCAGCTGCCGCTCCACTAGAACAAGCCAAGAAACTGTGGAGACCAAAAAACACCACTCCTGTGGACCACACTGCTGCAGACCCATGTCTGGCACCTTTAGGGACTCCGGCCCGAGCTCCCTAAAGTGAGGCACTGGAAAACAGGACTAGCTGGGGCCCAGTATGTCTACTGGTGTCCGTAACCCCCAACCACAAGTGCGCTAAAAGCGAAAGAACACAACTCTCACAAGTCATTGTCCCACTGCCGTCTTTCCCTCAGCCGACGTACAACTCTACACAAGAGTGAGGGTGTCCAGAAAGACGACACAGACCTCGACGGTACACAAGTACTGGGACAAGCCCCGAGCACTAATGTGCCTGGCTCACACAAAAATTGGGGTTCCCAACTTAAGAGGTAACCACAGTAGGCATCGTACTACTCGCCACGCACACACAAACTGCGTGAACACCGCTCAAACTATGTGAACAACATGTCAACCACGTGAACAACACATTCCTCAAACTCCACAAGTGCCGTTGCACCGCTTACCGTTGCCATGCACAAATATCGATAATCCGATAATCACATAACCATACACAAGCTAATGCCCTCAGAATCCTTATCGCAACGGGGTCCATTGTCACCTTTAGAACGTGACGCCTTGATATGGCGCGTTCTGAAGAAGAACGCGACGGGTCGGGCTGTCACGTTCTGAACGCGATAGTCAGGTCCGTCGCCTTCACAGACAGTGACCTAATTATGGGAACCCATCTTCGGATTCCCCATACAAACCATGTAAAACACCATATCAAGTAGTTATTCATGTTCTATTCATTGCCCTAGCATGATATCTAACATATTTAATGCAAATAACAAGCTACACATGCTTCACATACAATCCACAACATGAAATAGAGCAGAATCTCCCTACCTTCATGAAGAACGCGAAGAACGATGATACCCCGGCGTTTCCCCCGCTCCGTAGCACATCCTCGCGGTGAGACCACGCCAAAAACAACACCAAAATGTCATATCACCCAAAATCCATCGCAACAAACCCTTCCTGGCCAAGCAGAGCGTTCTCAGCTCTGTTCGGCCGACCCAAGTTAAAAACACCTCAAAGTCGAGAACGCAACGCACCCTACCGTCGCGATAAGAACGCGACGCAGGAGGCCGTCAACTTCTCACTGCCGACGTCAGCAAGTCGCCCAGCGCACGACACGCGGTGAACATGCAGACGAAGACCCTCAAGCGGCGGTAACCAGAACGCGACACCCATGGCCGTCACGTTAAGAACGCGACGTCCAGCCCTATCACGTTCACAAACAGTGAACCGATGGGTGCTTTGGGCCCAACCTGTCGGCCCACAAAGCCCCACAACCTGCGTAAACACCTGTAACACACACCAAGTGTAGCACCTTTGATTTTTAAAACCCAAATAAAAAAAAATTTTATTTATAATAAATGAGGAAAATAGATTTAATGAGAAATAAGTGAAATAAAAGGAAATTATCAAACCCAATAAGTTAAAACCCTAACGGGTTGTGTAAATGGCTCAATTACAAAATAATGGCCTAATAAAGAGGAGCCCATCATGGGATGGGGAATAATTATTTAAATCGTATTATGTAATTAATTAATAATAGTAAAGGGTTAAGATAAATACTAAATAACTCATAAATATCCAAAATAAGAGTCCTTACCCCAACCTAAACCCTTGGCCACGAAATTGGCTCTCTTCCCAATCCTATTAGGTGGATAATTAAGGGAATTAGGGAGATGAATAAGGAAAACTCGGATTTATTAGGAAAGAAAGGAGTTTTAGCAAGAAGGGACTCTTAAGCCATACAAAACACCTCAAACTTCGACCCTAGCAACCCTAGTTCGCTTCTGGAATTTTGGGAGACGAAGGAAAAGGCTGGAGGACGAGGATCTTGGAGGAGAAGGGCTGGAGTTTAGTGTTCTTCATCACTTTTCATTTTCAAACTAAAGATTTTCTTACTCCACAAAAAAAGGTAGGCAATCTCTCAAGCTAAACTTGAGTAAAAATTACTCTGGGAAGACTTCATGATCTCGTGTAAAAGCCCTTTGGTTTCGCACTATTTCGATCTCCCATGAGGGAGAATTAATTCCTTGAAATCCTATCAGTTACATGTACCCGACCTTTCATGCTTGCTTTCAAACCTCGTGTATACTTGATCTCATGCCATGAGAAAATTCTCATAAATATTACATCATGTTAATTTTCAAACGCCCCTAGTTTCCCTAATTTTCATCATGTATCAGTCCTGAATTAAATCCTTGAACCTTGACTGCGCATGTTTAGATTACCGAAATGTAACATAATCAAAGTATGTCTAAACCTTGTCTATTTTCAAATTAATCATGCCTGATGATAGATCTTCATGTCTACTTTCGTTTAAAGTTGGTTTCATGTTTTTTAGATCATTGTATGATTTTATATCAAATTTTGAATATTCATGTGTCTTGTAGACCCACCTGGAAAAAAGGCAAGTCCCTCTTTCTGGGCTCGGGCCACTCCCTGAGATCGCGACGGCCCGATCCGCCGCGACCTCAGAGAGGGTCGCAACACCAGGACCTGTCGTGATCTGAACGCGACAGGTCGACTGGTCGCGACCTTCCCTCCGATTCACCCCAGCACCCGGCTCAACAGAACGCGACCGGTCCTGCTGGCGCGATCGAAATGCGACCCTTATCCATGTCGCGACCTGATTCTGAACGCGACCTGAACCCATGTCGCGACCTGATTCTGAATGCGACCCGAACCCATGTCGCGACCTGATTCTGAACGCGACCCAAACCCATGTTGCGACCTGAACGCGACAAACCCCTGCATCGCGATCTGACTGTGGCGGCAGGGAGTTTAATTGTGTACATACCCATTTTGATTAGGCTATATACCCCTTAAATAGCCATGATTAAACCATGCTATGGATAATTCAACCTGGTAAATTAATAAATGGCAATAATTACATAAATTTAATTATTTAAAAGCCTTTTGCACGATTTATCACATTCTCATGATTTCTTTACACTTACACACACATAACATTAGTATTTGTCATTAGACCCTAATAAATTATTCAATAATGTATCTGATAAATTAGCAAAATAAATGACTAAATTACCCTATTTTATTAAATACAATTGTCTTCGTTCTATATGCGCATTTTGAATACCATTACCGTATTCCCTCGGCCTTCGAGCACTCGAGGCACGACGGACCAGTTTCCTACACACTTTTATTTTGACTTGGACCACCTCTCCATCGGGAATACTCTCGACTGGGCCAGGGACTCCTTGTCAAGGCCTCCGTAAGTCTTCTTGGCTTTGGCGCACATCCTTAGCCGACAAGCTGGTTGTACCCTAAAACCTGTTACACCTTAGGGATCAGTACGATCCATGGCCTTAGTGTGTTCTCTCCTTATCTTGTGATCACGCCGGACCATCTAGTCTATGTTCACAGCACGGCTTGTAGGTGGTGGTGATTTCTACCAGACTGTCGGCACCCGACCTAGTGCTGTGCAACTGTTTCTATCGATGCTTAACGTTGTTTTTACGATATTGTCCCTATCTCGTCTACTATCTATATCCTCTCATCTGTTCACATTCTCTCTACTCTCTCGTCTAGTTCATCTATTACTCTCATCTATTTCTTGGTACTCTATTGGCCAATCGTGTGATTGTCTAAGATAAAGAAATGACTAATGCCAGCGCAATGGGGCCCGATCTGGTCCTGGGAGGAGCGCCCGAAAAGTGCTAGTGCCCATGGGAGTTAAAATGATCAAGAGCGTGTACGGCATGCATCTAGCGCCATTATACTATCAAGATTAATCTATGACAATCAAAGTGCTATCTATACCATTGCAATTATTATCGTTACTAGTGCACCGTTGTGCAATTTACATGTTATATCGTTACATGGCCATTCTATTATCGTTCTCGTTGTGCTATTTTCCCTGTACTAGTGTCATCGTTCTCTTGTTATCATTACTTGCTTTACATGACTATTCTCTCTAGACATCCTGCCGTTCAGAAACATTAACTATTAAACCATGCTTGTTCATGAGATATTAGTCCTACTGGGCGTTATTCGCTCATCCTGCATATTATTTAATGTGTTTCAGGTAAGTCAGATGGATACCACACTCACGGATGGGAATGAGGAGGATGCTCAGAGTGACCGTTGTCAGCAACCCGTGCTTTAATAGTTAATTAGTATAGAATGAGTCAGATGGTTATGATGTATTAGTTTGGTTTTCAATAAAGTATGTTGGGCCCTAGTTTGGCTCTGATCAGTTGATGTAATAGTTAGGTCATGATTTTAATGAGTTATTAGTGATGTAGTGGAGATTGGATAATTATTAATAAATTGGAGTTTATTTGGTGTCATCCATTTGTGCAATGGTTTGTTATTTATTTCTTGCTCTGTACTATTTAATAACTGTAATCCCGCTCCGATATTTCGCGTTGGGTGTTACAGTTTTGTGGTATCAGAGCCAAGGTTATTCTTAAGTATAGGATGATCTAGTTTGACCTAACTTGACTTAGAGTCTAATTCCATACCTATGTGAGAAGGGTAGAACCAAGGGTAATTAAGATAAAATGAACTCACACACCACAAACTTAGTGCAAACTCATTATCTTATAAGTACATTGTCTTTTGAAGGAACTTAAACCATGGCAGCAGAGCGTGCACAACTCCGTGATATGCAGCAGACTATTCAGCAGCTTACTCAGCCTTACTTCAAGCTGCTGGAGCCACAATAATAACAACAACCGAGGAGCTGGTGAATTACACAGAAATTTCCACAATCTGAACCCACCTCGGTTCAGCGGGACCACAGATCCTGATGAAGCGGAGAATTGGCTAAAAGAGATTGAACACATTTTCTGCGTTATGCAATGCGCAGATGGAGACAAACTACTGCTAGCAACATTCTAGCTAGAAAGGGACGCCCGTGCGTGGTGGGATTTCATCGAGGCCACCAGGGCTGATGCACAATTCACCTGGAATGAGTTCAAGGAGCATTTCAACTCCAAATATTTTTCAGAAAGAGTTCAAGAAAGGAGCGACTGAGTTCGCAGCCCTGAAGTAGAGGAACCTGACTGTTGTTGAGTATGAGGCTCAGTTTTCCCAATTGGCTCGCTACGCCAATCATCTGGTAAACACAGAAAGAATGAAGGCAAAGCACTTCCTTAACGGGCTGAGACCCGCTTATATCACCCAACTTGCACCATTCGATATTCAGACTTATCCGGAGATGGTCAGGAGAGCACAATGCCTGGAGGATGTGACTGAACTCACCAAACGCATCAAGGGCAGAATGGTAAAGAAAGAGTAGACATCCGGAACATCGAGCAAGCCCACTAACGGCAAGAAAAGGCCATTAGGTATCACTGATGGGCCAAGCCAGGAGCGGAAGCCCAAAGTCCCCACCACTATTGCCCCACACAACAAGCCTAGATGCAAACACTGTGACAAGCTGGCCATACCGCAGAAGGTGCTGGAGGAAGGCAGTGCATGCCTTCGTTTGTGAGCTAGAGCATCGGATTCCTGAGTGCCCATTGCTTAAGGAGAATGAAAAGTGTCCTATGGGACAGAAGAAGCCCGGCCGACTGCAGGCTTTGCAGGAAGTGGACACCACCGAAGAGGGTGGAGTTGTCGAAGGTACCTTACCAGTCTTTTCTCAATCAGCATTTGTTTTGTTTGATACTGGTGCAACACATTCGTTCATATCACAAGCATTTGCTGATACATTAACTGAAGAACCTGTATCTATGCAATTCGAATTGCCTGTTACTACACCATTGGGAGAAAAGGCTCAACTCAACAAATTCTTTCCATTAGCTGATGTTAAGGTTGGTGAACTCAACCTTAGAGCTGATCTAATCTGTATGCCCATGGAGGGTTACGATGTTATTCTGGGAGCCGATTGGCTATCTACTTATGGGGATTGTGTTGATTGTAGAAGATGGAAGATTACTTTCAGTGAATTCCCTAAATTGACTTTTACAGGACGTAGACACAAGAGGCACTTGTCTCTAGTCTCTGCCATTAAAGCACAAAACATGGTAAGAAAGGGATGTGTGGCATTTCTTACCGCAATTGTGGTAGAAAAGAAAGCAACTAAGGTATCAGACATTCACATAGTATAAGAATATCCCGATGTGTTTCCCGATGAGCTACCAAGCATTCCACCCGAGAGAGATGTGAATTTCTCAATTGATCTCGTACTTGGAGCTGCACCGGTGTCACGCCAACCTTACAGAATGTCCCCGACTGAATTGAAAGAGCAATTGATGGAATTATTGGAAAAGGGTTTTATTAGACCAAGTACTTCTCCTTAGGGAGCACCAGTGCTGTTCGTCAAGAAGAAGGACGAATCTATGAGGTTATGTATCGACTATAGGTAGTTGAATAATCTCACTATCAAGAACAAATACCCTCTACCTTGTGTCGATGAACTATTTGATCAGATATCAGAAGCAAAGTATTTTCTAAGATTGACCTTAGATCGGGATATCATCAGATGAGAATAAAGAATGCAGACCTTTACAAGACAGATTTCAAGAGCAGGTACGGTCATTATGAATTTGTAGTCATGCCTCTTGGACTAACCAATGCTTCTGCAGCTTTTATGCAACTGATGAACAACATCTATCGGCCCTACCTCGACAAGTTCGTCATGGTTTTTATTGATGATATTCTCATATACTCCAAGACCAAGGAAGAGCATGAGGAGCATCTGAGGATTGCTCTACAAATCTTGCGGGACAACCAACTTTATGCCAAATTGAGTAAGTGCGAATTCTGGCTTGAGGAGGTGTCATTCCTAGGCCATGTTATTTCCAAAGATGGTATCGCTGTCGATCCTTCCAAGGTAGAAGCTGTACTCAACTGGGAAAGGCCGACTAATGTCACAGAGATAAGAAGCTTTCTTGGACTGGCTGGATACTACAGACGGTTCATAAAAGACTTCCTCCAAGATAGTTGTACCTCTTACGCATCTTACGCGAAAAGAGAACCCTATGTCTGGAGCAAGGAGTGTGAGAAGAGCTTTCAAACACTCAAGCAATTATTGACATCTGCACCTGTCCTTGCATTACCAATCGAGGGCGAAGGATTCTCAGTCTACACTGATGCATCTAGAATCGGTCTAGGCTGCGTATTAATGTAGAACGAAAAGGTGATAGCGTATTCTTCAAGGCAGTTAAAGCCACATGAAGTCAACTACCCAGTCCATGACTTAGAATTAGCTGCAGTGGTTTTTGCACTCAAGATCTGGAGGCATTACCTATATGGGGAGCAATTTATTGTCTACTCCGACCACAAGAGTTTAAAATATTTATTTTCTCAGAAGGAGCTCAATATGCGACAACAGAGATGGTTGGAGTACTTGAAGGATTTTGATTTCAATATCCAATATCACCCAGGCAAAGGTAATGCAGTGGCTGATGCACTTAGTAGGAAGCCAGTAGCTTCTTTATCCTGTCTAGTCATGGGCGAGATGCAATTATTAGAACAGTTCGCCAGTCTGGATCTGAATATTGAGAGGAGAAGTGATAAGATGTTAGTAGCTAATCTTAAAGCTCAACCCGACATCTTTGTCGAGATCAGAGAGCAACAAGCAAATGATCCATTCTTAGTCTGAATCAAGGAGACCATAGCTGACAAGCCAGATTTCTCCATCGCTGAAGATGGGAGAATATTATTCCACGCCAGGACTTGTGTGCCTGATAATGAAGAACTGAAAAAAAAAGCTGATGGATGAAGCCCACAAGACCAATATACAATTCACCCAGGAGCAACCAAGATGTACCAAGATATGAAAAGGTCATTTTGGTGGCCAATATGAAACGTGAGGTGGCTGAGCATGCTGCACACTGCCTCACCTGTCAA
>CM024761.1:139763777-139900069 GCA_014218235.1 Colocasia esculenta
TTGTGACGAGGTCGAGGGAGCATCTATAATAACATATCGTTGCAGCCAACTCACATTTGTTATCAACCACCAAACATTTTTCAATGTAGAATTTGAATAAAAAATGTTCATGCAATGCCATTGATGGTAACTTGCAAGGCAATGTCATTGTAAGGAATTTCACTGTATACCTACTTGTGTTAAATTTTCAAAATATTATTATTTAATAAAATAATATTTTTAATAGTTACATAGTCTCAAATACAATATTGCAATCTTATGCATGAAAATGGTATATTTATGCTCCTAGAAGGTTACTACAACATCATACAATCTTATGATGTCATAAATAAAATAATATTATTTAATTCAGATTTATTCAACATAAACCTTATATCTAGTGTAAAATGCAATGGATCTAAATATTTAGATGTTGCAAATGCTTTATAAGCACTTATAATGAAATTCCTGTAAAGGTCCTATGATCATTGATAAATCTGGCCTTCTCAATGTTAGAATTATGTAAGGGGTTTGCCCCTGGGATGGTTGTACTCTCTATCATTTCTTTATTAATATATTCGGCCCAGGTCGCCCTCACTGGTGGAGTGAGTACATTTTTCCCCTCTGGGGGAGGGTGCACTCTCCTAGTTTGAGGCCCTGAGGACCTCTTAAGAAAAAAAAAAGCACTTATAATGAATTATGAGAGAAGATCTTGCTCCAAATCTCCCAAAATAGAAGAAATCATTCTAGATCTAGGATATATCTCTTACCTTGAAGAAATTTGAAGAAGCTTAAGATCACTCTAAGCCAAGGTGTTAAAGAAGAAGAAGATGGAGATCCCCACAAAATTTTGTAAGAAATTACTCCAAAACTAAAAAAATTGAAAATAGAAAGCAAAATAGATGAGATGAAGAAGAAATAGAAAGGGTCGAAGAAGCCTTTACATGGAGCTGGAGGCATCATGTGGGAGGGGAAATGGGGGAAGGGAAAGGGCCAAGTTAGGGGGGATTTGACTAGAGTGCTGCGGGTCTGGATCAAGATCGACTAGTCGGAGTCGATCGAGTCGGCTTGTACTGTCGCGGGCCGCTTTGACTCCGGTGACTTGACGGTGCCATGACTTACGAATGCCCTGGCACGCTCCAAATTGGCGGTACCCAATCTTGGCTGTGACTAGTTGCCGACATATGTACAACATACGTTAGCGCTACAAGTAGTCACTGACATATGTTGAGTATATGTCGTTGACATAAGATGAACATATGTCAGCGGGTATAAGAGGCCGCTGACATATGTTAAGTATATGTTAGTGTGCTTCTGGCGACCGATGATATATATTGCATATATGTCAGCAGCTCCTTATAGCCGCTGGCATATGTACAACATATGTTAGCTGTTACGCCAGCCAACCGCTGACATACTCACTGACATATCAATATTTTCTTGTAATATTGGTCATGTGAGAGAAGAGAGTTTTGTAGGAGTAAATAAATAATTTAATAATGAAAAAAATTGATAGTGAGAGCGGGTCCAATTGAGAGTAGGAAGAGCAAAGAGGGGGGGGGGAGAGAGAGAGGAGAGAGAGTTCAGTTGAGAGAGAGAGAGTAATACATGGTGTTGTGTTCTAGTGACCGGCAAGTGGTGGACGGGATTGAGGGTACATGCATAAAAATGTTCTTATCATGAAGTTTCCGTAATTTTACATCTTGAAGATGTATATTTGTAAAAGAGCTCTTGGAGGGAAGGGAAAGAATCAACCTCTCCTGGGATATCCACAACCGGAGGAGGTGAATGTTGGGGGGAAGGGGCCGGCCACTGCCCAGTCCAGGCGCAATTTCCTGCTACAGCCCGCCGCTGCGGGGGTTCGCAGAAGGCGATTAGAGAATGCTGACACTGGCATTTCAGCCGGTTCGCCCGCCACTTTTCTCTCCCCATCGCAGACGAGGTGAGAAAATTTTGAACAGTCGGACGCCTTCTCCCCTGGGTTTTCCCCCGCTACAGGACCTGTTTCCTACGCAACCGTAGGTTTCATGGATTCTGTGAAAGATGAGTCTACTTTCCTACATGCGTTTGAAGGAGCGGCTATGCCACTTATGAAATTGCGTCCGGTGATGTGGTTGGACTGTGCGCAAGCCAGGTTATGGATTTTGTTCTACCATCGTCAGGGGTAAACTTTGTTAAACTTAAAAGAAAAGGTGTTCTGCCGTTCGAACTGCTCTAAGTGGGAAACCAGCCACGCTTCCTCAGGAACAATGTGCTTGCTCCGCTTAATTGAGTTATTTTTTCTTCTGATAAACGCATGCTTTTACGGCCTTCATTGCTTGTGTAAATAAGGCAATTAAGTTGAGGAACATAATAAAATTCGTATTATTGAGACTTGCGTAGGTAATGATGCATCCTATGCATTCCCCAAGGATTAGTCTTGTGATAACCAAACCACGATAATGTCTAGAAAAGTTCATTTTTGGGCTTGTTTGGATGTTGGGATAAGCATGTGTTGCTTTATTCTGGACAATTTCTTATCATAACCTTATTTTTGATTGTTCGTAATAGATATGCCATAAAGAGTTTATCATGAACTGAAAATCTCCCCATAGCTGTGTTTACCGGCATCTATGAGCAAGGAAGGTACCCTGGTTTGCTGTCATATTTCTGTCCAAACATCTCCTCGAAGAGTGTCCATGTCTTTGACAGGTTTTTTTCCGGAAGAATCATCTGTTGAATTTCAGGCCCAGCTGAACTAGTAATCCTGGACTTGGTAGTGCTGTTCTTAGGGCCACTTGTCATATGCATATCCCTAGTTGTCAGTATTGGGCTTCTTGACTTTGCCATTGATATAGGAACTCTTGCTTCGTCTTGTAGATCTCACCAACCAATGACCACACCATGTAATTCTCATTAACTTTTTGAGGGTGATCCGTAGAAAGATATTCTCACAACTCATAGTGGCAAGAAGAGGATCTGCAGATGACTGCGAGATAGCTTCAGACTTTGACTCTGACATAAGAGCACACACATGTCAGTGTGCTGATGTAACTGATAACATAACAGAGGTGTGACTTCCACACTCCTCCTTTAAACAAGTTGTAAAGACGAGGAGCAATGCATGTATCCCTGTTACTGCAAGTGGAGGTGGACCCCGGCATCGGAGGAAGCCTCTATGCTTGAGGAAATGGATCATGAACAAGCGACACAAACCACAAAGAAGATAGGACATTGCCCGACAAGGAGGAGGGTCTTGAACTCCGAATCCTTGAACCCTCCTTCTATGCAGCCCTTCTTGTGAAGGGCTAATGCACCCTTCATAGTGCTGCACAGAGGCTCACCAGACAGGAGGTCCACTGGTTTGCTCCTAAGCTGCATGCAGCTGCATGGAGAAGACCCTAATAGGCTGATGGGGAACAAGAAGCTGCATAATCGGTTTGGTCCATTTGAAGCCCATTTGGAGACTTTTTATTTTTTCTGTAATTTTTGGTGCAATGTTCGCACTATTTTTCAGTCTAAGGGTAAAGTCGTCCAAAAGGGTCATATTAGAGTCCAATTAGCTTTTTATTATGTAATTTTGCATTTCTTTATTTGAGTTAAGTCTTATTTTGGTAGGATTCTTATCGTTAATGTATTTTCCTTTCTGTAGGTCTCTAATTTGTTAAGTCTTATTAGGGATAGGAGTCTGTCTTTAATTTGAAGTCTATTAGGATTGGGAATAGCCCAAGCCTATGGAAACACATGTATTGCTCTATTTGAGAGTTATGGAATGAATGAAAAGAATTTGCAGCACAGAAACTTGTGTGTTCTCTGCGATGGAGAAGAGAGGGCTTTGAGAAGAAGCTCTCCATTCCAAGGTGGTCCTTGCGAATGGGAGGGTGTGAAGCTTACACCCCACATTTTATCCCCTCTCCGGTGAGACTCCGGTGATATCCTCCTCCTTCTTCCCCTCCTTCCCTCTCTGTCCCGCATCACAGGCCCTAGAAAGAAGAACCCTCTGAGACCATGGGATTTTCATTGTCACATGTTGCTGGAGGAAGAGAGGACAAGGTAGGGAAGAACAAGGATAAGAGAGATCATCCAAGGGGGATGATGTTGTCTCTGTCAGGCTGCACACATCCCCATGTATTATGTTGTAAACCCCATTGATTTTGATGATAAAACCCTTTTAATATTGTCCTACTGATGGTTATTAAGTTTAATGAACAGGAATTGAAGTTAAAAGTCTGAAAATGAAGAATCCACTCAATTCTAGATACCCTGGTAGAAAGGTGTAAACTGCACCCAGAGGGGTATTGACTCCTGCATGTACCCCATACAAGTTTTACAGGATGTTTACAGGGTGTCAAGACCTGTCTCTGGGGGTGATGATACCACTTTGCCCAGTTATGAAAATCTGCCTGTCTGGCTTTCTAAAAGATGGCAAAAGATTGCATAATAGGTGTCCAATGGCTAGTAGATGTGAGAAGCTATATCTGGGGGCTGTCTAGGTGATTTTTGAGGCAAGAGAAAGCACAAAAGAGAAAAGAGCTCGATGAAGGTACAAACACTTGTTAATTTATCACGTGTGAAGGTGCTGGCTTTGTATGAGGATGAGCTAAATATGCAACTGACAATGATTTTATTGATACGAAGATCAAATTCACTAAGATCTTAAATTCACTGAGCATCCTCAAAATTGAACGCATGTTTTTGTTGTATGCATAACTGAAGGTGCTAATGGATCTTAGCATGCCATCAAAAGAAGTTACAAACTTTTATTTTTGTGTTCAAGAGTCTAAATACAGAGCAGTCGATAATTGATTAGCTCTTTACAGTATTCTGCATGCAGTCCATTGATACTTTTACATTTTGGTGGGCATTTACCTCAGATGAAATCTAAATGGCCCCTTAAAACCTGAATAATATATTCCCTTAGAACCTGAATAATATATTCTGAGTACAGTTTAAATATTAACCACATGAAGTACTCATGATTACAGGTTGTCTTATCTCAAGGATGCGTCTTCTACAAAGTCAGAGTAATAGTCCAGATAGAGGCAGCACAAAAACAATGGCTCTTTGTAGCCAAAAGAACCATTCTAATGTACCTGAGGATGTAAGCGGAAACCTCTACCTGGGTTGGACTTTGGAACATCTGGAGCTCGATATGTACTCATGGATGAGCAGCAAGTCATTCACGCTGAAGGGAAAAAAAGCTATCCCCATTACATTGTATGAATTTCCTTCAATATTCAATGTGCAAAGTAAAGAATTTTTGTGCAATATTCACATGATGCCTGTGCCACATAAATTTTCTTCTTTGTAAGTCACTTTGCTTTGACATCTCTCAATCCTGTGTACTTGAGTAGCCATTTAATGCTTACTGCTTAGTAGGCCTCTTTGGAAATGTGGTCTAAAAATTTAGCCAAGTAAAGGACATATGGATTGTCGGACGCGGAAAATTTCATGACAATCTTTATGGGGTTTGAACTTAATTTGATTTTTATTTATTTTACTTTGCGGGGCGTGTCAGCCTGTCTAATAGACAGGGTTTGAGATCCGCGTTATGCGGAGAAGAAGTTTTATGTCCAAGGAATGGACAAGTGCGCCAATTTTATTTTGAACTTGTTTATTCCGCGATTTTATTTTATCAGGCGATTAGGATAGCGTGTGCTGGACCTCTTTCTCCATCGACCGGAATCGATATTTATTTACATCGGATTAAAAGCCTTTGATGCTGTTTTACATCAATTTTAACCCGAACATCATTGATAGCAAAAGTCGGAGGTTTATTTTTCTAGAAAATAATGACACGGTGTCTTATGTGTCTTATTTTTATCGGACAACATGGATTTTGTTTTGAAAAGAGCATGAACTCCATTTGTGGGTTTAACATGCGATTTGAGGAATGAGTGGGTGTATACCGTGGATTTATTTGATATTTGGGTATGTTGTGTATCTGGGCAGAGCTTCCGCATGAGCAGAGTTACCGCGCAAACATACGAACATATATTTGATGAACATATGATCGTATTATTTTAGGGCAGAGTCTCCCCAGAAAATACGTACATATGAACATATATTTTGTAGACACATGAGTATGCTTTTGGGCAGAATCTTCGCTTGGGCAGAGTTTCCTTTAAAAGACATACACATATGAGTACAAAAACTTAGCCTCACGGAGACTCGCTCAACATGAGGGGATAACATAAATGTATCTAAATGCTTATATCCATGGAGACTAACTCAACATGGAAACATTTAGAACACGAGAACATATAGATGTTAAATACCTTATGCCCATGGAGACTAACTCAACATGGAAGGTATTTAAACATCGAACCACACGAACACAATTTAATTTTATCTCCACAGAGACTAACTCGATGTGGAGATATGAGTATAGATTTGGATTTTAGAACCCCCCATGGAGACTAACTCGACATGAAGGGAGATTATGGAGATTTCGTAGCTGGAGGGGGATGATCTTTTTGCTTGCCGAGGGCGAATACCTTCACACTGAGCATAACTTCTTTCACAAGCAAGCAAGAGTTTCCTTTTTCAAATTTCCGACCTCGCAAAAGTTCCGCCCCCATTGCCATCGGGCTACATGGGTTATTTATAGGGGTTTTGCCCCTTTACATTGAGAGAGGAGAGAGAGGTAACTGATGGAAGGGTTCCATCGATTAAGGGAGGTTAAGGGCCCTTCCTTAACCGATGGAACAGTTCCATCGGTTAGGGATTTCTCCCTCAACCGATGGAACAGTCCCATCGGTTAGGGAGTTCTCCCTTCCCTTAACCGATGGAAAGACTCCATCGGTTAAGGGAGTGTCTCCTAACCGATGGATCATCGGTTAGGGGGATCCCTCAACCGATGGAGGTGTCCAACGGTTAGGGGGGGGGACCCCTTAACTGATGGAAAGTTTCCATCGGTTAAAAGGGGTTTACATGAGTGGTTTTATCTATAAATACACCATCGTGTTTTCTTACGAGAGGTGTTGATGCCGTGAGATCTTTGTGCCTTCCTTGGAGATCTTTCGATGAAAGTTGAATTGCAATTTACAAGTGCTTGACGCTTCCTCTTGCACGTGTTTTTGGAGTTGTAATGTTCTTTGAACTTGGTCTTATTGACCTTGTGTTGCTGAATTTCTTCCGCAACATATCTTCTTCGAAGCGTTGTTCTCTCTGAACCTTTGCTTCACTGAAGGGATTTGATGCTGACTTCATTAATAGTTCCCTCCCTTAATTTGAAAGAGACTTGGACCCAACATTACCCAAATAACCATAACATTACTTAAGTAACCATTGAATATAAATAACTTCGGGCATTCCCTTTGTAGATATCCGCTGTGAACTTTTCAGGTTTCAACATGGATATCACATACTAATAGATTTTGGACAGGCTTTGGTTAATACCGAGTGGCAAAACCCTATATGCTTGTTTTAAAGTTTTTTTTTTTATGAAAAAAAGAATCAAGTCTTTGGTTTGTTTCAGAAATTTAACTCAGGTTCTCCCAAATTGAATTGACAATTGGGATTTGAAAAAGTTAACCATCTTGCCTGACCTTAGTTCATGGATGGTGGGATTGAATCGAGGTACTGGATCAGACTCTGCCGATCCCGATCTGAGTCGGATCGGGGGATCCGGCCGATTCTGAGGGAATCTAACCGATCTGGATCGGACAGATTAAAAAAATTAAGAAAAAATGTGGAAAAATCAAGGAAAAAATCACAAAATATGAAAAACACATACAAAATTCATTGAATATAAACACAATGAAATTCAATTCCTATCATGCATATGCATTTGAATGTAAATAAATTGGATTAATGAGAAATTGCAGTTTACTTGAACATCATTTGGAGGCATGATTATTTAACTGAACATCATTTAAGTAAATGTTAGTATTTGTAGTTTTATTTATTTAAGATATTACATGTAAATAAAGAATTACCCCTTATTTGAATCTAATAAAATCATATCTCTTACCAACTCCTATCTAAGAAGAAAATCGCGATTTTGATGATTCTATCAAAATAACGTCTTTCTAATCCCTCATAATTTGATCAATTTAAAAATTTCATAATTCAAATAAATCCCATGGAACACTAAAATTCAAAGTCCGGTGAAAATAGTCAAATGTGCATATGGCGTTTCCAAGGGAGTCACTCTCTTACTGATTAGGATTTAGTTGCTATCGGTAGGAGAGTGGCTCCCTTGGAGATAGGGCTGTTCATTATGTGGTCCAACCCGAAAACCGAACCGAACCGATCGGTTCGGTTCGGTTTGAAGACTTCATGAGTTCGTTCAGTTTGGTGTTCAGAATCGAAATGAACCGATATATATATATATATATATATATATATATATAATTAAATAATACCACATATTTACACAAAAGCGCTTTGTACCCCAGTTGGTATCGTGGGGGCGCGACCTCCGCCCTCCATTGGAGGACCTGGGTTCGAAACCTGCAATCTGATGTTCGCTGGGTCTTTTTTTGAAATTTCAGTTCAAATAGAATCTATATATAAAAACAAATAATACTATATATAATTACAAAAGACATTGTAGCCTGGTTGGTTGGCGCAAGAGGCGTGACCTTCTTTGGCGTGGGTACGAAACCTGCAGCGCGCGTTTCCTATTTTTTTTTTTTTTAATTTCAGTTCAAACCGAACCGAACCGGTCGGTTCGGTTCGGTTTGCTACAGTATTTCGGTTCGGTTCCTTAAAAAATAAGGGGTGAACCGGACCGAACCGGACCGTGTTCACCCCTACTTGGAGAAGTACGTTTTACTTTTTTCACCGTACTTTCAATTTTTAGTGTTCTAGTGGGTTTATTTGAATTATAAAATTTTTAGATAGACTAAATTATGAGGGATTAGAAAGACGCTATTTTGATGCAATCACCAAAATTATAATTTTCTTCTTGGATGTGAGAGTTGACTTTTTACTGGTAAGTGATATTTTTTTTGATATTTTTATTAGATTCAAATGGGGGGCTACTTCTTTATTTACATGTAATATCTTAAGTAAATAAAACTACAAATACTAACATTTACTTAAATGATGTTCAGGTAAATAAGTATATATCTGGTTCTACATCCGGTCCGATTTAGGCTAACTCCATTACTTTAAAATGATTCCCGCCTGAATCCAGTTCGATTCCACTCGACCCACCCTGATTACACTTAAAATCCTGGGGTCGATTCCCCCCCCCCAATCTGATGGACCAGGACCCAAAACATGGGATAGGGGCTACGTTAGTTGGGCACAAGAAATGTTGTATACTTCCCCTGGATCTTGGCTATCTTGGAGGTGAGAGAGAAGAGATCTCAGAGAAATCTCGTGTAGACCATAAGGATAGTTGCAGTCTTGTAGGGGCATTTCTGTCCCTTATATTTTTTGTATATTATGTGTAGTTAAAGAGTAAAGGTAGTATGTATACATTGATTACAATATTCAAACATACATACATATATATATGTTGTATTATGTTTATGTATGCACTCATATGTATATATACAGACACATTAATATATGATTCTATGTATGTTAACACACATATATGTGTAATATGTTCATTCATATGATATATGTACTATAAAGACATACATATTATATTAATTATGTATGTACATTAAAGATATGCATGTGATTACATATATATTTTATACATATATGAATGCTTAAATTTGTATATATGGGCACATGTATCATAAATAAACAAGTATTGTTTTTATATGATGTATAATATATGACTGTATACATTGACACATTATCTTTATATGTATAATGTATACATTTATAAGGATATACATACCATGCACTCTGCGGATGCCGAAAAAACGGCCTTTATCTTTGACTATGGCACCTGCTGCTACTGTCGGATGTTGTTCGACCTAAAAAATGCGGGGGCTAGATACCAGAGTCTAGTGAACTAGATGTTCGAGAAGTAGCTCAGGCGAAATATGGAGGTCTACATCGATGACATGGTTGTCAAGTCTCCGCAGGTGGAGGACCAGTACAACATGAAACTCAATCCCTCTAAATGTGCTTCAGATGTTCGTTCTGGCAAATTTCTAGGCTTCATGGTCACACAATGAGGAATCGAGGCCAACATCGATAAGATCCAGGCAATCCTCAACATGCAGCGCCCCCGGAACCTCAAGGACGTGTAGCTCCTAACGGGTCAGGTCGTGGCAGCTTTGGGCCGTTATTGGACCCTTAATGGGCCTTTGTGCAATGTTGTAGTTGACGACATGATCGATTGCCGTTAACTGTGGTTGAGAGTGGACTAAGATGCCGTCTAGTTGGTGTTGACGACGGGCTAGAGCATAGAGTGCCGTTAACTGTGGTTGGCGGCGACTGATGTTGCTGTTAACCTTGAGGTTTCAGGTTGTGAACTTGACAGTCTTTGTTGTCGTCAAGTTAGGGCGGTTCGGGTTGACAATAGCCAGTATTGACGTCAACCTGTGCGGACCTGTTTTATATAGGGCACCCGAAAGCCTCTCTCTCTTCTCACTTTCACTCTCTCCATCTCCCCTCTCACCTTTAGCTTCTCCTACTACCTTTGGGGGCCAACAGAGGCTTGTAGGCGACGCTCTGGTGTCCGTGGAGGCGGCATTACGTAAAGGTGGGGGTCGAGTGAGGAGGTTTTACCTGCGGTGGTGTGATTGCGGTACAGGTATATTCACCACATTTTCTCATCATTTGAGATAGGGAGACTAACCTATGTACCCCCGTTGTTATTTCTATAATGTTGCATGCATGTATTAATCCTTGGATTCGAGCTTTTGAGGGGATAATCCATGTGGGGGTTAAATAGTTGCACCGAGCGATTCGAGTGTCGGATCGACGTTTTCTGGTTGTCTACCAGCGTATCTTGACGTGGGGAAGAGTTCCTTGACGTTGGATTTAAGTTGTGGGGCTTGAATTATTGTTGGGGATGGCCTGTGGCCATCCATAGTTCTAGAGCAGGTGAACTTGACAGCGGGATCCGTTGCCGTCAAGATCTGCTGCCGTCAAGTGTGAGTTAACGACATGCTGTATCACCGTCAACCCCGGTTGACGGCGGTCGATGTCGCCGCCTAATTTGTGTGAGACAATGTCTCCTTGTGCTCCTTTTGTGACTTCTGATTTTGGGTGTTGATAGTGTGGCGTTCACCCTTCAACACGATGTTTACAGACATCGAGAGCATCTCTGTCTACTTGGTTTTTGTTTCGTGCTTGTGTTTGTGTTGTTTACCGGGGTGTTGAGTTGGGCTCCACCTGGATGACTGTCGTGCGTTAGTCTGTCAGTGAGCCTGGGCATGGAGAGCGTCTTCGTCCAGTGCGTGCCCCTTGTGGTGGTTTTAAGCTGGTTTCAGTGGGACCCTTTCTCCATTCGTTAGAGTCCGGCGTTTGGGAAAATCATGGAGAGCTTTTGTGTGCACACATGGCTAGGGTTTGAGAACTCTGTGGTGTCGAGGCGCCAAAACACAGTTCCTAGTTGGTCCTATCTTGTGTGGTGTGGTTGTACTGTGTTGGTGTACTCGGACTTGCGAGGTGCTTGTGTGTCTGACGCTTCTAGATTAGAGGTGGCTACTGTGACACAGTTTCCAGCGTGAGGTCCAGTCGTGTTATGTTACTTACTAGTGTTGTACTTGTTTACTTGTCGTGCTTACTTTCCTGCACTTATTTACTTGCGTTCTGTTTAGGCTATGGGGTTAGTGTCCCTACTGGGCCTTGAGTTGAGGCTCACTCCCTTCCCCTTTTAGGTGAGGCTCTGTCAGTTTAGGGTGCAGAGTCGCTCCAGTGATCCTGCCTAGCTGCTAGCTTAATGAGTTGAGTACGTTCTGTTGTACTTTCCTTTTGCTATACTTATACTCTGAGTTGTACACCTTATATTGATATATATATATATATATATATATAGTTGATTTGTGTTCACTTGTTGTAATTCGGTTCTCTTATACCGCTTCCTCAGACATCTTTCTTTAACCCTTCCGAGTTTTGGCTCGTGGGTGGCGGTTCAAGGTTCCAGTATACTGGTGGGTGCCCGGTATCTCGGATCCTGGGTCGTTACAGTGGCCCTCAACCGCTTCATGGCTTGCGCCGCCGAACTATGCCTGCTTTCCTTCAAGCTACTCTGAGGGCCCAAACCGGGCGTGGACGCTATCTTGTGGGACGGAAAATGTGAAAAGGCCTTCGCCAAGCTGAAGGAGTACTTGATGTCTCCACCGATGCTGTCAAAGCCCATCTCGGGAGATACTTTGTATTTATACCTCTCGATGACATTGGCTATAGTGAGCTCATTGTTAGTTTGTAATGACCATGGGATCCAAAGGCCAATTTACTACGTCAGTAAGGTACTTGGCGACGTAAGCGGAGGTACCCTATGATACAAAATGGAGGCCTTTATTTAGTTAAAAAAGAAGAAGAGGTGCCCCATGACCGATAAGCAAGGTTCGCCGCATTGCCGATTCGGATCGAATTGAGTTTTTCCTCATTCGAGAATCGAACCGTTCGATTTGATTCGCTTGGATGCGGATATTATATATAGATATATATATAATATAAACAATTATATACTTGAACATCATTTAAGTAAATGTTAGTATTTATAGTTCATTTACTTAAGATATTACATATAAATAAGAAAGTACGCCTTATTTGAATCAAGGTTCGACGCATCGGGGAATCGGGGCGAATCGAGATTTTCCTGATCCGCCACGATTCGCCTGAATCGGGCCGATTCGCATGGGAATCAGATGGGAATCGCTCCGATTTGATGGGAATCAGGCGAATCGGGTTTCTCCTGATTCAATCCGATTCGATTCGGCACGCCAAACCATGATTTGAATTCAATATAAATATAAAAAAAATTATCTCTTGCCAATAAAAAGTCAACTCTTCCATCCAAGAAGAAAATCACGTTTTTGGTGATTTCATTAAAATAACATCTTTCTAATCCCTCGTAATTTAGCTATCTAAAAATTTCATAATTCAAATAAACCCCATGGAACACTTAAAATCCAAAGTCCGATGAAAAAAGTCAAACATACATAGTAGTAGGAGGGTGGTTCCCTTGGAGAAGTCATATGTATGTTTGATTTTTTTCACCGGACTTTGAATTTTAAGTGTTCCATGGGCTTTATTTTGAATTATGAAATTTTTAGATGTGTCAAATTATAAGAGATTAGAAAGACGCTATTTTGATGGAATCACAAAAAACACGATTTTCTTCTTGAATTGGAAAGTTGACTTTTTATTGGTAAGAGATATAATTTTTTTGATATTTTTATTGGATTCAAATGAGGGCACTTCCTTATTTATATGTAAGTTTCATTTACTTAAATGATGTTCAGGTAAATAAAGTACTATCCAGATATGAAGAGGATCGAGTATATGTATGTCAACTAATACATAATATATATTATATATATACATGCGAATCGATCGAATTGAACCCGATGCGCATATCATTGGGCGAATCAAATCTGAATCGGTATCGATTCGCTCGACATTGTTCAATTCGGCCAGAAGCGGGTGAATCGATGGAATCGCGAATAAGGAAATCCCTAATTTGCATCGATTCGGGCAAATCTGGCCTATTCAATGCTATGCGGCAAACCTTGTCGACAAGCTTGTTTTGGCACTGATCACCTCCGCCAAGCGCCTCCAACCCTACTTCTACGGCCACAACATCATTATACTAGCTCCTGAGATAGATGTTGGCCCACCCCAAAGCATCTAAACAAATTATCAAATGGGCAGTGGCCCTCGGGGCTTATGATATTGCATATCAGCCCTGCACGGCCATCAGAGGATAGGCCCTTGAGGATTTCATTGCCGAGTGTTCGTCACCCCCCGAGAAGCCGCAGGAGTCGACCTTCAGACTCACCCCTCGAGGAGCCGTGACATCCAACAACATCTCCGAGTACGAGGCACTCATCTTGGGAGGGAGGATGGCAAAGCAGATGGGCACCGTGTGAGTACGTATCTACACGGACTCTCAACTGGTCGCCAGCCAGATCAACGAGGGATACACGGCTCGAGAGCCCAACATAACCAAGTACCTCTAGATAGCCATAGACGTGGCAGGACGATTCACTGGCTTTGAGGTCGTTTTGATTGCCTGGGAGTCTAACTCTCGGGCGGATGCCCTCTCCCGCTTGGCGTTGTCCTTTTCAATAGTGGAGCCTTGGTCTGTCCTCCTCGAGCAATTGGAACGCCCAAGTGCTGAGGTGGAGCTCGTCGCGGTCACCAAGAGGTAGGGGAGGATTGGAGGACGCCCTGCATCAGATGGTTGCGCAATGGGCTGTCCCCTACCGACCCCTGCGAATCTCGACGACTGAAGTAAGGAACTCAGAGGCTGGTCATGATCGAAGACTAGCTATAGCGCAGGTTGTTCTCGGGACCACTCTTAAAATGCCTAGGCTCAGAGGGGGATTTCCGTCATCAGGCCCCAATAAGCCTAAAACAGGCCCACTAAGGCCTGGTGCGGCCCCAAGCGAGGTGACAACACCACCAACAACCCTCCATATTGTGGCAAGGGAAATGCGGGAACTAGCGGAGGTCCTGAGCGTCCATCAGAATCCCTCGGGCACCCTCGCTCATCACCCAGGGAACCCCCAGCTTCAGGGACCAGTATGGGTCGACGCTCGGGCACTGCGCCACAGCACCCCCGAGGAAGCGACGGTGGAGTTAAGGCGATGGGACGTTCCTAGCGCATGGGACTTGGAGCCTCTCTCCCTCTCTCCCCGTAGGGATCTTCCTCTAAAAGGATGCAAGTGCCCCGTCCTAGGAGGGACTCATATCACCGTCGCCCTCTTGTCCCCCTTGGCCCACCCCACGAGGCACGTGGGCCAATTCGAGAGGGTACGTTCCTATATAACATCAAGTGGATTCCGAAAAGGAAGGTAAGCTCAGAACACCACTAAGAGACTTAATTTTGTTTGGTGAAGAGTTGTCCTGAGCCGTCCAAGGGGCGGGCTCCTTTCGGCCATTTTATCTCTGACTTGAGCGTCAAAGAGGGACCCCCCATGGAACATTCCCTGGGCCCTCCTTGACATTGCCTTCCGTCTTGCAGGAAGTAGAGACCACCGGTGAGCACGCCTTTTCCCCCACCATCAGCTCCTCTTCATACGGTTGATCCTCTAAGGCCCAGGACCGCCCCTCTTCATATATAAATGTGTAAATTTATACATATGATTATGTATATCATACACACATGTATACATTTGTCCCATTGCTTTGAAAATTAAAAGTTTCTCTTGACCCTTGCGACTTGACTACTTACGTCAATCAGTACAACCTGACTACATGCTGTGTGTGCATACTATACATTGGAGAGTTCAAGGCCTCAATCATATACGTTGTTGGAATATGGAACTTGAGGCTTTGGACTCTCCAATGTGTGGGTATGAACACACAGATCGACCTACATGGTTTGGTCGCACTGATCGACTTGAGCAGTAAGGTCACAGGGCCCCTTGTCGGGGGGTTTTCATGGGGTAGAGCCTTGGAAAGAAAATTTTAATTTGCAAGGCAAATGGACAAATGTCATTTGTTTATAGTATGTGTATGATATATGTAATCATACATATAAAGTTACACATTTATATATGTATAGAACATATATGCAATCATATACATATTTATTAATATATAGTCATAATTAATATGTATATCTTTATAGAGTATATATATATATATCATATTAATGAACACTTTATACATATATGTGTTAATGTATGTACGATCATATGTAAAGTAAATGCAAGACAAGGTTTCAAATATCATAAATATATTTGTGTGATTACATATATCATAAATATATATGTAAATATTCTAGACATTTTTCTTGTTTTTTCCTGAATTTTTCCTGAAATTTCTTGATTTGTTTTTTTTCTTTTCAAAAAATAGGAACATTTTTTAATCTGGCTGATACCAGACTTTCAGATGATTAGTTGGATAGGATCTATCGACATTGGGATCGACCTAGATCGATCCCTGGGCCAATTCGATACTTTTTTTCCATGGGCCCTCATGACTGTGCATGAATTTATTATCACTTTCTTTGTTAGAACCTACATTTAAAAAAAATATCCACAGGATTCAACCATGGATGGCATAGTCGGATCCGGGTGCTGGGTCAGACCCAGCCGACTCCGATCCGAGTCTGGTCGGATCGCAGGATCCTCCCGACTCCATTGGAGTATGGCCGATCCAAGATCGGCTAGGTTAAAAAATGATAAAAAATTGTAAAAAATAAGGAAAAATCATAGAAAAATCAGAAAAATCAGAAAATTCTAAAAAATCAGTAAAAATTACAGAAAATTATGAAAACACATACAACATTCATTGAATACAAACACATTGAAATTCAAATCTTATCATGTTCATGTATCATAAAGAACAATACTAATGATGAAGATATAATGATTATGTTCATACATTGAAAAAATAGATATATGTACAAGTTTATAACATGAAATAAATAAAAATATCTTGTCAATTTGACATTTCTGAACCCTCATCCTCTGCCTCATAAGACTGAGCAGGTGGCCCATAGTCATGTCCTCCATATTGGGTATATCCAAAGCAAAACAAAGAATTGGTGATGTCTTGGAATCCTCTTTGGATGCCTCAAGGTGTCGTTGCTTGTTGGCTTGAACTTTCTCCTGATTGTCCTGGAGTGAAGTAACTACCGTACCCAATAGTTTGAATATTGCCCAAGTAACTTGTCCCACTATTAGAGTTGATATCTGAATATGGCAATTTTGGGGGACTAAAAATGGGTGGATAAGAAGGCCCATATCCTCAATCATGCCCTGCTTGCTTTTGTTGGCCTTCATATCCTCCATGTTGTTCTTGTGCTTCCCCTTGGCTTCCTTCTTGTTGATGGGGTGGTACTGAATAATTCTCATATCCTGAAAGGATACCTCCAAGCCCATAACCTCCTGTGGTTCCAGTACCTACAACATCATCACCATCATCATCATCAGGTGATTGAGTGGAGTCATCACTCCCAATTGCTTTTCCTTTCTTAAGCATCTTTCTTCGACGTTGATAATGTTTTTGCTCTGCCTCGTATAATCTAGCCAAGTGAGGTGGTAGGGGTGGAGCCTCAGAAAATGGCTCCCCAATATGTGTCTCCTGACTCTCCTCAGGAGAGTCCTCTGTGCGATCTTGTGATTTTCTTCTCGGTTCGTTTGTTCTTCTTTCCTTGTTGGACTTTGTTTTTTTCTTGCCTTTGTCTTTCTTTCTTTTTGGGTCCAATTGAGTGGTAGATCTTCTGAATTCTGGATGAGATGAAGAAAGTCTAGTAGTCTCCTGTACAGTGGCAGATCTTCTTAATTCCGGCCTTTAACCTCTCTCAGGAACATACGCATATCCAGGTACATGTTCTTCAAATTCTACATCTTCTGCACATGCCTGAACCAGACGATCATCAGGATGAAACTCAGGTATCTCTCTCGTCTCCACCCAAGCATGTAAATGGTGTTCTTCATTTATCAATTTATCCACGTCTATCTCAGGAACTACCTCCTCAATTGTTCTGCCAGCTAGTTGCATGAATCTCTGCCTTTCTAACTTTTGCCTTTCTTCTTTTTGCTTCACCCTTAAACGCATATTATAGTGGCAATAAACCAGTTTCTCTAGCCTATCCACACCCAGCCTATTGCGGATTTTCGTGTGAATGAGGCTGAATGTACTCCAATTTTTTTCACATTGGCTAGAAGAAGTGGTCTGACTTAACACTCTCACTGCAACATATGTTAAAGGGTTCGTGCCGGCTTGTTGGTAATTTACTTGAATCTACCATCAACTATTACAATAAAAGGAGTGAACATTAATCATTTTATAATGGTGAATTCCTAAATGTGATAAATTTACGATTTTTAAACAATTCTCATGTAAAATAACCTGGAGTGAGTTTATGAGCTGCACATCTCATGTCATATGCTCCATATATCCCAAGTTTCATCCTATACCTCTCCACCTACAAAATGGAAGATATAACATATGTCAAATGACTATTGCAAAATGAAACATGCATACATATGCAAAAGAAAACATTCTATGCTACCTCTGCCATTACATCTAATCTCTCATTCATTGTCCTTGCTAGGCGAGTGATGACATTCATGGTGCCTCTCATCACTTCTCCATCATTATGTACATTATCTTTGTATTGAAATCTAGGGTTGAAAAAATACCCTGCATATGATAAGAATTTTCAGCATGGTATGATAAAAATTCAGGAATTAATTAGATTCAATAAATTACCTGCAGCATGAAGATCATGATGGAGAGTCATCTCTTATCTCTTGTCAATGATGGTCCACCATTTTCTGTATGCTTTGTGATTCCTTTCCCTCAAATGTTCATTTGCTTAGTCCATTGCCTCGTACAAATATTCCATATCATTTTTATCATCACCATCAACCATTCTAAGAACAAGTACTAGAGGCTCTATTACTTTGAGGTAGTAGAAAATTCTTTCCCAAAATCGTGCATTGCTAATCAAATCTTGTACTTGGAGAGTAACATCTTTACTTTCAACCCTAAGTGTTTACATGTTGCAAAAATTGCTCAGAATTAATCAACTGGCCTAATTGATGCCTATATTTCATAAGGCTCTCCAAAGAAATAAAATTGATGCAAATCGAGTGGGACCAGCACGAAGAAGATCTCGTCTATTTGTGTATTGCCTCATCATATTCAAAATCCTATTGTGACCATAAATAAATAAAGTGATCATTTGAGCATCATCAATGAGGCTATGAATATGTGGATCTCTGCCTATGTCCTCCATCATCAAATCGATACAATGTGCTGCACAAGGAACCCAATACAAATGCTCTCTTTTTTCCATCAACAATCTACCAGCAGCCTTATAACTCGCTTCATTGTCAGTGACAACCTGTACAACATTTTCTTCACCCACTTCCTCCACAACTTTATCCATTAGTCTAAACGAGTAATCTGCATTCTTGATGTTGTCACTTGTCAGAGGCATCAACAGATTTAAGGAAAATAGTACCCTCACAGCAATAAACTAGGAAATTAATCATAGATTTTCTTGTGGTCCCTGTCCAACCATCACACATAATGGTGCAACCACGTTCTTTCCAAACATTTTTGAAGCCATTAACCCATCCTTTCAACTCATCATACTCCTCATCAAGACCAGCATCATAAATGTACTTCCGTGTGGGAGCCTTAAGACCAGGCCCAGCTTCTGCAATTGCATCCAATATAGTCTGGAAATATGGGCTCTCTGCTATATGTGCCGGCACACCTGCATGTAAAAACCATTTCACAATAACTTTGATTGCTCCCTTTGCTGCCTTTGCAGTGGCTTTGACTCCTTTCAAGGCTTGCTTGATAGAATGTTGCTTTACAGACCTTGATCTATACAAATATCTATCCATAAAACCCTGTGTAGGATTATAAACATCTGAGAGTCTACCTCCACACCCTAATGCATCGGCAACCCTACGAACTGATGTGCTTCTAGGAAGAGATCTCCTAGAGTCATCTCTAGACAAATGTGACCCTGATGTCCCCATGCCCCTTCGTCTATCATCTTCCTCTGCATAAGAACGCCGACTAGCACGTGCAACTGCAGTGAACTCAGGCTCAGGATCATCATCATCATCATCATATTCGTCATCGTCCACATTGATTGGTAAACTATAATCTCTACGAATTTGTCGCCCAAAAATCTCATCTTGAAGCTGTTGTTGCTGCTGAGTTGTCAATAATTTTTCAGTCTTTCCCCCCGTCATGTATGCTTTCATTTCATTCCTAACCTCAAGTGGACATGATAGGCATTTTGCTACATTTTCTGAAATCTCAGCAATATGTTGTTTAAGACGATATATGCCTCCAAACATCTCCTTTGCACACCAATTACATTTGACTTTTTTCAGCCGTGCATCAAGGAGAGTACCATGAGCCCAACCAGGATCAATGGCCTGCTCCACCTCTTGCTCTTCATGTTCTTGATCTGCCATATTCTTGTGTAAGAATGCAATTGAATAAGACTAATAAATGTAAGTGAGAACCCTAATTTTTAAACCCTAATTAGGGTTCAATTTGGGAATTTTGGGGAAAATGGGTCCTGCAATGTAATTGAATCTACAAACAACTCTAATCAACTCAAATGACTACATTGGACACTCAATTGCACATTAGTTACATTAATGACACAAAATTCCTAATTTTTTAACCTAATTATGGTTCAATTTGAGGATTTTGGGGAAAATGGACCATGCATTGTAATTGAGTTTACAAACAAACTCTAATCAACTCAAATGATTGCATTGGACACTCAATTGCACATTAGTTGCATTCATTGCACAAAATCCCTAATTAGGGTTCAATTTGGGGAATGAGGGTCATAAACATCTTATCAATGCTATTTATCTATAGATCTATAACATATTCAACATTTCCTATTTTTCATATTTAAAAAAAAAATTAAAAAAACTCACCTTGCGCAGAAGGAAGAGAGAGAAGAGAACAGAAAAAGAGAGGAAGAAGCGGTGGCGGCGGCGTGCGGCAGTGGCCGGCGGCGAGCCTCCTCGGAGCTCCTGCGGCAGCGGCGAGGGAGGGGACCTCCGGAGGGGGGGGGGGCAGGGGGCTGGGAGCCTGGGAGGGGGCGACCTCTCTCGGGACTGCGCAGATAGCTTCTGACTGCGCAGTCCCGAACTCCCGATCCCTCCTTAAGGAGGGATCCGCAGGAGTCGGCCCTAGTCGGGCCGGATCCGCTTGGAGCGAGTGGACTCGGGGTGGATCGGTCGGAGTCGGGCTGAGTCGGCCCGACTCCACCCGATTCCGATCGATCCACCCCGATTTCACCTTGTACCATGGGTCCGACTCCGCTTCGAGTCGGCCGACTTTGCCATCCATGGATTCAACACCATGAAAGCCCCCCCAACTACAAGGTTATGGAAGCCCATAAACCATAATGCACAGGGTCCAGAAAAGGCTTTCAAATACCATTTCTGGTTGAGGCTGACTCTCACAGCCAAGGGAGGGATGGATGAAACTCCCACTGCTGGGAGAGGGACCTTCTAAGGGCAGAATCCTAAATCTAGGAACCAGTAGAGAGAAAGGAGGTGGATGGTTGGATCATTGGAACACTGTAGGAGGGCCATCACCTTTGCCACAAGTCCCTGTTCTGTGATACCATATGAGAGATAACACATGAGAGAAATCCTAAATCAGGGGATCATCTAGACTAATAAAGTTTTCCTCCTAATTTATACATATATAACAGATCATCTAGACTACTAAAGTTGCCCTCCTAATTCATACAGATATGACTAAAATGCCCTTCAGTATTAGATGGTCGTGACTGAGAAATATTTCATTCACAAAACATAAAGAAATAAGAGGAAAATAACAAAAGACCAAACTGCCCCTGTCAACAAATTTGAATCTCTGACACATTAAAACATTTTTTTTAATTTTTCCTTGCTCCAATTAGGAATACAATTTGAGCCTGTTGTATTTCCCAGTTTGTGGCGTTGTAAATCTATATCTTTACTGCTAGGGCTGATCCTTTTGAGTATCCCTCACAAAATCCATAACAGATCCTGGAGGTTTTCTGTTGACCAAGGACCCTATATATAGTCCTTACATTCTGGAACATTGGATCCAATACCCATTGAGGAATATCCACCAGTTGGCAATGCCGTCATACGCACATGTTGAAGAGCAAGCGAGAGTAGTGCCCATTCTACCCTGTTAACAGAAGCTGCCACATTTAACAAATTTGTTTCTTCTTGAACTGCAGAAAGTACCTGACTCTGAGACTCCTCGAATGATTTTTCAACCAGCATTCCTTGTTGAAGTGGTTGAATTTGGCCCTCCAATTCAAGATCTTAAGACAATAAGTGACGAGGGCTCCACTATTTTGAATACTTTTTACCTTTTCTCTCTACTTCATGTGAGACCATTGTTATCATGCTTCCTCTCATACAGGCCGATTTAGGCTTTGTCACATGGACCATGACAACCATGGGTGCATAGCCATATTATAACTGTAGAAAAATTTGGATCGAGAGAGAGGGATGGGAGGAGAGAAGAGGCACAATCTTTAGAAGAGGAAGAGGCCAAGAGCCGGCCAGAACTAAAGAGGCACATTGTCTCTCACACGTGTGTGTGTGTGTGTGTGTGTGTGTGTGTGTGTATATATATATACTGAAAAGGAAATAATACAAGTGTGCCACCAAGGGTATGTATACCCTAAATGCCATTAACAATGTATATAATGACTGAGTTAAAAGTATGCCTGTGCAAGACTACTATTATCTATAGAATTTACACTACCCCTCAAGCTAAGCATAGATATCTCTAATGCTCAACTTGGATAACAGCCATCTTCTTGGTAAAGACAACATACACTTGATCCGCTGACTGAACATAGGGCAAGTAAAGCTCACCAGAGTCCAACTTCTCCCTGATAAAATGATGGTCATCCTCGATCTGCTTAGTATGATAATACTGAACTGAATTATTAGCAATATTTATGGCTGCCTTATTTTCACAATAAAGCTTCATGGGAACAAGATCTTGAATCTTGATATCCTGCAGGAAGAGTTTTAACCATCGCATCTCAGAGACTCCATGCACCATAGCTTTATACTCTGCCTCTACATTGGATCTGGCAACAGATTATTATTTTGGCCAATCATGATCTAGACTGACAGATCTGTATCAGGATTGATTGATCCTGCAAACCATGGATTAGGGAAGAGGATCATTTCTGAATGGATTTAATTGCAATTAACTTCTTAAAGCTAATCCAAAGTATTGTCTAATTGTCACTACACAAATGTATGTCAATCTCTCTGAAGAGACCTCCGTGTATCCCCTTTTTCAGAAGTTGCGAGTAGTGAACAAACCTTTTCAAAGGTCTGTGATCTATGAAGAGCACCTGTCATTGTATACCTTTTATTATCACCGCAATAGGGGTTACTTACAATTATCTTACAAATCATTTTCTATTATTTTCCTTTTGTACGCACAGAGATAATGGTGAATATGCACCTTGTCCTGTGGCATAGACCTGCTCGAAGATACAGTTTTTACCAACTATAGGAAGTAATAAAGTATACATGCAGTAAAATCTACTTTCTAATGTAGGTTTGATGCTTACCTCTTGTTTCAAATAAGTGAACTACAACCATCATAAATCTATATTTTGTATATATTTTCTTTTGAATATCAAGATTAAACCCACCCTGCCAGGATCATGCCTAAATCACCAGTAGCTGGTAGCAGGTGATCCCGTATGCAGTGCTGACTGCTGAGTGCTGACTACCAATCCCGGATCGCAGCAACTGCTCTGGCTTGCCTTCAATGCACAGAAGACAATTGATGTTCTGCTGCCACTCAGAATTTTTGCTTTGTCCTCCTTTCTTTTGCTTTTCTCCTTCCCCATCCTCTTTGTCCTCATTTGCTCCTCTTCTTCTTTGCTTTTCAAGCAGCAGGAACCATATGACCCCCTTACTAGTCTGGGATTGTTGGATTGGATAGGGAAGATGAACCAACATTCCTACTAAAAATCCTTCAAACATCCGGCATCATGTTCACCAGTGTATTCCAACCATGGTTTTTTCTTGAAATCATTCTTTCCCCCCTAGTTGAGTAAAGGGAGAAGCATCATGGTTGATTGAATTGATCTGATAGAGAATTTGGTTCATGAATTATCTCCTGATTCATAAAATTCCACCTTCAATCTAGCAGTAGGATGTGCTTGAATGCTTCTTCGTGCATTAACAATGCTAGTACTGTTCCTGATGAATATCCATTTTTCTATGACATTAATATCATGTCAAACATTCAGGGATCTGCATGATTTAGGTCTTTTTGATCTTTTAGGCAGGATGAAAATGGAACTGATTGGGAGCGTTCATGGATGGAAACCCTTGATTCATTGCTTGGAGATATTCCAAAAAATATGTGCTCACGTGTTGCATCCATATCCATTGATGGAACATCAGCAACAACATTGATCATTAATGGGTACTCAACTTTCTTACAGTTACTTCATTGGTATATTTAACCTTTATAGTACATCAGTTCACCTTCTCCAACATTAACATTCTTGATTTCAGTGCCACAGGGCAGTTATTGCATAGGCCTTTGCTTTACAATGAAAGCTGTCCTGATGCCTTGCCAAGTGTCAGATTGATTGCTCCACAAAACCACACTGTCTGTTCTGGATCCTCCACCCTCTGTAAACTTATCTCATGGTGGAATTCATATGACTTAGAGAAAGACAATGCTGCTTTGTTACATCAAGCGGATTGGCTGTTGTGGCTTCTTCATGGAAAGCTTGGAGTAACAGACTACAATAATGCATTGAAGGTGCCACACGATTCCTGATGTTTCATTATCCCTTATCCAGAGATGAATGAGTGACTATTCCTTGCTTTGGAGTTTACTGTTTGAAAACCTTTCTTATGAACATCAAAAACTCATTTGAACATTGTGATTTTCTTCTTCATCTTATTCTAAAAAGATGCCAAACTAAATCTATCAAAATTTATGGTTGATTACAAAGCTTTTCTTAATCTGCGTATATACATGCAAAATAATTCTACTTTTTAATTGTCCAGGAATAACCTTGTAGAATGAGAGAAGAATAAGAATAAACTTTCTGAAACTTTCATTGCATCTTTGGCGAGCTACTTTTGTTGTTTTTGCTTACTTGACAGCTGGGATATGATCTGGAGGCTGATGCTTATCCATCTTGGCTGCGTTCCCAGCCGTTTTCACAAATGTTGCCATCCGTTCAAGCACCAGGAACTCCAATTGGTCTTATAAAAGATGATATTAGACAAAGATTTGGTAAGCAAGATTTTTTTTCCCATTTTCCAAAGCTTTTCTCACCAGAAAGACTGCTTATGCACATTTGACTTCTTGGTGTACCATCTCTTGTATCCTGTTTCACTTTCTCTGAAGAGCATCTCCCTCTTCATGTACAAATGTGAGTTTCTGTTTCCCATTGTTGGATGTGGAAAATTCTCTCACATTCTTTTCTTTTCTGTTTTTAGTTTTTGCGGGCGTGCCGGTCTGTACAACAGACAAATTTGGGGTTCGCTTGATGCGGGTATATACGTGTCTATTTACTGGACTACATTTATTCCGCTTGGTTTATTTTATCAGGCGATTAGGGTTTCATGTACTGGATCTTTTCCCACCGACCGAAGTCGGTGTTAATTTACATCGAGTCGAACTCGAACACTTCTGATTTTCTGTCAAAGAACGTCTTTTATCTCTGTTTATTATGACAACATTGACCCTAATGGTTGCCCTTGTTGACATGAAAAATTGTCAAGACCCCAACACCCCATAAGAAGGGACATATGGGGGCCTACTTATAGGCAAAACCCCCCCAAGTTCAAAACCGCAACACGTGCGAAGGCACATTGATGTAAACGCCCAATGGAGGCATAAACACCCCGTTGAGGACATATATGTAAACGTCATCAATACAACACATTTGGGGACGCTTGTGGAAATTTACTTGTCGTCTAATTTCCTTAAATCTCGGCATAAGATCTTTTAACAAACGTATCGCATCGAAGGTATTCGGATGTAAATAAAACACCGACTCTGGTCGGTGGGGAATGGTCCAGTACACGACCACTCTAATCGCCTGAAAATACAGACGCGCGCGGAAAAAAAAAATATTCGAGGGCTCAGGGTTTACACCCAATGCACCTCATAAAATAAATTTCTTTGTCTGTTTATTGCAAACAGTCTGGCACGCCCGAAACGCATTGCAAATTTAAAAAAAAGACGTGTATGCGTCCGCATCACGTCGAAAGAAAACAAATTCCGCGTTCCACAGTCATGTTGCCAGCCATCCATTTAACTGTGATTTCCTCTAAACGATGATGGTAAAGGACGACATTACCCACTGATAAATCAAACACTCACACTCAGAGAGAGAGATGTGGATGGAGTGGGGGTCAGGGTAAAGTGTTGGATCATCCCAGGGCGATGATCCGTTGACAGATCAAGCAGATTTATTTATTTTTTTGAAAAAATCATAAAATTCAGGAAAACTAGGAAAGAAGAGGAAGAGAAACAATCTCCCTTTTTAAAGAGGAGGTCGGTGAATGAAGAAAAGAAAAACTAAGAAAAAACCCTTTCCCACGGCTGCACTTCCCCTTTACCTCTTTTCCCCTTTCCCATATTTGAAAGAAGAAGAAGAGGGGGGGGGGACCCCTCCCCTCTACTTTCCCATGTTCCCCCATCTCCTTTTCCTGTATTTGAAAGAAGAGAAAAAGAAAACCCTCTTCCTCCACTTCCCCATCCCCCCCTCACCTTTAACCTTTCTTCTTGTGGCCCTGTCTTCCTCTTCCCGATTGGTCATTTAGGGATGAGGAAAAGGGTGGGTGCCACATGGGGAAGAGGAAAAGGGGGAAGATGGGTGCTTCAAATGAGGAAGGGAAAAAAAAAAGATGGGGGGGGATGGGAAAATGAAGGGAGAAAGTTTCTCTTTTTTTCTTCTTCTTAGCAGGAATAAAAAAAAAACTTGACTGGTCTGGATCAGTCAATCTGGTTCTGCCAGAATTTGGCTGGATCAGAACCCCCCCTGTTGAACCCCAAAAAGTTACAGACAACATCCTGGGTACTTCCCTTCAAGGACAAACCAACAACTCTTCAGGCTGCGTTAAGTCTCCGAACAATCGGAAGAGATTAACGCCTTGTACTAAACATTGAAGTACAAACATGGCATGGAAGAAAAATCCAGTAACATGAGGTCTATAAAGACCAAGTGACAAATACAAATACAAATACAAATACAGCACGGAACAAATCCGGCAGCACAAGGTCCATGAAGACCAACTGTGAGATACAAATACACGGACGAAGGTCCATAAAGACCAAGCATGAAGTACAAGTACAAGTACAAGCACAAGAACAAGTCGGCGACAGAAACTCCAAGGATGCAAATGCAACTCTTCACCGGGTAAAACTCCGAGCAAGGGAAGCAGGATTTTAGCAAACCAGTCCCCCCCAAAAATGAGGCCCTTATAGCCTATTTATAGGCAATCCTTCCCCCCATTTCAAAACACCCCTAGGTCTAAGGGGAAGGGGAGAAGAGAGGGCGGTTGGAGGGCTCCAACCTGTTTAATATTAACAGGTGGAGGCCCCCCCTCCAACCGGTTTAATATTAAACGGTTGGAGGGGAGGCCCCCTCCAACTTCTTAACATAAAACCGGTTGGGGGGTGCTCCCCTCCAACCGATTTTATATAAATCAGGTTGGAGGGGAGGCCCCCTCCAACCTTTTAATATAAAACCGGTTGGGAGGGGAAACCCCCAACCTGTTTTATGTTAAACAGGTTGGGGGGTGCTCACACCCCCACTTGTTTTATATAAAATAGGTTGGAGGGGAACCCCCCCAACCTGAACATCCCCAACCTGTTTAATGTTAAACAGGTGGGGGTGCTTCCCCCCAACCGGAATGGGGGTTCTCCCCCCTCCTTCTCCTGTTTATGCAGGGAGGGGAGGAGAAGCCACCCCCTATAAAAGGGGAGGCACCCCCTCCTTCTGAAGTGGGCAAAAACCCCTAAGCCCCTATATGCTGGAGGAGAAAGCCCCCAAAAAAAAACCCCCCCTCTATGCTGAAAAAAATCAGTCCCCATAGGTGCAAAGTCCCCCAAAAAAATCCCTGCTGGTTGGCAATCCCCCAAGCCTTGTAAACCAGTCCCAAAACCTTGTAAACCAGTCCCTCAAAGCCTTGTAAGGCCCTGGTTCTGAAATTTTCAGAAATACAAAAGCTTCCTTCTTCCAATCCCCTTCACTTGTTCTTCCAAGTTCTTGGTTTGGAGTGAAGGTATTGGTTCGTTCCTTGTTCAATATGGAGTGAGGAGTGCCCGATAACGTGGAAAAGAGCGGGAGATCGTCATCGTATACGGCTCCGACATCTCCCTCGCGCCACATCCCCACATCGAGCAAGTCTCTGTGGGGATCCAGGGGTTTAAATGCCGTCCATATCGAGCAAGTCTCTATGGACATATGGTATTTAAACACTCTTTGTCTCTCTCTCTTGGTATATTTATACCCCACATCGAGCAAGTCTCTGTGGGGGATTGGGTTTAAATACTGTCCATATCGAGCAAGTCTCTATGGACATATGGTATTTAAACACCCTTTGTTCTTCTCTCTCTTGGTATATTTATACCCCACATCGAGTAAGTCTCTGTGGGGATTCAGGGGTTTAAATACTGTCCATATCGAGCAAGTCTCTATGGACATATGGTATTTAAACACCCTTTGTTCTCTCTCTCTTGGTATATTTATACCCCACATCGAGCAAGTCTCTGTGGGGATTCATGGGTTTAAATACTGTCCATATCGAGCAAGTCTCTATGGACATATGGTATTTAAACACCCTTTGTTCTCTCCCTTGTTTATATTTTACCCCACATCGAGCAAGTCTCTGTGGGGGATCCAGGGGTTTAAATACTGTCCATATCGAGCAAGTCTCTATGGACATATGGTATTTAAACACCCTTTGTTCTCTCTCTCTGGTATATTCATACCCCACATCGAGCAAGTCTCTGTGGGGATTCAGGGGTTTAAATACCGTCCATATCGAGCAAGTCTCTGGACATATGGTATTTAAACACCCTTTGTATCTCTCTCACTTGGTATATTTATCCCCCACATCGAGCAAGTCTCTGTGGGGATTCAGGGGTTTAAATACCGTCCATATCGAGCAAGTCTCTATGGACATATGGTATTTAAACACCCTTTGTATCTCTCTCTCTCGGTGTATTTTAAATACCTTTGTATATTTGTGCTCTAAGTGCCTCCATATCGAGCAAGACTCTATGGGTACGGACATTTAGATGCCTTGTACTCACATGTATAGTTCCTTCGAGGAGACTGCTCAAGCAGGGATTCTGCTCAAGAGTATATCTGTATAACCATAATCTCATGCTTATATGCATATGTTTTCTTGAGGAAACTCTGTCTAAACAGAAATTCTCCTCAAATACATACTCATATAATTGTGAGGTCTTGTTCATACGGATATGAATCTTGAGTTGAACTCTGCCCACGCAGGGGTTCTACCCGAGAACATATCCATGTAAGTACAATCATATGTATATATTTCCTTAAGGACACTCCGTCTAAACGGAAATTCCGTCCTAAAAATTACTCGTATGTTCACAACTATGTGTTTATATGCATACGTTTCAACTAAGATCTTGTCATCGGAGACGAGTATATACTCAAAAGATAATTTTGCTAACACGGGCATGTTCCTGCCCATGGCAAGCTACATGACAAGTTCCACAAAGGAAACTCATACTCTTTAAAAAAAAAAAACAACAACCCTATTTTTCAAACTTGGACTCATTTTGTTCAAAATAAACAAAGCAAAAATGTTGTCTTGAAATTTCTTACAGATGCATATATTCTCGCCCGCGCTATGAAATGGTATTCGGGTTGAAATAAGTGTTAATACGACATCTAAAGCTTTTAACTCGATGTAAATGTAACATCGATTCCGATCGATGGAGACAGGGGTCCAGCACACGCCACCCCAATCGCCTGATGATTAAAAGGCACGGAATCAAAGAAGTTCAGATCAAAACACGGCGCACCCATCCGTTTCACGGATATATAAAAATTCTTTCTCTGCATTGCGCAGACCCTTACTTCTGCCTGGCAGGCAGGCTGGCACGCCCCGCAACACAAAGTCAAAAAACATGATAAATGAAACGAACCCCCCCCCCCCATACATAATGGGGGGGGATGAAAGAAGAAAGGAAGAAGAAAAAATTCCCGTGTCCACCCCCCCCCCCCCCCCAAAACCAGAATCAGCTGTTCCTGATCTGGATCAGCTGACTCTGCCTTCCATGCTGAAGTCTTCCATCCCTCCATATTCCTGGGTCAATAACGGGATTAAAACTCATTTGATTGACTGTTTGTTGACACGGGATTTTTCTTCACTCAATTTTGTTTGTTCGTTTCGTTTTATTCGGTTCAAGGTATTCATTCATTTCCCATATTTTTGGATTTTGGTATTTGCGGGGCGTGCCAATCTGTCTAGTAGACAGGAGAAAAAGTCCGCGCGATGCGGAGGAAGGGTTTTGGTGTCCTTGGAACGGACGAATGGGGTGTCTGTAAAACAGACAATGAAAGGTGTCTGGGAAACGGACGGGTGCGCCGTAATTTATCTGAACTTCTTGAGTCCCGTATCTATACTCATCAGATGATTGGGGTAGCATGTGCTGGACCTCTGTCTCCATCGATCGGGATCGATGTTACGTTTACATCAAGTTAAAGTTTTGGGTGTTATTTGGCACCGACTTTAACCTAAATACCATTCATAGCAAGGATGAGAACATATATAAAGAATTCAGAAAGTCCTAATATGATATTTTCCCCTTTTTTTATTGGAAATATATCTTATTCTTTAAAAATGTTTGAGTTTGTTTCATTTTGAATAGTATGAAATGGTATGATTGCCTATTTTCTTTGGGTGTAAACTGTGATTTTGAAAATGGAACGGGTATATATTTATAGACCCGTTTGAGGTTCAAAATGTATGATTTGAACTTTCGTTTTGAATGGGTATACACCCGCAGATTATTTCTGGGTTTTGTGTAACTTGGGCAGCACTTCCAGATGGGCAGAGTTGTTTACTCAAATCTGATATGGCCTATTCTCTCTTTTCTTTTTCCCAATGCTTTTTTCTTTTGGCCACAATTTTGTAGCCGTATGGGCATCTTTTTATGAAGATCCTTGTCCAAGCGGAGTTTCTCCCGAGAAATGACTCACGTGGATACAACTCTTTTACGTGTATATATTTCTGGCAGAATTTATGTTCGGCCAGAGTTCTTCTCTCTTCCCTTTTGAATTATACTCATTTAACGCTGTTCCCTCTTTCTTTGGGGTATGCGCATATCTTCTGCAAAAAGCTTCTCTTCTCTCTCTTTTTTTTTATATACACAAATGTAGAGTAGTATGCATCTGAATCTGTTTCTGGGCAGAACCCCCACTTTAGACGGGGTACCTTTGAAAAACGTATGCATATGAAATAGTACTCGTATGAGTATGTTTTTAGGGAGAATTTCCATTCAAGCAGGATTCTTCCTGCAGAACTTGTGTGCATAGCCACGAATTTGCAAATCCCCTTTTTTTTATGAGTATCTTCTTGAACGGTATTTCTATTTAAGCAGAGTTTCCGTCAATGAATTGAAATCTTTATGGTTATGCAAGAGTGTTTTTGGACAGAATTCCACTTGGACAGAGTTTCCCCAAGGAAACATACGCATCTAAGCACAGATTCGTAATTATATGGATATGTTTCTTTTTTGAGTAAAGATCCTACTCAAACGAGAATCCTGCTAAAGAACATATATATGCATAGATGCAAAATTCCCATTGCCTTATGGATATGCTTCCGAGCTATATCCCCGCTGAGGCGGGAGCTCCCCAGAGTTTCCTCCGGGAAAGGGATCTCTGTCCGGGCAGAGTTTCCTTTAAGAAACATGTACATATGAATGTGAACTCGCGAACATGCAAGTACATCCTTGGGCAGAATCTCCGCTTGGGCAGAGTCTCCACTAAGAAACATATGCATATAAATACGAGTTTATGGTTATGTGAACACGTTTTTAGAAGGAACTTTGACATGGGCAGAGTTTTCTTCCAAGAAACATAAATGTATAAGCACAAATTTGAGTTTTATAGATATGTTCTTATGCAGAATCTCCACTTAGGCAGAGTTTCCCCTAAGAAACATATCTGTGAACACAAATTTGTGAATATACGAATATGTTCTCGGATAGAATCTCTGCTTGGGCAGAGTTTCCCCTAAGAAACATATACATATAAGCACAAACACACCATCCCAGAGACTTAGAACTCGATGGGAGGTGGCACATATGCATCTGGATGCGTAGCATTCAGAGCACGAATTCCAAAGGTATTTAAACACCATATGTCCGAAGATGGACGGTATTTAAAACCTATAGCCCATGGGGGCCGATGCCGTATTACGGACTTAAGACAATGAAGATTGCCGATGTCGTATGAGGATGACCCCTTTATTTTCTCACTCAGCTCGGGTGGGGAAGGGAATTTGATACCTTCACACGCAAGAAAGGAGGTTGGGGAAGAGATGGAAAATTCTGGGATTTCCTATTCTTTGGAATTTCAAGGGGAAAGGGGACAGCATATGGGGCTGCAGCACCTTGGGGCTTGGCCTCCCTTTTTTTGGGGGGGGGGGGGATGGGGGTGCCTTTTATAGAGGAAGGCCCCCCCCCCCCCCCCCCCCCCCCCCCACAATGGTGGGATGGGGACCCCTAACCGATGGGACTACCATCGGTTAGAGGGTTAAAGCCCCTCTAATCGATGGGGGTACCATCGGTAGGGGCTACCCCCTTTAAACGATGGAGGTTCCATCGGTTAGAGGGGAATCCCTCCCTAACCGATGGAGGTTCCATCGATTAGAAGGGGGGGCTCCCCTAACCGATGACAGTCCCATCGGTTAGGGGACCCTCTCCCCTTAACCGATGGAACTTCCATCGGTTAGAGGGAGTTCCCCCTCTAACGATGGTAGTGCCATCGGTTGGAGCAACCGATGGTGCTCCATCGGTTAAGGGGGAAAGCCCCCTTAACCGATGATAGCCCCATCGGTTAGGGGGAAAAACCCCCTAACCGATGATGCTTCCATCGGTTTAGGGGAGGGGGGGGCTTCTATAAATAGGCCTTCCCCCTTGACATTTGGAGGGGTTGCCATTCTGAAATCAGAAATTGTGCCTTGTTGGAGCATTCCCGGGCGGAGAATTGCAAGTCTTTGGAGCCTTCGTGGCGGACTTGTTCTTGTACTTATTCTTCACATTCGGTCTTGTAGACTTTATGATGCCGGAATTCTTCCGTGCCGTATTTTATACGGAGATTTATTCTCCTCGGCATCTCCACTTGCTTGGGGTGCTTGACACCATTTGAGAGCTTGAATGGCTTTCAACGAAAAACTTGGATTAAGTTATGACTTTAAATAACCTTGGGGTCACTCTAATCATAACCCTCTTGTTCCCTTAATCAGGCCGTTAAACCAGTTAGGTGAGGTCAATATTTCACCGGTAGTTACCAACCCCAGGTTAGGTAGCCACCCTCCTTCCATGGGCTAACTAACTGATTAGTTGCCCACAAGTGAATGCCAACTACTTGGCTTGTTGGACCACTATATAAGGGAGCATGGTACTCCTCTTAACAAGCATCCAACATATATATATTTTTTGTTCCAACACTGATCCAGTGAACAAAATATCCTTTCAAGCTCTGGAGTCATTTTAGAGGGCTTCAATACAATACTTATAGCCAACTCACCTATTACACTCTTAAAAAATGTACAATTCCTTCTGTAATCAAGGTAATCTGCATCTTTGACTATGTCTAAGCTCTTTCAAATTAACATACAATTTTTACTTGTCTGGCATGGTAGATACATAAAAATGGACCCTAGAAATTATCATGTCAAGTTATAGGATAGCATTGTCGATAGATGGGGGAACAGGAAGAAAGTTGGACGAAGAGCATGGCGGGAAGGAAAGCAGCAGTGGTTTTTATAAAATCATGCCACAATTAGCAATGAAGCCGAGGATGGTGAGCATGATGGCGGTGGAACTTGCAAGAAAGACAGGCCCCTGTATTTCACAGTCAAATGGAGACAAAGGCTCATCTTGTGGCGGTGAACCATCAAAGCCTCTCCTCACAATCCTCATGAGTGGCATTTTCTTATGCGAGCATGTGATTTTCTACTTGAGATTTAACAAGAACCATAAAATCCGATGAACGGCTGAGACTCTGAGCCAATCAGATATGTAAAGAATATAAATACATGGATAAACAGATAAATGGAATTGGAAATAGCAACCTTTTCCCTTAAAGACTAAATAGGGACAATATCCTTATCCTCCTAAAATCCCAGACAAGTAGTACCCAGATTCCTTAAGCTTCAGACCAGTTGGGGCAAACAGATACTACCTTGTCTTTTGACATTCTTAGTGGATGATAACATCATTTCCTCTATGGAAAAAATTCCCACTATTACAATTTTGTTGTGCGGCAAATGCTGTCATGCTGATGCTAACTCTCGAAGTGTTGCAAGTGCATATATATGGAGCTTTCTCCCTCAACTTTGGCCACTTTTCTGATGTCTATGCCTTTTGTAGATGCATATTTATCACACCATTTCTCTTACTTATTAGTGTGGAGGACCAATTGTTCTACACATTTTTTTTTCTTGGCAACCTTCTAGATGTTTAACCAGGATATGAAAATATACTAAGCATGATACCAATATCTTTTGCCAGGTTTTCAAAAGAACTGCATTGCCTCTACAGGAACTACAGATAGCATTGCAGCTTTCCTTGCTTCACGAGCTACAATACCAGGCAAAGCTGTATGTTTTCTACTGATTTAGTCCTCATCCTTGTCATTCATTCATCTAATATCCGTGCTTCAATCTTTATGCTTGGCTCAGGTCACATCCTTGGGATCAACACTTGCAGTTAAGCTTCTTAGCACCCATAGAGTTGAGGATGCTAGGTTTGGTATTTATAGCCATCGCCTAGATGATATGTGGCTTGTTGGAGGGGCTTCAAATACTGGTGGAGCCGTCCTGAGACAGATGTTTAAAGATAAAGAATTAGAACAACTAAGCAAACAAATTAATCCTATGCTGCCCTCTACTTTAGACTTCTATCCTCTGCCTGCGGTAGGTGAAAGATTTCCTGTAGCAGATCCGAATATGATTCCAAGGTATGGCATGTCTGTTCACAGCTTAATCCATACGTTATTCTTTTTCTTTTTCTTTTTTGACAAAGTAATCCATACGTTATTCAGTTCTTGCCTCAAATTCTAGATAATTCTTAGTTATATGCTTGAAAAACCAGCCCTGCAGTGGAATTTTGTCAGGGGACAGGCTTTGTGCAGAAATCTTCACTTTTCCAATGACTTTCTTTATCATACGAAATTATTGTTGACAAAAGGTCAAATGGCTCCAATCCAGGTTGATTGATCTTGTCTCAAATTGGGAACTGGTTCATAAAAATTTTGGAGAAAATGAGAAGACAACAATTTGTGTGAGACTTAGTTTCCTCCCTAGCATGCATTAGCTAGTGTATGGTCTTCTAGGTTTAAAGGAGGCAACAAATTTTGTTTTATCATCTTTTTCTCATCTCTTGGAACGATTAGTCTTTTGTTCTTTTGTTCGTTTATTTGTTAAAACATGATCTCGCATAATGTGCCCCTGGATGTCTTAAAGTTCTTGAAATTCTGACATATCTGATTGTGTTCATTTGGATTGGACCACACCCGATTGAAGCTGCTTTCTAGGTTCATTTAGATTTGGGTCCTCCTACGGTCCTACCGGCTCTCAAGTCAATGTCAATGACATCTCCCTGTTGGGAAGGGACCCTTGGTTTGTTTCTTGTGATGCATCATAGTCTCATGCTATAATGGAAATGGGTTTAATATAGCTAGGAAGATTAGATGTTCAGTTCATTCACCAATTTGTTGCCTTTAAGAGACAGTTTTCGCTGAATTGACACTGTGAATTGTGTTCAACTAGACCAAGATTATGTACTTACCTGTGGAACTGTGCAAGTAGTCGCCAAGTCTACAAATTAAACTTCATTCCGCTAATTTATGTGTTTGTGTTTGGAAATTGATTTACTTAAATTTAAATCTGTGTAGTGAGTTTAATTATGACATGTTTATGTATGTTTTCGAATCTCGGCAGACTCATCTGGTGACCGGCCAGTCGGCGCCGCGGCAGTGCAGGGACCTGTTGATGGCGCCGGTCGGTTGCTCGAAGAACCCGCGCGTGGGCACGGTATGTTGACCTATTGGCAGGGAGGCTGCGGTTGTCGAGCGTGGTCGAGTTAGACGGCTGCTGGGTTCGCAGACAGGGCACCTGGGGGCAGTCTGTCGCACTGCAGAGCTGGAACGAGGGCGGTCGGCACTGCTGGTCTGGGTTCGCCCAGGCACGGGCGACGAGGGGTGGGGTGCAGTTCCTGCACACTTGTGGGTGTTGCTGGCTGGTTTGCGGACGGTCACGGCGGGCTCGCGGGGCGGTCTTAGCAGCGGGCCTGCACACAGTGAGGGTGAGAGAGCTGCGAGAGACCGAGAGAGAGAGTTCAGAGAGAGAGAGAGAGAGGACAGCGCAATGGGGAGAGATTTTCGAGAGGGCGAGGAGGGGCGGCTGGGGCGGTGGGGCTTCTCACCCTCCCTTCATGGGATCCCCATGCACACAGGCTTCTGCAACACCCAAAACTGTCCCAATTCTCAAGCGTCGTTTCTTTCTTTCCATTCATGCATCATTTCCCAAAAGAGGTGTACATATACATATATAAAGAGCCACTCCGAAAACCCAAAAGACAACAATATAAAGACCAAAATTCCCCCTGTAACCAGAAAATACAGAAAATTGTGTAGGAAAATGCAGAAAAATATAAAGGCTACAGAATTGTCCCTAAATGGGCTAGGGCTAGGGCTGTTCATAATTCGGTTCAAACCGAAAAACCGAACCGAACCGGCCAATTCGGTTCGGTTCGGTTTGAGAAGTGCCACGGTTCAGTTCGGTTTTGCACAGTGAAACCGAATGAATGAAAATATATAATAAATATATTTTATAATGAATATAACATAAAAGTGCGCCTAGCCCAGTGGCTAGGCGCGCTTCTTCCTTTGGGGCCGCCCTGGGTTCGAAACCCAGGACAGCCCCGCGCGTTTAGTTTAGGTTTTTTTTTTTGTTTTCGGTTCAAACCGAACCGAACCGGTTCGGTTCGGTTCGGTTTGAACAAAATTTCGGTTCGGTTCGGTTTCCTCTAAAAAGAGGTCTAAACCGAACCGAACTGAACCGTGAACGCCCTAGCTAGGGCACTCTCATTCATGGATGGGGGTGTCAGCTTTGGTTTTGGGGGGGAGGGGGGGGGTCCGAAACGATACGGTGTCGGTTTTGAATTTGGCCGAAATCAGCCGAAACATGCAAAACCCCATTAAAAATATTAAAAAATCAGTAAAAATCAGTAAAAATTATAAAAATTATCAATACATCACCAAAATCAGTGGACATGCGTTTGAATCTAAATAAATTAGATTAATGAGAAATTGCAGTTTACCTGAATGTCACCTCGAGGCGTAGTTATTTACCTGAAATGATAGGCATAGTTATTTACCTGAACATCATTTAAGTAAATGTTAGTATTTGTAGTTTCATTTATTTAAGATATTACATGTAAATAAGGAAGTACCCCTGTTGAACTTTAAAAGTTGTGATGGATGTCCACTAGAAGAAGTGCCAGGGTCCATTTATAGTGGTCTAACAGTTGCTTAGGTAGCCCATTTTTGGTTGCTTAAGTACTAAGAATGAAGCCCCCATCAAGGGGTATCTTAAAGGCAAAGTAAACTTATTGCTTAAGGCGACCCCATGGTTGCTTAAGTAATGTTGGATCCAAGTGCCCCCTCCAAGTTAAGGAAGGGAGCCTATTTATTAGCAGCAAGCCCTCAAGGAAAGCCAAAGTTCAAGAAGGAACAGTGCTTCAAGGGAGATATAGCACGGAAGAAATCCGGCAACACAAGGTCTATAAGACCAAATACAAAGAACAAGTACAAAGAACATCCGCGGCAGAAGGTTCTTAAGGACACTCCGCCTAAGCGGAGGTTCTGCCGGAAAACATACTCATATGTTCACAACTCTGTGCTTATATGTATATATTTCCTAAAGGAAACTCTGCCCAAGCGGAGGTTTTGTCGGAAATACATCCATATATCTACAAATATTGTGCTTATATATGTATATTTCTTAAAAGAAACTCTGCCCAAGCAGAGGTTCTGTCCGGGAACATATCCATATATTCACAAAAGGAGTTGTGTATATACGCGTATGCTCTCTGGGAGAAGCTCTGCTTAAATAGGGATCCTGTCGAAAATATATCCATATGTTCACGAATATATGTTCATGTGAATATGTCTTTTAAAGGAAACTCTGCCCAAGCAGGGGTTCTGCCCAAAAACATATCCATATGTCCATAATACATATGTGCATATGCACATATTGCAAGGGGACACTTTGTCCATACAGAGGCTCTCCCCTAAAGTCAATACAATTATATGTACTCCAATTTATACTCATATATTCGCGCGATAACCTTGCCTATGCGGGAGTGCTGCCTAAATTCACAATACACTCAAATTACCAAATGAATTCACGGGTATATACCCGTTCACTTTCAAAGTTATATATCAAACCCTCAAAAAGAAGAACTCATAATCCCTTTCAAAATGAAATGGTCGGGTACCAAATAAATTCACGAGTATACACCCGCATCCCTTTAAATCATATTTCAAAATCCAAGGGAAATCCATACTCCTATTCAAAATGAAACCCCTTTCACAAGACAAGTGCCCTTCTTTTCAAAAATGAAATACCTTTCTCAAAGGAATAAATCCTTTTTCTCAAATCAAAACTCAAAATACCTCTTTTAAAGGAATAAATCCTTTCTTTTAAAATTAAAATTCATTTTGTCCGACAATAATAAAAAGGGAAAAACATCGTATTTCAATTTTCTAGAAAATGCATATTTTCTCGTCCTTGCTATGAATGGTATTCGGGTTAAAACTGATGTCAAAATGACATCAAGGGCTTTTAATCCGATGTAAACAAACATCGATTCCGATCGATGGAGATAGGGGTCCAGCACACGCTACCCTAATCGCCTGACGAATATAACGCGGAACCAAATACGTTCAGATTTAAAACGGCGCACTTGTCCATTCTATGACATCAAATTTTCTTCTCCGCACTGTGCAGACTTTTACTTCTGTCTGTTAGACAGGCTGGCACGCCCCGCAAGGCAAAAGAAATAAAAGAAACAAACAACAAATCAAGTCAAACTCGAATAACAAATCAAGAAAGATAAGAGAGAAAGACGTAAGATTTTTCCGCGTGTCCACAACCCTCAATTGAATCCAATAAAAATATTAAAAAAATCATATCTCATACTAATAAAAAGTCAACTCTCCCATCCAAGAAGAAAATCGCGATTTTGGTGATTTCATCAAAATAACATCTTTCCAATCTCTCATAATTTGACTTATCGAAAAATTTCATAATTCAAATAAACTCAATAGAATACTAAAAATCAAAAGTCCGATGAAAAAGTCAAACGTGCATATGACTTCTCCAAGAGAGTCACTATCTTACTGACATAAGTCATATGCACGTTTGATTTTTTTCACCGGACTTTTGATTTTTAGTATTCTATTGTTTATTTGAATTATGAAATTTTTAGAAAGTCAAATTATGAGGGATTAGAGAGACGCTATTTTGATGGAATCACCAAAATCACGATTTTCTTCATGGATGGGAGATTGACTTTTTATTAGTATGAGATATGATTATTTTGATATTTTTATTGGATTTAAATGGAGGTACTTCCTTATTTACATGTACTATCTTAAGCAAATACTACATTTACTTAAATGATGTTCAGGTAAATAAGGCACTATGTATATATCAGGGGATTGAAGGGATTCCATAACACATATTATATATATCAAGGGCATCAGAACATGAATCCCTCAGTTCGGCCTTTTCGGGCCGACACCGGGCGAAATGGTTTTGGGTGTCGCCCGAAACCATTAATTTTTTTTTTTTAGTTATCGGACCGGAATAGTGTTCCTATCGGTTTCGGATCGGAGGGGTCCGATACCGATATGTATCGGACAACACCCCCATCCATGCTCTCATAGCAGCCCAAATAAACAGTCCAAAGCATCAGAAATCCTCCAGAGTCTCACCAATACACAAGGAAGTCGGCTCTGCTGTCCGGCGGCGACGGTAGATCAGGGTCGGGTCGAACTGGGTATGCGCACGGGTGTTTTCACCATTGAGCCTCCATAGCTGGCCAACGTATGTTACTCAAGGGGAGTTGGTGTGCAAGCTGAAGAAGGCTATTTATGGTTTGAAATGGAGTCCTAGTGCTAGGTTTGATAAATTTAGACGAATTGTTTTTGGGATTAGCTGAAAGAAGTCAGGCTGACCATTCTATCTTTGCTCACCACATATAATTGTGTAGGTCTATCCACGTATGCGTACCCCCACATTGGAGAGTTCAAGGCCTCAATCAAGTGCATTGTTGGAATATGGAGCTTAATATATATGTGGTTATGATATATGTAATCATATAAATAAATTTACACATTCATATATGCATACAATGTGTATATATATATATATATATAATCATATACATATCTCTTAAATGTACAACCATAATTAATATATCTTTATAGTATACATATCATACTAATGAACACTTTATACATATATGTGTGCATTAAGTACATACAATCATATATTAATGTAAATATAATAATAATATAGTTAATGTACATATATGACACTATATATAAAATTTGTGTGGCAGAATCGGTCGGATTAGCTGATTCACACTGATTTGGTTCAATTCCGTCCGATTCGGCCGGAATTTCTACGATCTAGGGGGATACCCCCAAAATCGGATCGGCTAGGCCTATCTCATATAGAATCGGCCTAGGCTGATCAGATATAGAATCAGCCAATCCTAATCCGGATCAGGCGATTCTCCATTCCATGGTGTGGACTGACATTTTGCAAGAGATGCTGTCACGTCCAAGAAGATATACACTCCTTTTACTCCTATAGATACACAAGTGGCATTTTTTTTTACCAAGTCTCTTGGTATCTCTAGATTTGTTACTCTCTACAGCAAGCTGGGCCTTTTTGACATATGTGCTCCAACTTGAGGGGGAGTGTTAGAATAGGTGAAGTGTTAGAGTTAGTTTAGAGTTATGGCTCACTATATTGCTGTACTTGGGTTACAACTTATGTGTAAGGTATACATACTCATCTTTTGGCTAATGGAGATTAGATTTCCATTTTTCTTCCAGATAACAGTTGTTCCATGCTCTGCCAGGACAATTCCACAAGCTTGTTAAGGTTTCCCACAAACTATTGCTAGTCTGGGAAAATCTAGGTCCTTCAGCTGTTGTTCACTAATAGTTGAAGATAAATACTTCATATGTTTATTGAATTGGTCTACATGAGTAGCTGGTGGTGTGATGCATGTATTTATTCTTGTTCAATTGATGAACTTATGATGATTAGTCTGATTTAGTTGCAATATGGGGAATAAATATTTAGACATTAATCTAGAACGTAATGAATGTTGTAAATACTGTATGATATTGTGAAATCATTGTAAAATATATAAGAAAAGTCCTAGACAACAGATGTTTTTTCAACCAACCCTCAAACAACAGTTTCACCCCAAGAAAGATGCTAAAACATGCATGAAAACTGATAAATAATGTTAATTAAATTATGTCCCCGAGACTTTCTTCTGGATTCAGGTAGACCAGGACTTGCATGTGCACAGTCCATATATTAATAGTCCAAATTAGATGGATAACAGAATTTGACTAATTGGAAAGCTACTTGTATATATATATCTTGTTCATGTGTAGTCATTTATACCAGTTTTTAATTACGAATGCAATAATGTTTTCCCTTACCCCTAAAAAAGGATTTTTTTCCCTTTCTCTAATTTTCAAGAATTTACACAGTTGTCAAATTCTGATGAATCTTAGTGCATCTGCAAAACATCTGGTAGTTTGTATTAAAATATTAAGCTACTTACTATTGGATCTATGATACCAACATTCAATTAGAAAAATCATAATGATCATCAATGGGCATGTGAACAAAGTTGGAGGTGACATGATGGTCAGAAGCAAGAACCATGTTCTGCATTGTGAATTATTATAAGCAAGAAATAGCAAACAAATGTGCATATACTTCTGCAGGAAGTATGAATTCTCATGCCAATGAGTCAACTTTCTGATGACAGAAAAATCTGGGGCATACTTTTCTCTGAGTCATTCTCATCAGTTTTGGTTTAGATTTCTTGATGGGTATCTATGGCTCTTAAAAGGCAGACTCTCTATTCACAGCATGTTATCTGTGCCATTGTTTCTCAGTTGCAGTTCATGCGAAGACAAGATTCCTTCTCGAATGATTAACAATTGTATAGAATTTTCAATCACACCTGCATTTCATATAGCCTCTCTCTTTAGGATACCTACTGCATAAAACTTATCTGTAGAAATAGCTTAAGCATTTAGGATTTCCACTTTAGATGTAAGAGTATATAAATCGTACCATAATGGTGAACATCAATGATCCTAGGTAAGCCTTTCAAGTGTTCACCACTGTGTGGTCAAATAAAATTTTCATTAAGATAATTCGTTAGTATCCATTGTTGAACAAATGTTGCTGATTGGGATAATTTGTTAGTTCACTTTACGTATTTATTGTGAGAGCTAGAGCTGGTCCACAACTTCTGTATGCATGTGCAAATGTTCTTTTTCTTGTACTATTGGCTAATGAAATTCATAAAATCTTCATACACATGAATTTGGTGAGTGAGCAATATTCCATTCTTTAAGGTTGGGAGCATTGATTGAATTCATGCAATCTTCATACACATGAATGTGATAAGCAATATTTCACTCTTTCTGAGGTCGAGAGGATTGATTGGTGTACAGACAATAATCTTCTTTTATAGGTTAGATCCACGGCCAGAGAGTGATGTCGAATACTTACATGGTATTCTGGAGTCCATAGCTCGTATTGAGTATGCATAGATCCTTCATTTCTTGCTAAGATCGTCAGTAGAATGGTTATTAACTACCTGCATGCAATGCTTCCAGGCTAAGGGTTACCGTTTGTTGATGGAACTTGGGGCAACTGAGTTGGATGAAGTTTTTACATCAGGTGGAGGTGCAAAAAATGAAGTGTGGATAAAGATACGGGAGAGAGTACTTGGTTTGCCTGTTAGTCGAGCAATGCATACTGAGGCAGCGTATGGAAGCGCGTTACTTGCACTGAAAGGTGCTTTTCATGGTAGTATTAAATAGATGGCTTCATCATGCTGGGACAACATAGTTACTGAAAGTTGCAACATGCACAATCCGGTTGTGGTGGCGCACGTACATATTTCATCACCTACAAGCATTAGCCTACTTCTCTACTGGCATACAAGTATGCTGTGATGACCCTATGTGTGTCATTGTCCTGTAGAAGTACAATTCTTTGAAAGCCGCATGCTCTGGATCAACAGGAACGATGCTTCTGCTTTGAGATCAAAACTTGAGAAATGATGGGTTTCCCCTGAGTAGGACCGAGACATTTCATGAAGGATGATGCCAAGCGTGGATCTGGTAGAAAAATGCTCTTTAAAACAATGAATTAGAAAAAAAAAAAGAAGAAGGCTATAGAAGGAAGATGGTGCCTAAAAGTTTCTTCTTTTGTTAACACAACTTATTAGCATAACAGGTTCTCGAGGAATCAAATGAGAATGGTTGTGAATATCCACACAGGTTAAGTAGAGATTCTGATAATATAATTAGGAAATGAAGATAAACTAGAGCTAGCAGCCACATTTTAGGTAATAAAGTTGATGTTGAAATAGCCGTTAACGATGGAGAGAAAAAGGGATTTAAAAGGAAAACCTGGGGAGATTGAAAGGGGAAAATTCACTGGTTATGGGGCCGGAGAATCTGAATTTTTAAAAACCTGAAATAACGAGATTAAAGGTAAATGCAAGGATTTTCGTTTCATTAACAACAGGAAATACTTATTAGAAGAGTGCTTAGAATAAGAAAACAATCATATGGTTGAGAACCCTCGACAAGTACTATACTTTTTGGTACTTGTCACTCAATAGGATTGCTTCCGTGCAATGTACTTCAACTTTATTATAAAACCCTACTTACAATACAATCTTCAGTTGTTTCCTCCCAATTTTTTGCAAAATGCCTTCCAACCATTTTGGGCCAAGGATGGTCAGGTGATAATTCCATGTAGTGGTGTATCACTTTTTGACAAGGGTCATACCTGCTGAACACGTAGGTGTGCTTGAAGGGAGGCATACTTATCGCATTGGTCTATGTCAAGTGTATGGGATAGAAGACCGTGGTCTCATGTTTTTTTTTTTTTTTTAGGTGTCTCATCTGTCTGTCCCCAAATGTGTAGTACATATTACTCTCTTGAAAAGGAATTGCAAAAACACTTTGAATGCAGGCTGGAAGTAAACTTAATAGTATTTCATATTCTTGTACCCAAGTTCAGTTAGATCGTTCATAAAGACTACCGGAAGCATAGTGTTTTGAGAACTCGGAGAAGGGAAATCATCTCTTAGCAAGAGGCAGATGTAGGAAAAGGCATCATTCAACAAGTCAGCCTCCCCTGAGCGCTATCTATAAAAGGAGAGATGGCAGGCTGGTGTTCCTCTGGAGTGGAAAAAATAGTTAGCACAAAAGAGGCCCACACTGACCAACAATGGTTAAGTCCCTCACTTCAAATCCTTCTCCAACTCATAATAGCGTAAACGTAGAGTTTGCTTTTTTAAAAACCTAAAATCTAGCAACATTGTTGTTTCTACGTGAAGTGATCTACAAATGGCAAGGACTGTACAATGAAGTAAAAGTTTCTTACAAGTACTGCCAGTGAATTAATGACAATTAAATCCAATACACTTAGCATGCTCATAAAAGCTAAGAAATTCAAGCATTAAGAAGCCAGCACATCCAAAGAAATCTGAGTATCATAGTCAGATACTCGGTTTCAGTGGTAGATTTGGTATGGCATCATACTAACAAGAAAAATTCATCACCACGAATAGGCTTTTCATAGTATTGTCGGCAAGAAAAATGTGTAGGGCTGCAAAAAAAATTCGAATTCGATAAAAATTATAGGATTCGGAAACACATTTAACTACTGATAATTTATCAGAATCGATTCAGATATTTTTGATAATTATGGAAATCGGATATAGAATTTGTTGTTTCTGTATTTGATTATCTAATTTTTGAATCTCATAGTATATATAATGTATAATATATGACATTATTATATAATTTGTATATCATATAATATATATATTATATATTATCCATTTTTTTATTTTCCAATCCGATTTATTGAACTTTTCCATATTCAACACTATTTGATTTTCGAATCCGATTATTCGATAATTTGAAGAAACAAATTTGGATAAGGAAACTATCCGATTCTGAATTCGATTATTTTTGATAATTCTTATCGGAGTTTGATTTCCGACCCATTTACACTTCTAAAAATGTGTCACCATGTATGGTTTTCATGAGTATGGTCAGCAACCAAACTAGCATCTAGATTGGTTCATTGAACAGATTTGAGGCTCAGAACTAAACTAAGGATGTATTTTTGAGCCACTAATTTGGCGCTTAATGTCTGAAGTGGTCAGAGAGATTCCGATTGGTAAAATTAATCAAATAAGATCTTGAATAGTTTATAATGACTAACTATCCCCTAAAACTCTGAACTTGAAGTCAGACATCGAACTGCTTGAGACAAAAGTTCAGGTAAGTTAAGATATATCTTAATTACACCCCCTCTCCTTTTGTCAACAGCAACAAAAGAAACGATAAATTAAAAGAAATCTGTCTTCTTCTTTCTTTCCCCCTCCCACCCTCCCACGTCTCATTTTTATTATTTTCCATCCCATCTTCTCCTCTTCATTCTTCTCTTTCTTCTAGTAGCAACATTAGTTTCGCACGTATATCAGAAGTGACTTAGTGGATTAATAGGGTATTTGGATGCTCTTTTTCTTATCTTTTTTTCTTTCAAATTTGAAAATTAGAAGATGTAACCCACTGTCCCACATTTGATAGTTACTGGAGATGGGTAATTTTCACTCTAGGCCTACTACAACTAAAGGCCCAATACCAGCCTGCATCGTTCAGCTCTAGAAGTGAAAGCCCATATGGGCCCACAATGAGGTGCCAAGAGCAGCCCAAGAATCCATGCAGGAGGCCCCCTTTATTTTATCTCAAGATCATTTCCTTAGGGGAAAGTTGGCTTAAAGGGTGATGCTCTTGGGATATTATCTCGGAACGTGTTAGGGTGAAAACTTTATCTCAGACACTTTCCTATCATTATCTCGAGAAACTAGAGGAATGAAGGACTTTCCCTTTTCCACCCGATTCATGGCTCATAACTCCTCATTAATGCGAAGAACCGTTATGGCAGGAGACGTAAGTTATTTTAGGATCCCTCTTATGATTGGAGTAACTTCCTTAAAAATACACCACCCTGATAGCTCTTCAAAACTACATCTGTAACAGCTTATAGTTACACTGGATCACAAGGAGAGAAGCCTATAAAGATCTAAGAACCTTTCATGCTCAGGTAAGTCTTTTAAGGCACAAAAACTTTGGTAAGAGGAATATTATTCTTTCTCTTGCCGAACCTGACTCAGCCATCAAAGGATTTTTTCTGGAAAACCATTTCGTAGGACTCCTGATCGTTTTCTGTCTTGCAAATTGCTGCGTCGCTAAGAGGATTCTCCAACCACTTATTAGAGAATTGAATATCGCCTCTTCATTTGGCACCATCTATACGAAAGATGAACCCACAACCAATTTAGAGCAACATGGTTAAGAGGAGGGGCAAGAGCTCGATGAGAGCATCCTCTAGTAGATCTTGCCCGTCAACCAGAAAAGAATCGATAAATCTTCCTCCTCTTCCTCCCATCACAGCTACCATCCCTCCCATTTAGGGAGTGGCACAACACGGAGGCAACTGTGACTCCATGTGGTCACTGAATCAGAAAGTTGACTATTTGTAGAGTTGATGATACTTCGCGAGCAGCGAGAATAGCAGCAACAAGTACTGGCTTCCCAACAAAGGGGACCGACTATCGAACAACGGTTCACCCTAGAGGGGGACCGTCTGGTCCAAAATGTTTAGGGAGATAAACCCTCACGACATCAACCTCTTGAGGAGGAAGCCTCAATCACGACCAAGGGAGGACCACCTCCCTCAGATGCAACACATCCATCGGGCCCCTTAAGAAGACATTTCTCACACCCGTCCTCGCACGACATGAGATCTGGAGTTGGTCCACCAACTTCGGGACTTCGAATGACCGGTGGAAGAACAAACGACATATCTAGGCCCTTTGACAGCGCATGGGGCAAACTGCTAGCGATTACAAACCAAAGTGTCCCTTCTCTCGAGAGATTCTAGAAGATCCTCTGCCGAGAAGACTGCAACTCCCGATAATGAAGCCTTATGATGGTTTTAGGGCGTCTGATGCAATAAAATGTCGGGCCTTTACAACAACTCTCATTCAAGGGGCCCAGACATGGTTCTGGTCCCTTCTATTGAGACATATTGTCGGTTTCTGATAGTTTGGGAACCTCTTCAAGGAGTGCTTCGCGAGAAGCGGGGTCCAACAGACCATCACAAGCCTACTAGCACTCAAGTAGGCCCAAGGAGAGAAGCTCCGAGACTTTGTGACCCAGTTTCACGTGGAGGCTGTTCAAGTGCCACATTTGGAAGTTGCCTCCCTTGTCATCGCCATGACCCAGGGGACCTGGAATGATAGACTCTGAAAGGAATTGGTCCTACATCCCCCGGCCACCCTTGTCGAGTTGATGAAGCTCGCACTACGTTATACAGAGTGTGAGGAGGTGCTGACCACCTCCGCGAAGCTCTGCAGCAGGAAGATGAGAGCAACTGAAACATACCCTCTAACTAATCATCTCAGTTGGAAAATAAGACACCACGACAAAAGGAGAGAGAAGTTGCGACAGTTCAACTGGTACACTCTACTGACTGCCCCAATCTATGAGATACTGCAGGAGATCCGAGATAAGGAGTACCTGTGCCAACTTGAACCCATAAAAATTGGCCCCAACTAGCATAATAGGAAAAAAATTGCTAGTTCCATTTGGATCTCAAACACCACATCGAGGACTGCCAGCATTGAAAGATGAGATTGAGTCCCTTGTTTGACGTGACTATCTTGAGAAGTTCGTGGCCAATAGACAAGCTCCTCGTGATCCCCTCGAAGAGATTGATAACCAGCCTAGAGATTTGCAAATCAACGTCATCTTGGGAGGAACTGCCTCTGGCGGAGACACCCACCGAGGAAGGAAGTGCTAGGCCTAGAGGGTCCTAGAAGGGGAGAGGAATAAGCCGACAATCACCTATCTAGGGAAGCACCCGATTTCTTTTTATGATGATGATTTGTAGGGAGCCCAAACTCCTCCGATGATGCTCTTGTAAATTAGTGGTCATCAATCGTTGTGAGTCTGCAATGTTTTAGTGGATAATGGACGCACCAGTTGTGTTATCGTATGAGTGCTTCCTGAAGATGGCTGGTAACCTGTCTGAGTTACGCACAATTAAGACACATCTATGCGGCTTCAATAGGCATGTAACTTATCGCAAGGGAACGTTAATCTCTCAATGACCCTTGGCACCCCTCCTTGAGATATCACCTTTGTAATAGGCTTCATAGTGATAAAGGGCTTAACCACCCATAATGCAATATTCGGCTGGGGTATACTTATTCGAATAAAGACGGTCCCCTTGACTTATCATCGAAAGATCAAATTCCCTATAAAGAACATGGTAGGCGAAGTATGAGGTAATTAGGAAGAAGCCTACTGGTGCTATCTCATTTCCACCAAGCATATCGAACAAGAGAAGGAAGATCATGTCAAAGGGATCACGGAGGAAGAAGCCACAACTAGCGAACCCAGGGAGATCTTCTATCCATCTTTTTAGCTGATGAGTAGCTTTAGAGGTCAAAATTGGCACTGATTTGTCTCTTGAAATGCAAGAATAATACAAAGACTTCCTTTCCAGCTATATTGATGTATTTACATGGTCTGACACTGGTCTACTGAGGATACCCGATGACAAAGTGACTCGCTGACTTAACGTAGACCTTGATATTACACCGGTTCAACAGTGGAAGAGGAACTACACCCTCGAGAGACAGATCATCATAAAAGAATAAGTTGAGAACGGCCTGCGTATGGGCCTCTTCATAGCAATTTAGTACCCTACATGGCTCGCCAACGTCGTGCTGGTACCCGTCTAATGGCAAATAACGAATGTGCGTGGACTATCTTAGTCAACCCCATTCAGTCAATCCTTGGGTGATATATCTCTCTTTCTCTCTACTTTTGAAGAGAGATATTCTAATATTTTCATCTCTTATTTAATAATTATATTCATATGTTGACATAATATTCCTTCAAATTGATGGATTGTTAACTATAAGGATATAATTGATCAATTTTTTCCCATTTTGAAGACATCAAGTATAATATCAAGATTTTAGAAGGGCACATTTTAATATGATAGATTTAGGTATATAATATATATATATTATATATCTATATTATATATATATATATATATATATATATATTATATATCTATATATATATATATATATATAGAGTAATGCTGTGGTACGGCGGTGCGGCACCGCCGTACCACAACCCCATCCGACGGTGTGTTAAAAAAAAAAAAAACCGGACCTTGCATTTCGCGCGCCCTAACCCACACCGTCAGATTTTAGAAATGCATCCAATGGCCCCTGCTGCAGTGCGGCGGGGGCGTACAAAAGCCCCCCCGCCGCACTGCAACTTTTCTCTATATATATATATTGCTCTATATATTTTAAGAGAGATTTAGTGTACATCTTTTGATGTCCATAAAATAGGTATATCTAATGAAGATGTGCCACCCTAAGGATGGGATATTTAATATATCTCTCATCCCATTTTTTCAACCTTAAAATAAGTTGAAGTGAAATATTTTCATTAGGTGTATCTATTTGGTGCTGCACACTAAAAAATATGTCCCAAGTATTTTACTTATTGTAATCACAGAAAATAATTAATACCCGAACTGCCGGATAAAAGATGGAGGCGCGACCGGAGGAGTCTTTTACCTGGTCACACGGGTGGGAAGTGGAACTCTTTAATCACATACCCAGCCAGCGCGTTTCATTTCGGATAAGACTTTGACCTCGCCGGCTACTCCCTTTTTTCCCCCCTCTTTCCCTTTTCTAATAGAGAGAACGACGTATGATTTTGGGACGCTGCACCACTACTACGGCCGTCGTCGTCGTTGTCGTCGTCGGGAGGCAGCAGTCTCAGATTATCCCAACCGCCGCCGCCATCCAAGGCAGCAGTTGCTGCTGCGCCCTGGCTAGGCGTGCCCTCGCCTTCCCTCCTCTTCTCCTCTCTCTGAGGCCTCCGCGAGCGGCTGGGCCGCCTATGTCATCGTCGTCGACGCCGTCTCCGTTGACTCCTCCTCCTTTGAGAGGAGGACGGAGGAAACGGTGGCCAAAGAGAAGAAAATGGAAAGCGCGCCCGACGCCTCGTTCGGATACCCCTTCTCCTGCCGTCGCTTCCGATGTGCCTGCCGCTGCTTCAGCTCCTCCCCTGCCGCCGCCACCGGAGGTGCCCGCACCCGGGGACTGCTGCGGCAGCGGGTGTGTCCGTTGCGTGTGGGATATCTACTACGACGAGCTGGAAGCGTACAACAAGCTGGTCGCCGAGAGGAGTCCCGGAACGAAGAAGCTGGATTAGCCGTGATCTGTGCAGCGATCAGATCCAAAATTGCCGGGTGCGTACCCACTTCTTTTGTGTTGTCAACGAAAAAAATAAAATAAAAAATAAACTGGAAGTCTGGAATTGGGGGTGGGGGGTGGGAATCGCTTTCCACAATGCCCCCAATACTTTTTTTTTAATTATTATTCTTTCAACTCCCCCACCCACCCTCTCTCTTATTTGCCTCGGTTGGTTGGTTTGGTGTTATTCGGGAAGAATTGGTTGCACGTTACTTATCGAACAGGAAAATCAGAATTCAAACGAAAATTCTTATTCAATTTTTGTTCTCCTCCGAGCCATGGCGGGTGCTTTCAGGTTCGCGCCACAAATCTACCCGAGCTCGACACTTCAAAAAGCAAACACAAGTTGCACATCCTGGCTATTGCATTGCGAGAAACAATTTTGTAACACCATTTGATAACATCATTCGGTAACATCACCGTTAAAATTGTGCCACATCGGCAACTGAAATAAACAAGTTAAAAACACCTCATAAATGATGAGGTTGTGGTGTATTTTGATTAGTATGTCACTATAATGTGTTACCAAATGATGTTACTAAACTATTTTTCATTGCATATATACTTAGTTACGCAAACCACTTGGAAAGACAATAAATATGCATTCACATATGAATTAGTTGTCTTGCTTGTCTTTTTCATAAATTTTACACTAATCAATCATAAAAAACTCTCAAAGGATGAGTGTAGAAGAGGACGGGAGAATATATTCCACAAATATTTTCTGGAATTTAGTAGGAAATGTGTAATGTTTGAGAGGGGGGTGGGGTTCATATAGATTAGAAGGATAACTGCAAAAAAATGACTTTCTTACATGTACAATTGCACAAATACTCTTTGTGGTGATTATTTCTAGCCTCCTAGGCCTGTAGGGCTCGTCATGGCCCATCGTGGCTCATCATGACCCAGTGAGCTGGCGTGACCTTTCGGCAGCATGCCACGTGTCCTCGGGTACAACCCAAGGCTTCCGAACACGTTTTGGCCACCCAAACGCCTCGAGGTCTCGAGGGGTCTTCGGACACCTCGTAACCTGTTCGATCAGGTCCCAACCTACAGAACAGATCCTGTTCGGACTCGCGAAAGGACCTGACACTGAACACAAGCATGTCTTCGGATACCGAGCAGCATAGCAGGACATCGAGCAGAAGCCCTGCTCGGTACTCTTCAACAAAAAGCCCCCAAAGCAACTGTTCGCCTCCTAGGCAGTTAATGGGGCGGCGCGACACGCGTCCCACAACAAGGCATTAAACTGCAAAGGATTCCAACATACGCCTCTAACGGGTAACTCTTTGCCTGGGAACCTGAACCGACGCACCCCCTCAATCATCATGGGGGGAGATCCTGTCCGGACTCTTGGTCTCCCTCATGTATAAAAAGCATGGGTAGTCCCCATGCAAGAGGTAAGTAATTCTTGTCACACACACGCTCTCGCGCGAGACATACACAGAGAACCTCCTTCTCCAAACCTCTCTACAGTCTCATCTGACTTTGGCATCGGATGGTTCCTTCTGGTTCTTCAACCGAGCCCCCCTGATCCTCTTCTGATTTTACAGATTTCTGTCTGCACCGACGACAGTCTTCCATCTCTTCTCTTAGTGGAGCCTGTTTGGCTCCAGACCCAAACAGAAAAATCCTACCACACTCCTCTATTATAAAGATAGGTATAAGGGCAAATAACTTCTTTTACGTGGATGGCAGCATTAAGACCCGCAGGCTGCTGGAAGATCTTCCGGTTCACGACGGAAAGCTTCATTTTGATTCACAGGAATAACATCAAATGGAACAAACCAGAGGCAACATTAAGACCCGCCCAACCTAATGTCCATCCCGTCTACAATGAATAAATAAATATTTGTTTCCGATATATTTTTTACTTTTTTGTTGCATATGGAAATGCATCTATTTTTTAGTTTCCGCTTCTAACAATATATACATTTAGTTTATCTCTAAATATATATTTTTTGATTCTTATTTCTTAATATATATAGTGAGAAACTCTAGACCGAGTCATTTGGCTCCTTCTCAACTTGTAAATGAAATCTAGGTCACTTGCCCCTCTTCTAATACTTATTATACTCATCTTTATCAAAGTCATCCCCTTGATCATCACTGCTAATGCCACTCACACCCACTATCAGATTGTAATAGATGGTTCCATTCTTTTTGTTTTCGATTTTTCTTACAGAAAATGAATGTAGAAAATATCATTTTTATTTCCGACTCTAATCAGTTGGCAGTCCTAATAAGATTTTTTTTATTCGAATAGATCAATCACATTAAGATTGACAAGGTGAGTATAAATTGTTATACACCAAGTGTTAAACATACACTAAGATGCCAACATTACTCATAATGTTGATTCACGTCTCAAAATTACATCCATACCTTATAGTCTTTACATCTTGAACATTATAACCATAAAATGTTTGTATTATTTCATTTTCTATACGCACCCCAAGTATCATTCGACATCTAGTAACTTAAATTAAATAGGTGAAGTATTTTAAACTGAAAGCGATTGTGTAGGACCCAGGTACAAATAATCCCCCAATTAAGCCCATTTAGATCGTTAAATTATGTGCCCATACTACTCAAGCTGCTAGCGCTTCCGCTGGAAACTCGACCACGCGCACTGACGCAGCAACAGCTCAGTTCAACCACTTCGAAGGGGCGTTTCCACGTAACCTGGAACAGTGGATTATGCTCTCTTGCTGTGTTGACTGTTCAAATTTGCGACCGACAGAACAATGGTGACAAATTTGCAACAGAACAAGGTGAAGCTATCATTGCTTTCAAGAACTTAAGATACATAATGGCAAAAGTGTTGCTTGGCACCGACCTCACTGGTCAGACGCCACAAAACGTGGGGCTCAGACACCCAACCAATGAGGTCGACAGTCGGCAAAGTGTTTCTTAATGGAAATATATTATAGTGGGAAGTACAAGAAAACAAATCATCCCAACACCAGTCGTCTAATACCTTCTCCCAAGGCAGATATCTTAGGCTTGTTGATTAAACATCGCAACAGGCACACACGAGGAGTTCCTAACAAGATGTGGTAATGGGGGCAGAAGGCCAAAAATATGTCCCCTTATGTTTAGCATATTAAAAAACACTGTTTACGTAAATGTACAATATCTTTCTCCACTGATATTTTCACTAAAATTTAAGCTGGTAACTGATGTTTGCATCGGAAGAAAGCCGTTTATGTACAAGCGTTACCTTATGACCTAGGTTAGGTTTCATATGTACAGGTAATTCAGCTACCTAAATGTACATGTATGTTAAGACGGCTAACAGTGAATAATAACTGTACATAAACAACTGCCTGTGCCGCATCTGGTGGACCCATGAATCGCAGGAGTAATGTTACTGTACTTCAGTCCATCTCCAAGTAACCTGCAGAAGAAAGGCATAGGATGAGTTACAGAAGGAAAGTAAGAACTAATTTGGAGATTGAAAACTTTCTAAAGATATGGAGAATCTGTTGATTCTCACCATATAAAGAGACTCGGATTATAGGAGATTCTTAAATAGGGGTGGAAAATAAATTTTACAGGTCCGTATCATCCAACTGAGGACAAAAACCACTATAAAACCTCAGAAGGTACCAATGCTACAACCAAAATCACATTTAGATGCACAAGTACCTGAATTTTTTGAAGTTCACTTTGACGTTGGATCAAAACCGGTTTCTTCTTTACAGGATAATGAACCTTGACCCCTCAGAATCAGCAGTCTTTCCTAGATGAAGAATTGGCCTTTTCTTTACTAGCTTCCTTTTCCAACTTCTTTTTCTCAGCTTCAGCCTGCTTAGCATTCTCTTCTCGTGCTTTATTGAACACGTTCACAAAGATGACAAGAATCGAAGTAACTGCATAAAGATTGCGATATATAATTACAGAGGAATTAACCATATGTAAGCAAACACATGATCATACAGTTCATTATTTTCAGTCTGCACAACATGGTATAAAAGTACAGTAATAGTGAACCTATAGCACATCAGCTTAGCATAGACAAAGAGTTGATGGGCATTGATTAAGTACATATAGGTTCTGCCATAGTCATTAGGCGTGGCTGCCTGCTGGTTGACATCGGGCAAATCGCCATGTTGATGTCTTCTCCGAGTATTTTGATTTGCCGTCGGCACAAGGCAGCGTGGCACATTTGAGCCTGCCTGTTGCCCTATCTCCATCATGAGATTGGTCATTTCAGCCTGCCAGCACTGCATAACTTCATATTTGGCGTCATCTTTCATCGCCTGAAAAGCAGCTCTGGTTAGCGGCGTGAAGAACAGCTCGGGTCATCCTCCATCAACTAGGAGGTGTTCGTCCGCGGGATGGAGGCCTGAGACCTCATCTTCATCCACTCCTTTATGGTCATCTTGGATTTGGCCCGGGAGTGACCCTTAATCATATTCATGTGGTAGCTCAATGACTAGCTCTTGATTTGATGGTCCAGCCTGACCACCGTGCTGTGCTTGAGGAGGTTTTCTGGCAGCACTTCGGATATATCGGTGGACCGCATCTCCCCCACGGCCGGGTTCATCTACCCTGGCCACGTCCGCGGGGACGCCGGATGGCTATGCCAGGTCCCTGCCAGAAGCATAACAAGTGAAGATTTTCATCCCTCCACCTTCTTCATGAGTCCGCAGCATCTTTCGCTTCTTTGGCTTTTGCGCGCCTAGGCGAAGTGCTGCCCCTAGCCTGTCGAAGACTAAGGTGCTCAGTCTTTCAAAGACCGAGACTCGTGGTGTGAGAGCTTCGCGACAACTTGTATCCTCTCCTAGGGTAGGTTCCGCCTGGGAGGAGACGAAGTTGGGCTTCTGATATACCCCCCTCCTCTTCTGTCTGCGAGGACGAGGAGGCTCGAGGTTCTAAGCTTTTTCTTGCCCAGAATGTGATTTCTTTGGGTCTTCAGCAGGTTGGCCCGCTCTTCTTTACTTTATTTGGCGAGCCTTCTACTTGGTGACCCACATTTGCCTCATTTTATGAGGCTGGTGAGGCGCCGAGCTGGACGCTTGCTCAGGTCGGGATCCTTTTTGGGAGTCCCGCTTGCTTTGTTGCATCCCCTGGAGGGGAGCGAATTGGTTGGAGGTGGATATGGTGAGGACGCATCTGTCCCTTGGTAAGATCGGCTCGCACCTCCATCGAGCCGGATGCGTACGTCTTCGACGAGGACGGTTTTACCGGAGTTGGAGACGACCGCCTTGGGCTTATCAACCTTGCGACTCTGGCGTGTCCCCTTTTTTTAGGGACTACGACGCAGGAGATGGTGTTTACTGAGAAGACTCGGCCTTGATTTGGGCGGGCATTAATACCCCCAGCCACTGCTGCTTTGGGTGCGACCGCCGACGTTGTTTGGACAGCGGGCACCACCCCTAGGAAGTAGGGGGAACCCACGACGGCAGGGAAGTCGCCGAATACCACAGGGGTGGTAAGGTAACCACATTTGGCGTGGTTGGAGACTACGAGCAGACTCTATGTGACCCCTGCCATTTGCTTCACTTGAGGAAGTGGTTGCAGATAGAGACAGGCTTTTCACGCCGGCTTCAGCTCCTTTTGAACCTGCGGGGTGGATGTCAACCATCATATAACCTATATCGGCATAAGATCTTTTATGTATGTATGAAAGGTAGGAACAGTCCCACCGGACGTGCCAGACTGTGGGAACGCGGAAGAACACATGGAGATATCTATCTCTATATGTGTCGGTTTATTTATGCGTACATATATTATCCATTTTATAGGAAAAATATATGGGTGCATGTATATCTATGCATGGGCATGCCAGACTGTTTAAAATAAACAGACAAAGTTTGATATTTATGAGGTGCATCGGGTATACTCCCTAAGCCCTCGAACATTTTATATATATATATTCCGCACGCGTCTGTTTTATCAGGCGCTTGGGGTGGTCGTGTACTGGACCATTCCCCACCAACCAGAATCAATGTTTTATTTACATCGAGTGAAAATTCGAAGACCTTTGATACGATACATTTATTAAAAGACCTTGCTGAAATTAGGAGGCTATAGATGGCATTTTGGACATCCACAATTATCCTCAAACTTTTTTATCACATTTGCATATATGTCCTTAATGGGGTATATGTGCCTCCATTAAGCGTTTACAAAGATAAGTCGTGCCTTTACATACGTTTATTTTAAAACACAGAATGACTTATTTACAAAAGAGCGTGGTCAATGTATAGACCTGCAGTGCCTTGTCCTTTCACCTGCGTCTTTTTCACCAGAGCACGGGCAGAGGACAGCGTATGAGGAGACAACCAAAGGTACCCTTCTCCCTCTTCTCTCCCTTGTATGGGAGTTCAGATTTCTCAAAACTCAGATCGGATCCCTTTCGGAAGAAGATCCTTCATGGCCCTTACCCCCTATTTATAGGGGTTATAGGGGCCGAAGGGGTGCCTGTGGCCCCCTTTGGGGCATTGGCGCTAACCCCCCCCTGTGTGTGTGTGTGTGTGGGGGGGGGGGGGGTGTGTGCATTGGGGGGCTGCTGCGGCCAGGGAAACCCTCTGCGGGGGTGTTCCGCGCAGGAACCACCCCGCTGGGGGTGGTCTGGCGTTGGAACCACCCCGCAGGAGGTTCCAGTGCCGGAACCACCCCAGGTTCCTGCACAAGAACCACCCGCGCAGGAACCACCCCGGGGGTGGTTCAGCGCACAAACACCCCCATGGGGGGTGTTTTGCGCAAGAACCACCCCGCGGGGGGTGGTTCAGCCGGCCCAAGGTATAAAGGTGGGCCCCCAGGCCCTTTTCTCGCCCGTTTGACACCGTTTAAAGTCTGTCCGAAGCGCTGTTTATTTCCGTCTTCTAACGTCGAGTTGCTTTATCCGCTCGAGCACATTCACGACGTGTATATTACGCCGAACTTGAGGCTCACATTGACCTTGCCCGACAGAGGGGTACGCACCTTGGCCTGCCGGGTTGCCAAACATCACATTTAACATGTCATCCGAATTAAATTGGAATAAAACATGCATCCGAACCCATTTATCTCAGGTGTTCGAAATGGAACGAGTACAGGGATTTCTCCCGAAACTTTGTACTTTTTCGGGCAGATTTATCGCCCGGCCTTTGTTTAAATCCCGGTATTTTTTTCCGGGTTCAACAATAATCTGATTCAATTAATAGACTTGATTTAAAGTCCACACATTGGAATCAGAGTTGGAGTTCTAATCATGGAAGGATGATTACGTATAATTGCAATTGGAGGAAAGAAAAGACAGAAAGGGTAACTAGAGTACAACCAAACCATGCTGCTGGTATGCTGCTGCCATTGCGTGCAAACCAATGAACCTGAGAAGAGAGAGGGCGGGATGGAGGAAGGGAGAGATAATAACATCATAGATGAGAGGCTTCCCATCCTAAGTCGTTCAATTAATTAAAAAAAAGAAAGAGTGGGAACTCACTTTCATCTTTTATCATTCCTATGAACATGTAGATTTCACCATGCACTCCAAACACCTTTCATGTCATTTTCAATATAAAATTTATGTTTATAAAAAATGAGCTACTATAATGCAATAAAGCAATCCCTAAAGAAACTTGCAGTTTATCACCTGGTCCTAGGGGTGTTCATTTTTCGGTCCAACCCGAAAACCGAACCGAACTGACCGGTTCGGTTCGGGTGAACAATGTCACAGTTCAGTCAGTTTTGCACAGGGAAACCGAATGAACGAAATATATATTAAATATATTTAAATAATAAATATATCACCAAAGAAAGCCTAGCCCAGTGGGCTAGCCCCTTCTGTTCCTTTGGGTGGTCCTGGTTCGATTCCAGGACCGCCCATCCGCCCTTTGTCTGTGTTTTTTTTTTTTTTTGTTTCGGTTCAAACCGAACCGAACCGGTTCGGTTCGGTTTGAACATAATTTCGATTCAGTTCGGTTTGAACAAAAAAGGTCCAAACCGGAACGAACCGAACCATGAACAACCCTACATGGTCCAAACTCCAAACACCTCTTTTATGTCATTTTCACTATAAAATATATTTTTATAAATTTATAACAAAATGAGCTATTATAACGAAGCAAAGCACTTCTCAAGTCAAATTGCACATTGCGCCTTATGAATGAAATAAAAACATATCTTAATATTCTAAGTCTACCTGTTGCTATCCCGGTGTTCACATGAACAATAGCAGCAACTAATCCCCATTATCAGGATTCAAATATCAATCTTCATCTTGCAGACCATTCCAAACCCAACCCAATTTGTCAAAACTACCTAATGCTAAGCCCAACTAGGTGTGTGCTGAGCAGCACTTATGCTTGAGCCTTGTACCCCATATACCATGTATTATCCACAGATGAATGCTATAAAAATTAGAACAATGATATAAGATAAACCTCCATAGCTGATGATTCACTATTTTCTCCTCTCCCACATAATAAAAAAAATCCACCTCCCCACATAATAAGGTCTCAAATTCAAATATTTACGTAAAATCACCCTCATCTGGAAAACAATTCCAGGCTACTTATGAAAAATGCCAATACCCCAGAACGTGAAACTAAACTGCTCTAGGAACATACTTTAACCTATATTTTTGTTTAGGGGGCATTTGCGTTCAGAAATATTCCAAGAAAATAAAAGACCAGGGAAGTATTTCCGTGAAAAGTAAAGTCACTTGAAGAATCCACCTGAAACAAGAAAACACATGTTTGTAAATTTGGTAGGAAAATTCTGAGAAAGTAAAAACAAGGACTAGTATCCATACATGGGAAGAGTGAGAGGAAAAGGGGAGTGAGGAATGGATAGAGAGAGATAGTGGGAAATAGAAAGTGGGAGAGGTATATTTTAACTTCTTTTCTTATGGATTATCTTGTCAAAGGGAGAAAGAGTTAATAAAAGACGCCCTAAACTTTTTCACAGATAAACTATTCACAATTAGATATTCTTACTGCAAGGTTTTTCGATTTGGCAGATAATTATCAGACCTGAGAGGGTGAGATACTGTATCAAGACTTATCGACACTTATTGGAGATAAAGTCCTAATAAGCTATCTGCCTTACCAAATCACTTTTGAGTAAACAGGTTCGATACCTAGGAGTTATTAGAGTTTATCAGATTATCAAAGAGGCGCTAAATTTTTTCTCAATGTTAGATGGATAGATGCAAGAGAAGATGCATTCCTATTAAGATTATGACCTTGTAGAAGTAGTGTGGAAGATGAGCCCTGGTTAGTAGTCAAGTTGGTGCTTTTTAAGTCAAGTTGGTGCTATTAAGTCATTTTTCGTGCAATCAAACAATGCTCAAATATAAATAGGTCTTTTTTTGTTTACTTGAGTGGTGGGTTATGTTGAATTACAAGACTGGTCAGACCAATCCACTCACAAGAATTGACATTAGGTTGCTCAACTAGACCATTTCTTCTAGCCAATGTGAGAGGAATGGGAGCACTTTCTCACTTATCCACAAAAGTGAGAAACAAGTTGATTGCCACTAGGCTAGAGAAGTTGGTTTATTTTCACAACAAGAAGTGCTTAAAGGTCGAGTGCATCAAGGAAAGGTGAAAGAGGACTAAGATGAGGCTGCTGAGTTTGTGTGGTAGGAGATGGAAACAACCTTCAGCAAATACTGTAGACACTGCTGCGGAAAAGGAATACCCATTAAATGCATGGGTGGAAACAAGAACACAACTGGATATTCCAAATTTTGACCCTCGAGATATGTCATGGGCAGAAGGAAAATTAGATGGCGTAGAGGATCAAGATCCAGAGTTGAGAGTTAGGGAGGATCTAGCTTCCTCATCACAGTTAGTTACTACAAGAGAGAGATGACAGCGTTCAACCACTTTGCCTAAGACATCAAGATTTCCTGCAAGCCAATTTAGACTAAGAAGAGGTGCCACACAAAGAGAACAAAGAAGGAAGCCAGAGACAAGAATAGGCTCCAAAGACAAGGAGAAGTTGACATATGTAAGATAGAAGAAGAGAAGAATCTTGAACCAAGTTATCAGAGATGCTGATGACGAGACACTTCCACCTGTGCTGCCACATGCATGATGGCCGTTGTTAGTGATGACCCACACAGGTCCCTAGTGATAATGATGCTGATGCTGGGGCAACAGGAGCAAGAGTTGGTTAGAGGGATGCAAGATATAATGCCCAGGATTTTCTCCAGTATAGGATTACTATAAGCTATGTGCCAAAAATAGAACAAGGAGGCAGAAGAAAAGGACAAGGTCAATATGAAGGCCAACAACATCAGGCAGCGTATAATGGCTGCCTTAGGAGCCAGACTATGGTTTAGGATCTTCATATGCACCTACATTTCAACCTCCCACCTTACTTTATTCAGATATTAGTAGTTCCCCTCTTGGAGCACAAAGAGGATGGACACCTTCACCTTCAGAAAGTTCGGAATAGGGAAAAGCATCCAATGCATACATGCCTTATGGGTTGCATTTGGTACAATGTTCCATCACAGTCTAGAGACAGTTCAAGCCAGCAACATGCACCAAGAGGGATTCAAAAAGGAATGGCTGATTTTGCAAATTCCCTCTTTTGTTATCGGTAGGAAGCTATATAAACTGATCATGCATATGACAATCACACCAACTTGATGATGAATCATCTCAGTCCGGATGGCAAGATTAGATCTTCTTGTAACCTGTAAGTTACATTCAATGTTCATTTTATGTATTACATTTGATGTTTACTATGGTCAACATGTGTTACATTTGATGTTCCATGTAGTATGAATGCATCAATGATTGTTGTTTCGTGAAAATATGACCTTCTTGATTTTTCCTCACTTTTTACTGATTTTTGCAGAATGTTTCCATAAAACAAAATTTAAACCTGGCTCATCCAGGATTGGCAAGACTTCCGAGTTCCGGCAGATTGACCGGATCAGGAATTCGGGACCAGGATTGGCCTAGGGCAATCCCTGGGGCAATCCCTGGGCCAATCAGATACTGTATTCCATGGCAGGACATACTTCCCAGCTTCTATTTCCCCACAGCAGAGTTTATGAAATGAAAGCCATGGAAAGAGGATTTTATGAGGATCTGGAAAATATTTTCTCACTGCCAATTTCACAAACACCACTTCAAAATTTAAAATTAACTTCCTTATATACGGCAATGAGCAGAGAACATTACATGGCTAACGGAGGGTGTGCAATAACTCATTATAAATGATTAAGCCATGATCCAGAAGTTATATTAATTGTAATAGCATGAATCAGGCAGATGACAAAACATTTCAGGTGTGATGTGCCCTCAACTCCATCTTGTTGTTTGTCCACTTGATATAAACCATAAATATTTGTAAAGGACAGCAATGTGACTTACTGCCCATTGGAAAAGGTGCTGGGTACTCTAGCATCGCAGCGCCAACTGGTGCTGGGTACTCCAGCATTGCAGCACCAAGACTTCATATGCAAGTAGATGAGAAAACTGGCGGCAATAGAACAGGGAAATGAAATGGTGGAATGGATCAAAAAATTATCAAACTGGCCCTGGCAGATTGAGCAAGAGGATAGCTACGCCATCACTACAATATCGCATGTCCACCTATCAATAATAATTAATATTCATATAATGTCCTTCCATGCAAGTGTAGCATTGGCAGAACTGTTATATATAAAGAAGGTAGTAACGGCATATTCAGGCATGCTCTGTGAGAAAAGAGAAGTAAATTTGGGTAGTGCAGTTAAAATTGAGGACTGGACCAATCAACTTTGCAGTTAAAATTTTCATCCTGTTCATGCTTTGGACAAGTCTATTGTAAAAGGAATTTAAAGGATCATTTACCAAACCATTAGAACACTAGCTCTAGTTTTTCCACAGTGCTACTCATATTATTCTCTTGAGAAGTAGAACCATGATGTACTAAGTACTAAAAAACTAATGATGTAGCTTTCCTCACACCGGAAATATTAATAGCAGTGTATATATGGGGCACATGATAGAGTAGGATAAGAAACTGCTGACCTTGCTCAAAGGGGCAGCGGGCTGGATCTTCCCCAAAATACTGAGCCAAGGAGTCTGCACTTCTTCCCTGAAAGTAAAATTCTAACATATATAACTTGCACATGACCTAATATGGACAAGCAAAAAGCTGCATTGAAGCTGCTACAAAGAGCTCACCACTTCCGATACAAAGCTGTTAGTGACCTGACATCTGCCTCAGCGGTGTCAAGAAACTCTTTTAAGGCCTGAAATACAGAATATAGTATTATGCGGAAAGTGCATAAGTGGTTAAAAGGTACATTAAGCACTAAGACAAGCGTTCGAAGAAAGTATAAATTTCAAACAACCAGTTCAAATATTAATAACGTCCAGTAATATGCACCTTGTTACTTATGTGAATGTTTGTTGGACCAACATGGTATGATATGCATATTTTACCAGTAAGAATAGAAGGTTTGAATACTAGTAGATCAACCATTTTAAATATCCCATCAGAAGCAGAAGATTCTACATAACCATCCATAACTGCCCGACCAAACTGAAAACTAAATAACAACGTCATCACCTCCTCAGCCTTAAAATCAGATAAGACACAGCCAATCGGAAAAAGACAGCCCTCAACAACAGCTTGAGTCTTCTAAAATGTAAATCATTAAATGACTTGTGTACCTTGCGGGTGTATGACATGGTCAATAGAAGCATGCTATGGTGCCGCACTTTTTACCACCCTCATTGCGATCCACAAAAGAAAAGGCCAAGTGGGTTGAAAAAAAATGTGGCACTTGTTTTTTGTGGGTGGCAAAACAGGTGTGCCCAAAAAGTGTGTCACCATACCATTCCATTAATTAAAAAGCCAACAGAAGTTCCTTACCAGGTTAAAGATGTAGAAACAGTCAGCTGCATTATCAAAATTATGATATTCTGACTTCGTGCCCTCCGTAATAATATGAGAGCAAGTTCTTTCACACATAATGACATTGTTGGTTCAAAATTAAAATGAACGCATAATTTGCAACAGATTGTAATGTATGATTTTGACTACAGTATGCCGCATGGGTGAAGATGGTTGAAGCCCAGTAGGAGAAATGAAGAGCCAAATAGTCATGGATGGCAGAGTCGGATCGGGGTGCTGGATCGGACCCAGCCGACCCGATCCGAGTCGGGTCGGATCACAGGATCCCCCAATTCCATGGGAATCTGGCTGATCCAAGATCGGCCAAGTTAAAAAATGAAGAAAAAATGTGAAAAATGAAGAAAAAATCAGAGAAAAGTCTTAAAAACATATAATAATTGAATATTTTGGGTATATCCATAGTCTAGTTGCACATATGTTCATATTACAATACATGTAGTTTCATTTACTTAAGATATTACATGTAAATAAGGAAGTACCCCCCATTTGAATCCAATAAAAATAACAGAAAAATCATCTCTTTCAAATAAAAAGTCAACTCTCCCATCCAAGAAAAAAATCGTGATTTCGGTGGTTCCATCAAAATAACAACTTTCTAATCTTTCATAATTTGACATATCTAAAAATTTCATAATTCAAATAAACCTAATAGAATACTAAAAATCGAAAGTCTGGTAAAAAGAGTCAAACGTGCATATGACTTCTCCAAAGGAGCCACTCTCCTAGTAACAACACTTAGTCTGCTTGACACCTCTCAGGATTTGGTCAAACCTAAACTATCATCACCCAAACTCATGAGAATTCACTTTCTAGTTAGAATACAAACCTAAACGATCTAGTCCGATTCTGCTCGATCCACCCCGATCCCACCTTACATCGTGGGTGGGTCGTCGTCCCCCCCCACAAATTGGGTCGCCATAGGCCGATTCCGACCCGAATCGGCCGACTTTGCCACCCATGCGAATAGTAATAAAGCATCTTAAAACTGTAAAAAATATCTTTGAGGAGGTTACTAAAAACTTTGGTATATCATTCACGTTAACTGCTAGAGCATATAGAGAATGTAATTTTTAGGATCTTAGGCGGAAGTAGATATGGCATTATTCTACAATCAGATAAATTGGGCGAACTTGAGGCAGCAAGAGCAAACTTCCTAAATACAGAACCTACATATAGTAGTACACATATAGTACAAGAAGGTAAACAATCTCTCCAACACCTCCCACCCATGGAATGCCATCTCGCGAGATCTCGCGAGATTCTCGGCGGTCTCGCGAGGTAGCCCGAGAGCGCCGAGACAACAGGGCGCGCGCGAGTCACGGGCGGGCGGGGTCACGGGCGAGAGCGTACGGCGCGCGGCGGGCGGGATCACAGGCGGGCGGGTCAAGGGCGGACGCGGTACGGCGGGCGGGGTCCACGGGCGGGTTGTCACGATTCGTCCCATTTTTTTTTTTATATTTTTTTAACATGTATAAAGTAAACCCCCTCGAGGGGTCACGTTCACCATTCGTCCCCCCCCCCTTCTCGCGGCGATCTCCTCTCTCCCTCCCGACCCGAGTCCTCCAGTCTCCACCCTCACCCCCCTTGCCAGTCTGCCCTCTCCTCTCCCTCCTAACCCGAGTTCCAGCTGCTCCACCGTGGTCCCCCCCCTCCACTGTCGTCTCTGCTTCCCTCCCCCATCCTCACACCACCCCTTCTCTCACCCACGTCGGGGTTGCGGCCTACTCCGACGTGGCGAGCGACACCTCCGGCGGGCATCACCGACGCGGCGAGCGACACCTCCGAGCTCCGGGCATCACCGACGCGGCAGCGGTCTTCCTCGCCCCTGTCGGTCAGGTGAGTGCCCTAGTCCCCCTCCACTGTCATCTCCCTCCCCCCCCCCCCCCCCCCCGACCTCCACGGTGGTCACCCCCCCCCCCTCTCTCCCCTCCCACCACACCACCACCGTCGCCCCCTCCATGATGGTCCCCCCCCCCCCCCCCCAACACCCCCGATCCCCCACTGTCTCCACGCCCCCCCCCTCCACTGTCTCCACTCCACCCCAACACCTCCACTGGTCCCCCCCCCCCCCCGAGTCCCGACCTCCACTGGTCCCCCCCCCCCAGACCTCCACTGTCCCCCCCCCCACCCAACCCCCCACTGTCTCAGTGTCCCACGCCCCCCCTCACTATCTCCACTCCCCCGAACCCCCCCCCCCTCCACTGTCTCCACGCCCCCCAACCCCCCCCTCCACGGTGGTCCCCCCCCCCCCCCAGTCCCCGACCTCCACTGGTTCCCCCCCCACCAGACCTCCACTGTCCCCCCCCCCCCCCAACCCAAACCCCCCCCCTCACTGTCTCCACTCTCCCGAACCCCCCCTCCACTGTCTCCACTCCCCCCCCAACACCCCCACTGTCTCCACTCCCCCCCCAACACCCCCACTGGTCCCCCTCCACTGTCTCCACTGGTCCCCCCCCCCCCTCCCCTCCCGAGTCCCGACCTCCACTGGTCCCCCCCCCCCAGACCTCCACGCCCCCCCCCTCCTGTCTCCACTCCCCCGAACCCCCCCCTCCACTGTCTCCACGCCCCCCAACCCCCCCTCCACTGTCTCCACCCCCCCCCCCTCCACCACGTGTCCCCCCCCCCCCCCCCCCCCAGTTCCCCGACCTCCACTGGTTCCACCCCCCCCCCACCCCCCAGACCTCCACTGTCCCCCCCAACCCAAACACCCCCACTGTCTCACGCCCCCCCCCCCTCACTGTCTCCACTCTCCCGACCCCCCCCCCCCCCACTGTCTCCACTCCCCCCCCAACACCCCCACTGGTCCCCCCCACTCCCCCGAACCCCCCCATCCACTGTCTCTATAATTTATTTTCATTACCTGTATTTTTGTACAATTTGTTCCATTTTTATGGGAGTTTACATAAGCATGTATTTTTTATTTATTCTTTGAGCTGAATTTATTTACATTTTTAGTTATTATTTGAGCTGAGTTTGTGTACATTTTTTATTTATTCTTTGAGTTAGATTCTTTTCTCTATAATTTATTTTCATTACCTGTATTTGTGTACATTATGTTCCATTTTTTTGGGAGTTTGCATAAGCATGTATTTTTTATTTATTATTTGAGCTGAATTTAGTTACATTTTTAGTTATGATATTGCTGAATTTATGTCATGTTTTATTTATTATTTGATCTGATTCTTTCTCCATAATTTAGTCTCTTACCTATTTTGTGTACATTTTGTTCCATTTTTATGGGAGTTTGTAGAAGCATGTATTTTTTAATTATTATTTGAACTGAATTTGTGTACATTTTTTATTTATTCTTTGATCTGATTCTTTTCTCTATAATTTAGTCTCTTTACCTGTATTTGTGTACATTTTGTTCCATTTTTATGGGAGTTTGTAGAAGCATGTATTTTTTATTTATTCTTTGAGCTGAATTTATTTACATTTTTAATTATTATTTGAGCTGAATTTGTGTAGATTTTTTATTTATTCTTGGAGCTGATTCTTTTCTCTTCTCTTTACCTACATTTATGTACATTTTGTTCTATTTTTATGGGATTTGCAGAAGCATGTCTTCTTCTGATATTGGTTGGCAATATGGAACACCCGAGGGCAAAGGGTCAAAATGTAGTTTTGTGGAAAAGTGATGAAAGCTAGTGGTGTTACAAGGTTGAAAAATCATTTAATTGGGGAAGTGGACAAGATGTGAGTAAGTGTCTACTTTGCCCACCAGAAGTGAGGAAACAATTGAAAGAAATCAAACAACAAAAGACTTTAGAATCCATGAAGGCAAAAGCAACAAAAGAGAGTCATGGAAGAGTTGCGTGATATGGGAAGTAATTCTGATGATAAGGAGAGGAAGGGGAAGAAGCTTATCAACATCGCCGCAGTGCAGTCTTCTGCAGTAGGTCGATGGAATATTGATGAAATGGAACGTAATAGAATTCAAGTTGAAGCAACAGAAGTTAGTGGAAGTGGTTCTAGGAAGAAGTCAAAACGAACTATAACAGATTTTATGAGGCGTAGCTCTAGTGTAAAGATATCTGGATCAGCAACCGAGGCAAGATTGTACAAGTCTGATGATGCAAGACAACCAAGAATTTCATCTATGTTGACTAAGGGACCATTAAGAGAATCTCTAGGTAAAATGGTGTCGAAATTCTTCATTTTTAATCATATTCCTGCAAATGCTGCTGGAGATCATCATTTTAAGAATATGATAGTTGAGGCACAAAATCTTGGTCGCGCAGTCCTCCCACCAACTCCTAAAGAAATTCTTGGTAAATATTTAGATGAGCTGGTGGCCGAGATAGAAGGTGATGTGAAAACATTAGAGCCACATTGGGATACACATGGTTGTTCTATTTTATGTGATGATGGACTGGACCTACTAGAATGTCCATTATTAATTTCATGGTTTATAGTGCAGGAAATGTTATATTTTTAGACTCTGTTAATGCAACAGGTAAAGAGGAAGACCATGAGTATCATGCAAATGGAAGAGAAGATCAAAAAAATTGGGAAAAAGAGAGTGGGAGATTGTCACACAGAAGCGTACAAACAAGGCAGGTACTTTGTTATCAAAAAAGTACATCTTTTTTGGACTCCTTGTACTGCTCATTGTATAGATTTGATGTTTGACATGTGGACATGGGCCGAATTGTCACTAGATTTATATATAATCATGATTGGGTTGTTGATCGAGTTCGAAAATCTTGTGGACGAGATCTCGTTCGACCTGGAGCAACTCGATTTGCAACGAATTATTTAGCTCTCCAAAGTTTGTTGCGTGAAAGAGACGGTTTGCGAAACTTTTTCCTTAGTTCCGAATGGTCAAATTCCATTTTAGGAACACTCCAATAGGGAGAATGTGGAGCAAATCATATGCACTCCTATGTTTTGGGATTATGCACGAGATTCTGTGAAGATTATGGATCCCATGTATCATATGTTGAGAGTTATGGATGCAGATAAATATCCTAGCATGGGTTGTTTATCATGCTATGACCATTATGAAAGAGGGAATTAAAGTATCATCTCCAAGAAATTATCTTTGGGTGCATAAGATAATTGATGAAAGGTGGTTGAAATCAATGAATGCACCTATCTACAAGGCTGGTGAGTTTTTTATGCTTACTATTTTTTTATTATATTATCAAATGAATTTTTTAATTGACCCTTATTTTTATTTGTTATTTTAGCTTATTTTTTGAATCCTAAGTATCAATACAAACAACGATTGGGAGATAATCAAACACTCATTAAAGCTGTACATGAAGTCTTTGATCAATTGCTTCCAAAATCAAAAGGGAGATCTCAATTTGGAAATGAGGTGAAGTAACCAAACTTGAAATTGTACATCTTTAAATTTTTTTATTTATGACAATTAAGTAAGATAAATTTTATTCTATAGATTATCAAGTTTAGAGATGGATTGGCCATGTTCGGAACGAAAAATGCTATAGCAAGTAGAGAGACTATGTGGCCAGGTTAGTACTTTACAATTATGAATTGTCGTACTTATGTATATAGGAATTCTATTTCTCACTACTATTAATTGCGATTTTTTTAAGGTGAATGGTGGAAAATATATGGAAATGATGCACCAGTGTTGAGACAACTTGCAGTTCGAGTTTTGTCACAAACAGCATCAGCTTCACCTTGTGAAAGAAATTGGAGCACATTTGCCTTGATACACACAAAGCCAAGAAACAGATTATCTTATTTGAAGTTAAAGAAGCTTGTATATTGTCATTACAATATGAAGCTGAAGGTTAAGAGAATGGAGGTTGAGCATGGACGAGGGGGTGAACCTGAGGATGATCCACTTGATTATTTTACATTATTGGGTGAAAATGACATGGATGATCGAGAGAATCCATATGCTGAATGGATTGCAAGTAACACTTTAATGAAGAAGATGGTCGACCATCACAAGAGATTTCTGATGCAGCACGAGAGGCGGGCATTGATGTGGATGCAATTACACATCAAATTTGTGAATCATCTCTTCTGAGTCTACCCATCGTCATGATGATGACCCTGCTTCTGATGTGGATTTATCTGAAGATTCTGAGCATGACATTGATAATGAATCATCTGATGGAACTCATGGAAGTGATGGTGACAATGATGATCATAGAGGGAGTGGAGGGGAAGGTGATGGGGAGAGTGTTGAGGGAAGGCATGGAAATAATGAAGGATATGTTCATGATAGAGGACATACTCATGTGATGGGAGATGATCAATCTTCACACCTTCCTATTGCCTCAAGAGCATATGAACGTCGAAGAAAGAATCATCAAGATCGAAGATTGCAACATGATGATGAAGCAGAACTTTCTCACACATTTAGTTCGATGGACGTTTCTGGTGGGAGTCATGAAACATATGGAGGAATTCAAGATGCATCATCTTCGTCATATGGTTGGATCTTATGGTTATGGATATATTCCACAACAGGAGTCCTCTAGCTCATCTTATGGTTATGGATATGGATCATATAACATGCCATATGCATATCCACATCCTTTACCAATGGCAGTGCCAACTGTGTCATATTCTTATCATTTATACCCCCGCATTGGGATCTTGATTAATCTTTCTGCTGATGAGTATGATACATATGTGAGAGAGTACATGCATATGTATCAACAAAGAATGACATGGGAGCAATATTGTGCTTATGTTCAAAATTATTATTCTGAACAATATTAAAGTCAAGTGAATGAAGTGTTGACCAGTTGGCCACTATTTGTAATTTTGTATCATAGATCTATAATGACTTTCTTTTATGTACTTTTGTTGTGAGATGGACATATGTTAATTATATGCAGTTGTGCACCATTATTTTATTTATATGGACTGATGTTGGTGTGAAATTGTGTTATATATTGTTGAAAATATATGTAATTATCTATGTTATCTATGAATCATTTTATTGTTGTCATCATATATGAATTTTCTCGGGATCCCGAGATCTGATCTCCCGAGATTTTACCGAGATCTCTCCGATATCTCTTCTGTTTGACCCTTCCGAGACGAAGCCGAGATCCGATATGGCAAACCTTGCTCCCACCCCACAAATTATGGGTGATTATAGACCAACAAGTTTACCACTATGCTGTTTTAAGCATGCAGTGATAGTGGTCGGACTTGGTGGATGAAAGCAAGCTACTTGGCAAGAGAAATATAAGGAAGCACCGATGTGCAAAAGGGATACTGCCAGCAGACAAAGTGACATCAATCTCTCTGTGTTTTATCCACTCATGGAAGACTGAATTGTTCACAATCTGAAAAAGCATGCCAGTTGTCACAGATTCACAATAAAATTGAATGGGAGCAAGAGATGTGGCACCAAGGTCTTGAAGAGTATACCACATAGCCCGACAATCTTAGCCATTCTTGATATAAATCGCAGTGCTTTAAGTGAGAGATGTGACCTGCTTCTTTCTTGACTAAGATATGAGAGGAGCCCAGGAAGATGGAAAAAAGCCTGGATAGAGTTAGATGAGCTCTCTGAAGCCAGCCGACAGGAGGCAGGTTTCTTCTTCAGGGAGAATTCTATCTTATAGATAAACAGAGCACATTCACTGGGGGCAAGATGGAACTGTTATCTTACATCATGGTTGATAAAAGGAGTAGGTGAAAGCAGGGTTGGCAGGATGGGAATTGGGGAGCAAATGGGGGGAAATTCCTGATTTGCCCGATTCGGTCAAATTCGGGCTGATTCGCCTGGATAAATTAATGCTTATGTATATATAAACATATCATTTCACATATATAAATTAATGCTATATATATATATATACATACACATAGATTAATATTTGTACAGATGATTATATAAGTTAATTTACATATATGTATGTATTTATGTACACAAGCACATATAGACACACACATACATATTTATACATATATCATGTATAAATATTGTATCTATATATATTATATATGTATGTTGTATGTTATATTATATGTTAATATATTATATAAGTTAATATATATATAATTTAATATGTATATGAATTGATTCGGCCATAATCAGCATATCAGGGATCAAGTCTTCCCTGATACGCTCCGATTCACCTGAATCAGGCCGATTTGCCCTGATTTGGCAAACCATGGGTGAAAGTTATGCATTTCTACTGCTTATCTTTTATGGCAGAACGTGATGCATTTTCCTTCGTGAGACTTGTGTGGAACCCATGCATATACTGTAAGGTTGAGGCCTTTGTTTGGGGGTTACCCAAACAAGGGTTACTACTTATAGGGCAGGTGCAATTTATAAAGAGAGTGCTAACTTCGTGCCCTTTGTGTGAGGAGAGGAGGAAAAAGTGGATTAAGTCTTTGACACCTTGTACATCGTTTTTTCTCTGGTTTGCATCAACAGCATTGTTCCAATGAATACAAATGAAATTGAACAAATCTAAAGGATTAAAGTTGGCCTACTAAAGCTGGGTGATAGAGAGGTCTTTCAAAGGGAATGATGCTTGCACAAAATAATGCAAGAGCCTAGTAATTCTGAATCTCAATATTAAGAAGTTGAAGATATCTTTGATAATCAAATTACAAACCCAAGCCACTGAATGAGGTTTATATACTTTCCCTCACATAGTGGTCCCACATCTCGCAGCTAGGACGGACTATCCTCAGACTCGCCATTTGTACATCCTCTAAAGAAGCATAAATCTGAACAACAATATGAACAAGAACAGATGGAGGTGGATAAAAATATGGTGCAAGGTAGTCTGTGGTGGCGTAGCCACTAGAGTAGCCTATGTTGGATGACTCTGCTCCCAAGCCACTGAATGAGGTTTATATAGTTTCCCTCACATAGTGGTCCCACATCTCACAGCTAGGACGGACTACCCTCAGACTCGCCATTTGTACATCATCTAAAGGAGCATAAATCTGAACAGGAACAAATGGAGGTGGATAAAAATATGGTGCAGGGTAGTCTGTGGTGGCGTAGCCACTATAGCCACTAGAGTAGCCTATGTCGGATGACTTTGCTTGATAACTATGGCCCTCATACGATCCCCAAGACTCATGTGTGTTCATTCTCTCGAAGTCAGATACCATAGTGTTATAGTTGTCACTGTCCACTGCTGAACCCTCTGCACCACCACCACGGCAAAACTTCCGCCTTCTATTGTACTGCATTGGGGCGCCATGATCACCATCTTGGGTGCAATGGTTATAGTGCTGCTCCTCTGTGAATACCACCCCACCACCGCTTCCCCCTTCCTGTCCACTCTCACCCCCGCCCCCTCCCCCTTCTCCATCATTACAGCCGTCCTCTCCCCCATCTCCATCACCTCCCCCTACAAACCCACCCAGTGAACCAGTAGTTATGGAGTCATGGGAGTGACTACTGGGTAATCGGGGAAAATCCTCAGGAGGTGTTTCTTTTGCATTTGGATACAAGATTTCTAAATCTGCAATATTAAGTGGATCTTCAACAGAGGCAACCATTTTTTTCCCTTTCTTGTATCCCCAAGAGAACCAACTCTTCTTCTTTTGTGCTGGGGCAAGTGGCTCTCGTATGACAATGTCTTTGGCAGGGCCACATATTTGACATTTGTCCTTCCCCTTTGCAGGTTGGGATGTCGCCACCGCCTTTCCTTTCACAACTTGGGATGGAGCAACAGATTGCGTATGTAACCCCCTTCCTTCTTGGTTGTAAGGAAGCAATTGTAAGTGCTTCTCTCATAGCCTGTGAGCGGACTGCGGGGCCTAGCATCAATCTTTGAAAGTCCACTTCATCATCAAAGTTTGCACCCCCTGTAATAGTCCTCAACATCACAAATTAAGGTAAGGACAAACACAAAATATTGAATGAATACATTTAATAAATGATAACAACTGTCTCACCTCTAGAAGGCACGACACATTCCATTCGTAAGTCGCTAAGAAGATCCACCTCATCCTTTGCTTCGGCCCAGAATTGAGAAGAATGTGGTTGTCCCACATCTCCAAGTTCTCCCTCCTCCTCTTCTACAGCTTCTACAGTCCTAGCTAAGAATGTGTTAGGACGAGGAGGATCTTCAGGATCATCTGTCTCCTCATCTAACTCATACTACCCCCCGCTCTGTGGTCGCTCGTACAACCCATGCAACCATTGGGTCTTCATCATGTCGTAGGAACCCAATGTCAACCGGATCATACTCCACCTCCCCCTGCTTTGGATCATCTGTGAGATGTTTCACCCTTAAACTCATAGTGTAGTTCACATACACCAAATTGTATAAGCACCTATGTGACAATCTGTTCCGAACTTTGGTGTGTATCAATGCAAAGGTGCTTCAGTTTCTCTCACATCCACTGGAAGAGGAGGTCTGTGACAGGATCTTCACTACAATTTTCCTCAATATGGGTGTCGAATGCCCAAAGTTGAACCACCAATCAGCTGCAAAAAAATTAGCCATACTCAATTAGTTAATTGTTGGGTCTACTAATATCCAAGAATGAAAGAGAAAGTACATTACCACCTGTCAATGCAGTCCTGACCAGCAATGGTGGATGGCTCTGCAAAACTCCCAACACCTTCTCGAAAGCTCTTCATCTGCCTCAATGAAGTCTATTAGCAAAATTGTAATTGACATCATGTAAGGAGATTAATGCTCGCCTGATCAATAGCATCTGCTGCATCCAATGCACTCCTTAGCAGTCTTTCAACAACTCAGTAAAGACGGTCGTCAAGTCATCATCATATGAAAGCTCCATCGCATAATGATAAGCAAGATGGAGATAGTAAGCTGCAATGGGGGTAGAAAATAAAATAAATTCATGTACTAAATTCAAAACCAAATGGAAGTAAATTTTTCTCACCCGCCATGTGTAGATCTCTACTCATCTGTCGATCCCACCGATCCTCAACAACGTCCAAGATCAAGTGTGCATAGCGAGGGGACACCTCACGGATCTTCTTCTTCACAGCTTCAATTTTTGCATAAACCAACCATATGGTTGGTCTCCTATCCTCATCAACCACCTTCAAAATCTCATAAAGAGGTTCAATGATCTGCACCAGCTTGAAGACTCGATTTCAGAAATTAGCGCTGCAGACAATCCCTTCAACCTCTTTACCATCCGATGTCCCTGCAAAAGTGCTCTACACCCATTGTCTGTCCTAAACATGTGTTTTAGACCGTCTTTGTGCTTCAGGAGGCTTTGTAAGGCAATGAAATTAGTTGCAAAGCGTGTGATGGTCGGTCTCACAACTCTCCACCAGTGGACTCCCTCATCCATGCTAAAACAACATGATGATTATAGATATACCTTATGATCTTCTGTCCAACCTCCACCATCCTCACAGGTTGCAGTGTGTCAATCTCTTTCAACATCAAATCTACACAGTGTGCTGTACAGAGGGTCGAGTAAAGATGGAGATAAATGTCCATCAACTCCTCCCTTGCCTTTTTGTAAGCAGAGCCATTATTGGCCACCACCTGCACAATGTATTGCTCTCTTATCTCATGAACAACCTCCCGCATCAAACTCAAAATGTATTCAACATTGTGCACTCTATCAGATGCATCAATAGATTTGTGGTAGAACATCTATCTATTACAATACACAAGGAAGTTGATGAGGCTGCTCTTGGTGGTACCTGACCACCCATCATATATCAATGTGCAACCATATTTCTCCTACTTTTTCTTGAAGCTTTGGATATATGACTTGATCTCATGTACTTCTTCATCTAGATATCTCCCTGCTAAGTCTCTTGATAAGGGAGGTTGCACATGAAGCCCATGGCGTTGTACCTCCTGGATCATGGTTTTGTAATATGGGCTATTAGCTACATTGAATGAAATGCTTGAATGATGCCACCATTTTGCCACTGCATGACCCACTTTATATCTAGGTCCTTGCTGGTTGTATGCATCCTCAATTCTACTTTGCTTGCCATGCTCCCGAGAATATATATTAGGATCCACCTCTTCGAAGGTTACACATGTGGATCTCTTCCTCTACCTTTCTTGTTGGTCTGGGACTGGGACTTCGGCTGGAATTTGAGTGAAGTAATCCCCCACATTGGAAAATCAACAGGACTGGGCCTCGCCCCAACCCTGGACCCACTGCCACCACTACCACTGCCAACCTCAAAACTCCCTCTGCTAAGCTTCCCATGACTCAACCCTGGTTTGTTCTCTGGTCCACCTAAGAGGTTCATCAGGCACATGCTCTGCATAAATTTCTGGCTCATCATCGTCGTCCTCATCTTGATGCCTTCCTAAGATGATCCTCTCTTGCATCACCCTATTCGCCCTCTTTCTTACAGTCTCGGCCCGCACACCCTTCAAGTGTTTAACCATAAGCCGCTGCACTTCAGCAGTACTGACTTGCAACCCTGCACATCATGGTACCCTACTAGTCGCCCACCTGCAAGGTGCATCTTTAGGAGAGAGATGCCACCTCCTTGTCTCGTATGGCCACAGTAGTTGTAATTGTAATTGTGCCTACTGCCCAATGCGATCCCATGCTGCCACCCAATGTCCTCATTATTGCCCTTCTTCGGTGCCATCTATGTAAAACAAATAGCCATTACATTACGGACAAAAAAAAATTACGTTGGTTTCACATACAAACAATTTCTAACAACACGTTAGACGTTGTAAGTTGCATTGCTATCAAATGCACATAGGTTGCAAAAAAAAAGTTTAATTTCAGAAATTTAAAATTAAAGAAAATGGTCAAATCCATGTGAAAAATTTGTAGATTCAAGAGAGAAATGGTTGCAAGTGAATACCAATCACTTGCAACATCATTTCCCATGAATATATTTCCTATACATCACAAAAAAAATCAAACATGAAACATACATGTGGGTTACTGTTGACCCAAAAAAAAAATTAACAAAGAAAAATACCCCCGAAATTACAACCAAGAGGAGCCCTGGGCCAGTAGGACACCCCCTGCGGGGGGGGGGGGTTTTACCGCCAGGACACCCCCAACAGGGGTGTTTTGCCGCCAGAACACCCCCCCTATAAGGCCCCGAAATTTCCTTTTCTTTTCCCCACTTATATTTTATGTATATGATGTTTGCTTGTTCTTGCATAAATGACGTGTATGAAAATGGTGCAAATTATAATTATAAATTTTGCATGTGTACATGCGTGGATGTATGTTATTTTATGGATGTGATAATTGTACACCTAATGCTACATACATAACACCTTGGTATACCTATGTATGCATGTGTATGTTTAGTTGTAAACGTTGTTCATTTGCATGGTGTAGTTAATGTGTACATTGTACTTCGTACATTGCATGTACATATAGAGTGCAAGTATGGTAGGTGTATTTAGTAATGTATATTGTAATTCTATATTCCTCATGAATAATATGCATATATTTTTATGATAATTAGGTGAGAATAGGCAATTAGCTAAATTGTGCATACGGTGTATATAAAAATCACATGCATATAGTACTTAAGTAATGTTGTGCAAGTTTAGTCTAATTACCGGTGTGTGTGTTATTGTATCTATCTATTTCGTGCATAATGTACATAAGTATGTTACATCCGTGTGTGTATGCTATATATATGCCAATCAAGTGAGTGCAAGCAAGAACTATTTTATTGAATAGATTATTCCTAGCTAACTTAATTCATATTGCCTCCTAATGATTTTGAAACACACGCAATTCTTGTCACTTTATTTTGCCGCATGTTGAGCCATACTTATGTAAAACATCACGTACGCGTAGGTAGATATCTACGTACGTATTAGCTAGTTGTGCTTATGTATGCATGTGAATAATTATATGGTAATATGGTTTGAATGCATGGTGTGATAGTGTGTATACTTTTACATACATTGTATGTATGTATGTATAAGTTGAACATGATTTCTGCATGATTTTAAGTTCTGGCAGAAGGGCCAATTGGCGTCAACATGGGTGGATGCCCATGAGGTGTCGGCGTCCATATCGATGGACGCCAAGCCTTAAGTAGCCGTCCATATAGGTGGACGTTTACTTCTCTGACCTGCATGCGCAGCAGACCCGAAATTCCGGGACAAGCAACCCCAGCCATTGGGAGCTGTCCCCAACGGCTGAGAAGCCTCACATCACCATCTGCGTGAAAGGAGAGGCCTCTCTCCTATAAACCAACCACTCCTTGCAACCCCAAGAGCTCTCTTGGGCTCTTTGCAAAGAGGAGAGAAGAAAACACTAGCTATGGGAGAACAAGAGAAGACCTGAAATTAGTGGCCTTTGATCCGTCGACTGGAGGTGCAAAACCAAGGAGTTACAGTGTCTGGAGGACAGCCCATGCATCCAAGAAGAGATCCCAACCCCGAGGTGCCATCTACATCGACAGGGGAAAGAGGATCAAAGGAGTTCTGAGCACCTTTTGGCAAGGCCGAGAAGGGCTTCATCAACATATTCAGATCTTTGTAGAATTTTTAGAAGGCAAGTAACCTATAGATCTCAATCCTATACATGTGCCCTAGGTCCCAGCATTTTTCTGGATTTTTCCTCGCGTCCTGGATCCCCCCATTCTCCTTGTGTTGGGAGCTCGGGTCTGTGTTTTGCATAGACCTGAACTTGACGCAAAAGCCATTGCCGTCGAGATCTCAGCTTGGCGCCAACGATATTGCCGTTAAAGTGCTATTAGCGTCCAGACTATGCCGTTAAGCTCTTCAGGGCAGAACAGTGAACTGTTCTCCCTTCTATATGATTAATTTCCGAAGTGTTTCGAATGAGGATATAATGTAATCATATATGTTATGTAAAATAGACCATGGGATGCATGTGATATTTTCTGTGCTTTTTGGTGAATGGCATGGATTGTTAAACTTATTGAAATACATGTTGGAAAATGGATTTTTGCATGTTCTCCCATTGTTTACATGATCCCTAAGGAATGGAATGCCCTAGATTTTTCTAAATCATGTGTATACGTATCAGTACATGCCCTGAAATTTTGAGAATTTTTCCATGACTGTGGGATTTACTGAAATTTCTGTTTTGGAAATAGAAGACATGCGTAGGATTTGTAAAATTTACAGTAAATTGTGTATTGTGCAATAAATCCGGGGAAAATTCCTGTGATGATGAGTATGTTAGGATCAGGGCTGTGAACTGTTAAACCTGATGTTCGTGTTATGTTCCATGTTAAATTGAATTATGAATAGCATGAAACTGAATGTTTTAATTTCTGTAAATGTAATATGATTCAGAAAAATATGAAAATTTGCATGTGTGATTATAAACCTGAAATGTGTCTGTGGTTAAAATCTCATGTTATTTTGATAATAGTAAGTATTGTTATGGATTTTAATGAGAAAACGACTATGTGAGCATGTTAATTGTGATTCGATGTGATTCAGTAAATTTCAGTATGATTAAATCTATATTATGATTATTTGGCAGTTGCATAGTAAGGTTAAAATCAGAAATGAAAGCTTATGTGTGTATAAAATGGTTAAATGTGACAAGAGAAACAATGGTGCCCATAAGACACTGCCACCTTAGATGCTTAGAGCTGTACTGTAGTAGTGCCCCTACGGGAAAGCTCAATATGATATGTGATACCCTAGAGAAGGGTCTTGATAAAGTGTATACCTTGGCAAAGGGTCTTGTGAAATCCTGGAGGTGACAAGTTCCACTGGTAATGGTGGGAAGGCCTTTCCCCGGTTTCTGCAGGAACTAAGACTTATCACTGTGCCGGTGATTAAGTACGTGAATGCGAATGTGTGTGTTATATGATCGTCTAAGGGTGGTTTGGGCTGTGTCTTGGCATTATGTGAAAATAAGCATAAGTGTGATGTGAAAGTGATATGTGTTCATAGCACAAGGTATGTGCAAGATATGTGTAAATGTGGCACATGTTATGTGCAAAGTGAAATGATAAGAAGTGTGTGAATGTGAAAGAGGAAATAATGGGAAATGTGTATAAGTATTGTGTGATAAAACAAAGTGAGTGGTATGTGAAAGCCAAGGTTATCATATGGTTGTATGTAATAAGAAATTAGTATAAGTGTAAATGACAATAGTGTTAATTGATATTTTGTTTATTGATGTGTATGAATGTGTGTTGTATTGTCAAGGTTTGCCATATCGGATCTCGGCTTCGTCTCGGAGGGCTTGGAGAGAAGAGATCTTGAGAGATCTCGTTAAAATCTCGGAGATCAAATCTCAAGATATTGAGATACAAAATGATATATACACATATATGTAAGTGTATCCCATGTGAGAACAAAAAGATTATTTTTAAGCAAAACAAATAATTGGATACATTGATAGCTCATTAGTACATCTGTACATGTTACAATTAGATGTCACAAGAATTAAGAACAACAATCTAGTAAGAATCTTGAGTTTTAATAAGTTCATATCATAATTTTAAACAATAAGTAACAACAAATAAGCAAGAATTAACAGGCATGAGAAATATTCAAAAAAGAAAGCAAGAATAAGTAGATTATGTAAAAAACCTAAAACATTAACAAGAATTAAAAATTCAGAAATGAAAGATGTCATTCGGATCTTGATTTTATCTCGAGAGGATTGTAGAGAAGAGACATTGGGGAAATCTCATATAATCTCAAGAGACCAGAAGCACTAACAAAGCTATATTAAGTATATATTTCCGAAGGACCATTTGTAATCTCATCCAGTTAACAACTCAACATGAGAAAGAAGACTCAAGAAAAAATTTGCCTATAAGACTTGCAGTGGACAAATTAGTCATGGCTATGAGCCTTCCTCTATTAGGAAGGCATTTAAATGGCAACCACATGGTGTGATGGTTGGGGAAGGAAGTGATGGATTTCAACATGCTTGAATGAGACAAAGGATCTCAAGAGATCTTGGCATCAGTGTCTCGTACATCTCGGATATCGGCAAGCTAGAGAGACAGAGAATCTCGAGAGATCTCGAGAGATTCTCGGGAGATTGCAAACCATGGTATGTGTTGATGTATTAATTGTCAAATGCTAAAAGTGATGTTACTATTAGTACCCAAAATGTAAGTATATGCTTTCATATTCATGAATTTGAATTATTGGATGTACATGTGCTTAGTATTATGTTGTGTAGTTAAAAGTGATCCCTATGCAAAGGTAATATGAATGTGATAAAATTTGTATAAAAATCACAAGCTAAATGTGAAGTAAAGTGTTATGATTGCATGCAAAGTGGGCTAGAAATCATGCTGGGTGCTACCTATCTTGTATATGTTTCTATGGTTTAGTTGTGCAAACTTTACAATGACTTGGATAAAGTATGAAAACGTGTGAGTGTGTATTTACTCATGTTAATGACACCATGATGTTAGTGATCTTGTTTAGATTTTAGTTTTGCATTTGTTAGGATAGTTGTTAATGAATTCCATGTGAAGTTGTTTAGGTTATGGCGTGATCATGTATGATATTAACTGCTGAAATTTTATTGTGTTAATTGATAAAAAGCATGTATGTATTGAATCTTAAGTTACTTGCTGAGTCTATTGTGTAGACTCACTCTTGCTAAACATTTCAGGAAATTAGCAGCGGAGGAGCTAGCAAGATTTGAAGTGGAGTTGGACTAAGTGATTGAAGACTTGTATTTATCTTTCATAGTATGTAATGCTACAATTAAAATTTGAATTTTGATCAAATGTACTTGGAGTCGGCTATGTATTTGGAAAATATTGCACTTATGTTATCTCTTGTTGAACCTACAGACTGTGGTATGTGGATTTAAAAGTTGATGGAATAAGATTTATTTAAATTCCGTTGCATTATTGAATTCTATTGTGTATATCTCAGCTCACTTGTTACTTGTTGGGGTATTCTCCCCTGTAGCGGCTTGCTCTCATCCGATGTGGGTTGGTATAACCGTACCGGGTGAAGTGGGTCGTTGCACCCCCACTGGGGTGTTCCTGCGCAGAACACCTCCCACGGGGTGTTTCTACGCAGGACACCCTCAGCGGGTGGGGGGGTTCTGCCGCCAGAACACTGTTGAGTGTAGAAGATTATCTAGAGGGGGGGGGGTGAATAGAGAATCTTCAGTATTTTATATCTATTTTGAAACTAGTGAGATGAAGACTCAACAGAGGACAACTAATTCTCGATGCAAAGAGAGTGCAAACCACACACAAGAGAGGAATTTTTTAGGTGGTTCGGCTCCAACAAGGAGACCTACGTCCACCCCTCACTAAACCAGTGAGGTACCACTACGAGAACAATTGATAGTTCCTCGTACACCTACTGATACACAACTTCTTCACATCCGCTAGCTTACAGCTTGTACAAACTGCTAATTACACAACTTCAAACCAGATGATCCAATCACAACGCGTGAAGGATCAACTCAATCCACTTCACAAAGAGGCAGATTACACACCCTTTTAGTATTCAGAAGAAATTAAAAAGAATTGAGTAAAGAGTTGCCAGAATGTGGTTAGAGATCATCAAACTCTCTACTCAGGAGCTCAATTCAGATTGCAACAATTCTTCGCTCCAAATTTGAACTCTCTTCAGGTGAATTCCCCTTGTAATTGCAGCATACAAATTTCACACTTCAAGGTTGAAGAAGCTTTCCGATACCCTGTTCCTGAGGCTCATCAGTAACTCCTTGAATCCATCAGATTGGCTCGATTTAGCAGCACATGCTTTTGATCTTGGCTCCAAACTGAAATCGCCTTTTTGTTTTGCTGAACCCAGAACTCTGCTCCCTTCTCTTTTCGCCATGCACACAACAACTCTTTCGCGAACAGGAACACTTCAGCCTTTTTATCTAATTGAGCGGGATATTCTGCAGTGGGCCCCTCAACAGATTCCCTTGCCTTTTGGGAGATCCTTTTTGTCGCCAAGAAAATGGTATCTTCCAGAAGAGAGTGACGTGTGCCAAAAGCCCCAACCAAAGCGCCTAGGATCACGTGTCCATCACTTATATGCTGGTGGCTGCTTTGATGAAAAGTCCTAAGTGTAGTAGTGTTGACACTCCAAAGATATAGCGTCACCAAACATACTACCGTAGTGTTAACCTCATGTAGAGTGAGTGTCGACCTCATATCCACTTCACTTCACAGAACTCTTTAATTCCTGAATAGTGTTGACCTCATCTACAGTTAGTGTCAACCTCATCTGCTTGCTCCTTTTCAATACAACACAGAGAAATCCACTAGAGTCAGTTTGCTCTCAGAGTGGTGTTGATCTGTCTTGATCACATCTTCTTAACGCAACACAAAGAGGACTACTAGCTATGTTCCAGATAGTGTCGACCTTATCAGACTATATCAAACTCTTACTTGATGCAAATGAGTTGTACCTGTGAAACAAATGTCATGTGTCAAATATCTATAGCATTTTACTTAGATTATGACATCATCAAAACTAGGGACACAACAAACACCCTCTCCCACGGGGGGGTTTTTAGCGCCAAAAGTCCAGCCCCTTGGCCCCCCTGAAGTCCCTATAAATAGGGAGCCAAGGTCATGAAAAAAGGAACCTGGTTTTTGGGCTGGAAGAGGACCTTTTGGCTGGGAGATAAACCCCCCCACCTGTGGGGAAGATGTTTGTCCTTCAAAAAATATGAAGAGCCTATATGGGCATGACTTGTGTAAAATTACAGTCCCCCAAGGACAAAAAAGTTTGTGCATGTGTATTAAATTACACATATGCCCTATCCATGGGCAATTTGCAAGAATACCCCTACTGCCTTGGAAAATTGCAGAAATACCCTGCCATCCGAAAAATTACAGGAATACCCCTACTATCTTGGAAAATTGCAGAAATACATTGCTATTCGAAAAATTGCAGGAATACCCCTGCTATTCTGGAAAATTACAGGAATACCCTTGCTATTCTGGAAAATTACAAGAACACCCCTGCTGTCTAGGAAATTGAAGATACATCCCTGTGGCAGAGAAAATGACAGAAATAGTCCGACGGTTCATGCCTTTTGTCCTACCTGGTGAAGTGGGACCCATGCCACTTCTATGAAGCGGCGTGCGCTCTCCTGGGTGTGACTTAAAGCTGGACACATTAGGAGTTCTCAGAAAACGTCAACAATGACGGAGAAGTCCAAGTAAGCCGATAAATGGCAGGAGTATCCAAAAAAGTTAATCAATGACGGAAATACCCGAAACCACTCGGAAAGGTCAAGAAATGACCGAGAGGCCTGGCTCATGCCGTTTGCACGACCCGGTGGAGCGGGACCCACACCGCTTCTATGAAACGACGTGCGCTCTCCTAAGACCGGCTTACGGCAGACCACTCCAAGTCTTGTGACTGTCAAATAACGGCAGAAGCCTTGAACATGTCGAGATATGGCCGAAGGCCCTGGGAGGTCAGGATACGACCGAAAAAGCCCCGAGAGGTCGAGAAATGACCGAAAAGCCTCGGGAATAGCCTTGGGGTTTATTAACTTCGAACACCTGAGATAAATGGGTTCGAAGGGTGAGGATGAGATCCGAACCTAAGGAAACTTCTGAAAGAAAGGGAGAAAGCCTTAAAGAAGTTTGTACTTGGGGACTTTGAGGAGTTTTGGGAGAATACCTCTCGGGATTTCTTCGACCGGCCCGTGGTCCGTCCATGCTCTGGTGAAAAGACCGTGACGTGGAAAGAAGAAGGCACTGCAGGTCGATATATAGACCATGTCATTTTGTAAATAAGTCATTTCGTGTTTTAAAATAACACGTATGTGAAGGCACGACTTATGTAAACACTTAATGGAGGCACATACACCTCATTAAGAACATATATGCATGGTTTGGCGTATCGAATCGGATCGGCCCGATTCTCCCGAATCGGGGCGAATCATGGAAAACCCGATTCTCGATTCCATCGATTCGGTCCGATTCGCCTCATATATATAATATTATTATATCATATTAGTAATATATATTATACATTATAAATATCATATATATGATATATTATATATATAATATATATTATACCCATGAGAATCGATCCGATTCGGGTCGATTCGGGGGGAATCGAATCGGATCAAGAAAAATCCGATTCGCCTCCCGATTCCGATCCGGCAAACCATGCATATATGCAGATGTGATAAAAAGATATTTGAGGATAATTGTGGATTCCAAAATGCCATCTATAATTTCCTAATTTCGGCAAAGTCTTTTAACAAACGTATCGTATCAAAGGTCTTCAGGTTCCACCCGATATAAATAAAACACCGACTTCGGTCGGTGGAGAATGGTCCAGTATACGACCACCCCAATCACCTGATAAAACGGACGCGCACGGAATAAATATACATATATGCAAATACTCGAGGGCTTAGGGTCTATACCCGATGCACCTCCTAAATATCAAATTTTGTATGTTATTTTAAACAGTTTGGCACGCCCACGCATAGATATACATGCATTCACATATATTTTTCATACAAAATGGTTGGTATGCATATATCGCGCAAAGTTTTAAAAGAAAAAGAATTTTCCGCATTCCCACTGTTACCTTCAAAACAGTGAAATGGGTGAAGAGAGGGATGAAAACAGCCCAAAAAAGCCTCTAAGCACCTTCAAATCCACGTAAGAAGCCTCCTTAGGTCTCTTGGAGTGTAGATCTAGGGTTTCCTTGAGGGGAATATGGAAAGAGGGGATAAAGAAGGGTTTCCGACGTGAAACCCTGCGAATCGAGACTGCACAGTTGTTGCGTCGATTTTTGCCCAAAGAAAAAAGAATAAGAAGAGAAAATAGAAGGAAAAAGAATAAGAAAATAAAAAGGGGAGGAGGCCTCACCTGTCAGTGCCTCCATCCCAGCACTCCTCTGCCGCGCCTCTGCTTGGCTCTCCCACAACGAGAAGGGGAAGAAAGGGGGTGGCTGCCGCCGGCCCCCACTACTGCTGCCGCCGTTGCCCCTGCCTGGGGTGGCCGCCATTGACCGTGGCCACCACCGCTGCTGCCGCTGGCCCGCGCCGCTACAACCGCCGCCGCCGCCGCCATCGTCTTTGCCCAGGGAAGCTGCCGCCAGCCCCCACTGTTGCTGCCGCTGCTCGTGTCGCCGCTCCCCCCTGTTCACTGCAGACCGAAGGAGGAAGAAGAGAGGAGGAGGAGGAGTGGGCCTCCTCCCTCCCAGGCATCTCTCTCTCGCGGCCTCTCTCTCTCCCACTGCCGGCTAAGCGAAGAGGAGAGGAGGAGGCCGGGTGCCTCCTCCCTCCCCGCCATCTCCCTCTTGCGCTCTCTCTCTCCGATGCCCTAAAGGGCACAAACGCAAAAAAGAAAAGAAAAGAGGAAAAGTAAAAAGGGAAACAAGGGGAAATATGAAAAAAAGTCACATGCAAATGACTGGAATGGGTCTTCAAATGGCCGGGACGACGTTTTGGCAGGGGTGATGTTTATGGCCGGACGGTGCAAATGGCAGGGACAGGGTCTTTTCCCCACTCTCTATAAAAGCAAGGGGGGCGCCCCAGGCCAAAGGAGGATTTTTCGGAAGCTCCAACCCAGAGCAAAGCTCTGAGAAAGACTGCAAGGCGGTCTGGGAAAAGGGTCTGCAAGGCAGCCCTAAAGAACATTGTGCAAGGCACAATTTGAATTTTCTCAAATCTTAAGCAAGGTCCATTGGGCTTTCTTTATTGGGCCAAACTTCTTATTGGGCCTCAAATTGCTTATTGGGCCGAACTTGTATTTTTCATGCAAATGATTATGATGTTTCATGCTTAATGGGCCTAATGATGCTTAATAGGGCCGGCATTTGACGTACTCTCACGTGTGATGTTTAATGGGCCTATTGGGCTAATTTTACTTATTTAATCACGCCTTATATGAATAAGTACACGTAGTGTCACGTTTATTTCGAACTTTTCACTACTTGGTTTCTTAATCAAAATCAATCAATTTTGCAACCAACCTTAATAAAATATTTCACCAACATTGTTGTTTAATTTTCAATAACATAAAAATAACAAACAAGTCATGTCTCATGTTATTTTTGATCCACCTTAAGTTAATCACTTTTTAAATCAAATAAATAAATGAAAATATTAATTTAATCCACATAATCATAATTTAAATAAATAAATGACGAAAATAATTAAAAATGAAATCAATGATTTTAAAATACCAAAAAATGAGCAAATGGATTTAAAAAATCAATAAAAATGAAACAAATATCAAAAAATTCCAAAAAAATAGATTGCATGCTTGTAATTTTATTCTCTTTCATGTACAATTCATGTCATTCAATTGTGAGTCACGCTCTTCTGTTTCAAAGAGGTTGTCTGATGGTTAATCAAGGGTATTCAGCCTTATGTTGATGTAATTAACACTAACCGAGGTTAGTGAGGGAGGTCAAACGAACTAAATAAGACCATGTCCATGTAAATAAATAAAAGCCAAATAAATCAAATCCAAAGATAAAATTAAAATTTTAAAAGTTTAAAAAATATTCTCACAACAGTCCCATTTCGCAGGGTGTTGGTCGACCCTTAAGGGTGTCAACGATGGCGGATCGAGTCGGATCTGCGAAGCGAATTGGGTCGACTCCGTGGTGGATCGAATCAACACCGATGCGCTCGATTTGGCCGGTCCGTGGCCGGTTCAGGTGAATTACGCGAATTATGGAGCGAGCTCGCCCTAATTCGATCTGATTCACCCGAATCGGGCAGATTCGATCTGCCTTGCAAAACCTTGATCTCGACATTATTATCAAAGGTAGGAAGGGTCCCATCGGACGTGCCAATTTGTGGAACACGAGGAGTTTCTTTCCTTTAAAAATAAATAAGATGACCTGTATATGATAAGGAGGTTTCTTTTTATGTGCATGGGCATGCCAATCTGTCAAACATATAGAATTTAAAATCTACTTGATGCGGGGAAATTGTGTCCATTTATTGGATAAGTACGCCTATATTTTGGAGTATTTATTCCACATATTGTTTATCAAATGTTTAGAGTTTCCTGTACTGAACCCTTCCCCACCGACCGGAGTTGGTGTTAATTTACATCGGACTGAATCTGAATACCTTTGATAATGATGTCAAGATTCATTATGGCATAAAGTCCAAAGAATTTGAAAATTGTAATTTAGATGACCCTTACAATTGGTCTCGATTATATAATCGGGTCTTCAAAATTACGTTGCATCGCAATCGGACTCTTTGAATTTGCTCTTAACTACATTTGGATTGATTTGCTTCATTTCCATCACGATCAGACGATTGACTTTGCTTCTGTAATGATCACTCTTTTAATGGTGATCAAACCTTTGGAGTGGACTTAATGTCCGTAAAGGGCATTTCCGCACAAGGCCGAGTATATTTGACCCTCTTTCGGTATTTGTTGCAATTTTTACCCTTTCCTAGGCATTTTGTAATTTCATACCTTTTTGTAAGTCTTTCAGCAATTTTACAATCTTTTTAGGGGTTTTATTGCAATTTTAACCCTTTATAGGTATAATTGTAGTTTCTGACCCTTTCTAGGTACAATTGTCATTTCTTTGACTTTCTTGGACATTGTCGCCACTTCTTGACATTTCTGAGCGTTTATGTCATTCCTTAACCTTTCTGTGATATTTCTGACAATTCTTGGCATTATCTGACATTTGTACCATTTCTTGGCTTCCTTGGATATTCTTGTCGTTTTAGGCATTGCTGGCTTTTCCGCCATCTCTTGGCATGCCTAGAGATTTCTGTCATTTCTTGACAATCCCAAAACTTGGACTGACCAGCTATAAGCCGAACTTAGAAGAGTGCACGCCGCTTCAAAGAAGTGACATGGATCCTGCTCCATTGAGCAGTGCAGACAGTATGAACTAGGCTTGGTAGTCATTTCCTGACATTTCCAAGGTATTTATATCATTTCTTGACCTCCCTGAGCTTCTTCGTCAATCTCTGACTTTCTTAGCCATATGTTGAACTCAGGAGCAAGGTTCGCTGCAGGGAATCGGGGCGAATTGGGTTTTTCCTGGTCCGCCACGATTTGCCAAAATCGGACCGATTCACATGGGAATCGGATAGGAATCGGTCTGATTCGATGGGAATCGGGTGAATCGGGTTTCTCCTGATTCGGCGGATTCGGACCGATTTGATCCGATCCGGCAAGCCATGCTCAGGAGAGCGCACACCACTTCAAGGAAGTGACGTGGGTCCCGCTCCACCGAGTTGTACAAACGGCACAGATATGATCATAGAACTGAAAACTTGACCAATGTTGTCCTTTGAAGAAAAAGATTTGGACAACATTATATTTGTGCCTTTACCAAAACTTCTTTATAATTTCAGCCCTTTGAGGACATTTCTACAATTTCTATCTTTTTGAAGACCCTTATGCAATTCTTATTCTCACATAGGCTTCTTACAACTTTTCGTCCCTTTGAGGACCTTTTTTCAATTTCTACCATTTTTAGGGACTTTCTTCAATTTCTCCCCTTTCAAGGGCTTTTCTGTAATTTTACATGCACAACATATATCAGATGAACAACCCTTGCAACCCTTTGAAGAGCCTTCAGCTTTTCTGGAGCTTTCCAAGAACCCAGCAACACCGCCTTCTTCTTCTTCACTGCCTAAAGAGAGCTTTGACCGATGGAGAACTTATAGCACTTTACAAATGATGGTTTTCATTTGATGTCCCTCATAATTGCTTGATGAAAATGGGATTTATTTCCCACTCGGAAACATGTCTTTCTTTTCAATTTGCAACAATCACTTAAAGGACATCATACCCTACAAGGGGCCTTCTTCTTCCCACATGAAGGGTCTTCATAAACGCATGTGGTAAAGTCCACATGGTCTCCACGTGGAGAGACGTACACATGGTCTCCATGTACACATGGTTTTTATGACCACATGGTCTCCATATGGAGATATACACATGAATGTGTCTCCAGCAAAGTCTCTGCACGGGCAGAGTCTCCACATAGAGGTATGAACATATAGACATTTTACCCCATGGAGCTAGCTCGACATGGGGTATACACATAAACATTTAAACATTTTACCCCATGGAGTTAGCTCAACATGGGAGTATGCACATGAACATTTATATTTCATCTCCATGGAGTTAGCTCAACATGGAGATATATACACATAAACTTTTAAACATTGCACTCATATGGAGTTAGCTCAACATGGGAGTATGCACATAAACATTTATATTTCATCTCCATAGAGTTAGCTCAACATAGAGATCTATACACATAAACATTTAAACATTTCACTCGCACGGAGTTAGCTCGACATGGGAGAATGCACAAATATATTTCATCTCCATGGAGCTAGCTCAACATGGAGATATATACACAAGCATTTAAACATTTCACTCCCATGGAGTTAGCTCGACATGGGAGTATGTACATGAACATTTATATTTCATCTCCATGGAGCTAGCTCAACATGAAGATATAAGAATTTCACATTTGGAGATGATCATCTCGTATCGCCTGGCACCTTCATAAAACTTTCCATGTCGAGAGCTTGCAAACGCCCTTGAGAGTCCCCCCAAAAAGGGTCTTCAACCAACTGGGCAGTAGGGGGACAAAACCCCATGGCCAACCGGGGGTCTCATTTGAGCCCCTTGGGGGCTTTTGATAGGGGCAAAGGAGAGCTTGGAGGAGGGACCTCCGAGTAGTCTACCCGGAGGTAGGCACCTCCGGGTAAGCTTGCCGGAGGTGTGAACCTCCGGGTAGGCTTACCCGGAGCCCCTCACCACTGGGTAGGCCTAGGGTACCTCTCCAAGTAGACTACCCGGAGGTGGGGTACTTCTGGGTAAGCTTACCCGGAGGTGCCCCTACCCCTACCTAGAGGGCTAGGTCTTTAGGTGGTTTTCACCCCTTCCCCTATAAATACAACCCCTCGGTCATTTCACCGAGGGATTCTTTCGTCGAAGAGTGGGTCTTGTATTTTTCTTCTGAGTGAAGTGGAAGTGTTGATCTTGTTACTCTTCTTTAAAGAGTTGAAGTTGGCCTTTGTAATAAGTCTTTTCTTTGACTTAATAAAAGACCAAGATCCAATATTTCTTTAATAAAAATTGGATCAGTGTAAGACATTTATTCAAATGTCTATTGTAAATTTATGGGGTTCAACAGTGAACTACCCTAGGAGGTTAATTACAGGACAGAAAATCCAATATATCATCAGGAGAAGACAGCTGATATCTGATATATCCAGTTCAAGGACCTCAAAGTCCATAGATAAGGATAATACCAAAAACTAGGTGCATTTATTCTTTATGCAGTGTCCAATGATTTGATTTATTAACTCTTCCTGATGATAAGAAAAAACAATTCATCTATAATTAATTGAATACCGAAGAAGTGGGAATCATTCCATAAGATATGATTTATTATTTGAGATTGCAGCTGATGTTCCAATTTGTTCTGTAATCCTTTATAAAATATGCATTGATGAAAAAAACATGAAATCATCAGAAAAGCTACGTCACCTTTCGGAATCCAAATGAGATAGCACCATCACTTTCTGAAACTGTAAGTTCTTGTTCTACCTTTTCTAGGCCCTTACTCACTGCCTGCATTTCTTCTGCCAACATTTTCAGTTGGATCTAATGTTTTGATAAGATTGAGACATAATCAGGAATAGCTTACTATAAAAAATGAAAATAATGCCAGAGTGATCAGTCCAGTGACCAAAATTGTCAAATACAGAAGTACCTTAGAGGCTGCTTCCAAATGAATCAGGTCTTTGCCAAAATCCAGCAATTCAGGCATCTTCTCAGCAATGAGCTAAAATTTTAATGAACAAGAATTGTACAAGAACCAATTAGAAACCATTACAAAATGCCACACCTTCATACAAAGTTCAGAGTCAGACAACTTCAATGACCAAAAAAAAATATTTATGACTCTCATAGAAACAATGTAGGACAAGGGGGTATATCTGAACAAAGTTTAAGTAGAATAATGTTGCAGTGACACCATTCAGTATTAGATAGATAGAAAACAGAACAATATCGAAAGGAGGACCATGTTCCACTAGCTTGCATGACATTCTACAGAGCAAAGCATGGCAAGCATTGTTACAAAGCCAGACAGAAATGTATGGATACATAAAAATATTTTTGTCATCTTCAATCCAGATGTGTGAAACTTGAGAGGACCATGTTCTACTAGCTTGCATGACATTTATAGAGCAAAGGATGGTAAGTATTGTTACAAAACCAGTGAGACATGAATGGATAGATAACAATTAAGAAATGTATGGATAGATAAAAATGTTTTTGTCATCTTCAGTCCAGATGTATGAAGCTTCTTCTCCACCTTTTTCTGTCCAAGGTGGTCATGGAACATTTGACGTGAAACATGAAAAGTTCCATTAAACTACTAGCTCCGTGGAAGATGTAAGTCTCATTCTGGGCGTCATCTCTGAGAACTCTAACCAGAACTAAAGCCGCTTCATGATGACTAAATTATGTCTTTTGATTACTTAGGTTATATCTTATGGTTTTTCTGATGAAATTCCGTCTCAGTCATAACTGCCGCATGCATAGGGCCATTTTAGTCATGTAATTCGTTCATCCATATATACGCATCAAGTGTCAGCTTAATTGTTCTGACCGACCCTCTGTTTTAGGGAAATCTTCACCATCTTCTCCCTCCCTGTCTTTTTTCCCTCTCAATTTCTCTATAAAATACTGTAAGGACGTTTCTTGGATTGTCTAGGAATTCTATAAAATGGACAAAATTCAACTTAAGAGTCATGTTAAGGTTACCAAATTAAATAATGCCTGAGAATATTTTGGGAAGTCTCTTTCAACATATTAATGTAGGACGAAGGTACTATTCACAAGCCTTCATGTGCTTACACCACAACAAATTGGATGGGCAAAGGAAAAGTCGGCAACATAATTTGTCTAAGAAATTTTAGGTAAATGTGATTCTTAGTGCCTGTTAATTATGAATCAGATTCCATCCAAAATTCTTGGAAACTAGTCTCCATTTCAGCTTCTCTCTCCTGATCATCTACTGCTTCCAACTTTTTAGGTTGGTACACTGCTCTGCTTCCACTTACTCTTTGTATCTTTGCACTGCCTTTACTTTATCCATTTCTGGGTCCAAGGCCTAAATTAGATCCTAGAACTGTTTTTTTAGGATATTCTCCCAGCAGAAGGGTTATAAATGTTTGGACCATACAATCAGAAAACAGTATTCCTCAAACATATCACATTTTTTGAAGTTGATTCATACTTCCAGCCCAAGGAAATTGTGTCTTCTTATTCTCCAATTTTCTCCATTCCGTTGCATGTGATTGGGGATGTGATTACTGTAATGCCTAGATCTTCCTGTCAAGAGTTTCAAAGTGCAACCATAGATTTGCTGAACCTTTTAACTTTCCCATGGTACATTTGGCAAAAGAAGAGAGGCCCCCCATAAATAAGCCAACTCAAAACACTTAAGCAATTCTAGGTCTTTTAGCTAGTTCCCATCCTCTTACCTTTACACTTTCTTCATGCCTCAGCTCCCTGTGTCATCTTCATATTCAAATTTGCATGAATTCTAGAACTTGCACTCACCAATCTACTTGGATGTCAGCAAGTCCAGTTGCACAGAATAACAATCGAGCTCTTCCCACTCACTTTCAACAAACCAAGGTATGTAGTAAGGCTTATGCTCTCATGATACAAATTTTGGATCTTAGGAATCACCCGATACATATGAGTGATGTCATGATGTTGTCCATATACCTATTCGAGAAGATCCCACATGTTTGATACATTCAGTCTACTTCATCAAGAAACCTCCAGTGCATCAAGGATACCTGTACATTTCTAGATGAGCCCATAAAGATAAAGAAGACAACCCTGCCTGCCCCAAGCCAATGAACCTCAAACCACAAGGGTGTGGCCCCATAAAATCTAATGTGTTGAGCCCTGTTGGCATAAAAAATTGTCAAAACCCCCATTTCCAGAAATCCCAAAAGCACCCCTCTAATGGGGCATATGGGGGCCTATTTATAGGCAAACCCCCCCAAGCTCAAGGCCCCAAACGATGGATGGAACCTCCATCGGTTGGAGGGGCAATTCCCCCCCCCCCCCCCCAACCGATGGAACCTCCAACCGTCGGTTGGAGGGGTAATTACCCCCAGCCGATGGAACCTCCATCGGTTGGGAGGGGAACTCCCCCCAACCGATGGACCTTCCATCGGTTGGGAGGGAAACCCCCCTTAACCGATGGACCTTCCATCGGTTAAGGAGGGGGGCTCCCATCCCCATCCCAATGCATGTAAGGGGGGCAAAAACCCCTATAAAATCCCATGTAACCCCTCATGTAAAGGGGCTTCTTTTTGCTGAAATGAAATAGAGGCTTCTATACTGCCCTTTTGAAAAAGAAAAAAGTTCTTTCCCAAAAGTTTCCCGCTTGTTCTTCAAAGATTTCCGCCCCGTGTGAAGGTATCGGCTCCTCTCCCGCTCGATGCGAAGCATCCACCCTCGACAAGTGCAAAGAAAGGGAGATCGTCTCCATACGACGTCGACATCTCCTCCATCCCCCTCCATGCCGAGCTAGTCTCCATGGAGGGTTTCTCAAAAAAAAATAAATCATAATGCAATCCATACCCCCACATCGAGCAAGACTCTGTGGGGGTAATACTCAAGGCGTGTTCTTCGAGGTTTAAATACTTTCCATATCGAGCAAGACTCTATGAATATACGGTATTTAAATACCCTTGTTCCCGTGCTCTAAATGCCTCCATATTGAGCAAGACTCTATGGGTATGGGCATTTAAATGCATATGTTCTCCCCGCCCGTCGAGCAAGACTCCGGGATGGGTGAGTGTTTGTGCTCATATATGTATGCGTCTTATAAAGGAAACTCTGCCCAAGCGGAGGTTCCGTCCAAAGACATACCCATATGCTCACAATATTGTGCTCATATGTATATGTTTTCTAAAAGAAACTCTGCCCAAGCGGAGGTTCTACCTGAAAACATACTCATATGTTCACAACTCCATGCTTATATGTATATGTTTCTTAAAGGAAACTCTGCCCAAGTGGAGGTTCTGTCCGGAAATATATCCATGTATTCACAAATATTGTGTTATATGTATATCATGGTTTGCTGGAGCGCCGATTCGGGGCGAATCGGATTCGCCCTGATGCGATCCGATTCGGCCCGAATCGAATCGAATCGGGTCGATTCGGGTGGATCCGGCCCAAGCAGTGTTGGTTCTGCCCTACAGCCCCAGGTTTGGCCAGATTCACATGGATTTGATGTTTCTTTGGCTGATTCTCAGTTTAAAAACTCCTGTGAAGAATTTCATGTAAAATTGATGATATTTATGCCATGTAATACTACACAAACATCCATTGTCATTCAATTTTATTAGAATTGAATACAAAGTACAAAGTACAAACATGACACTCAATTCTAAATGAAAATACAAAGAGACTCGTAAAAGTACAAACATCAAACTCAAATCTAAATACAAAATACAATGAGTCTAGTAGCCCCAATATCCCTGTTGATATGGATCATATGTACCCCACTGTGGCTAGACAGACTCATCGGACTCTGGCTGATAACTATGTCCCCCATAGCCATAAGATCCCACAGACTCATTGTTGAACCCGAAAAAAATATCGGGATTTAAACAAACCTCGGGCGGCAAATTCGCCAGAGAAGCCACAAAAAGGTCCGGGCATAAAACACGGCCTCCCCACTCGAACACCTGAGATAAACGGATTCGAGTCCACGTGTTGACCCGGAACGACCTGGAGTATGACGTTCAAAAGTCTCGTCAACAGTGGAAATACGCACCCCGGATAGCCGAAACTCGATGTCCGGATTCGCGTTCAAGATCGCGCCTGATGCGGACGGGTTCGGAAAAGTCAAATGCACGTGCTCTCCGAAAATGGAGTCGAACGCACGTGAAACGGTCGAAAACGCACGTCGGGCGCACGTCAAATGCACGTGGGTGCGCGTGTGCATGTGCGCGGTACGGCCGTCAACCAACAAACAAACTTCAGAAATCCCCAGAGCTCTCCAACCACGAAATGGCCAAAGCGTGGGAGGCCCAGGCCAAGGCGCACCCCCCCGGTCTGCGCAGGTGCACCCCCGCCGGTTCGCACAGGGGGGCGCACCCCCGCCGGTCCGCGTAGGGGCGCACCCCCGCCGGTCCGCGCGGGGAGCTCACCCCCGACGGTCCGCACGGGGGGCTCACCCCCGCCGGTTCGCGCAGGGGGCGCACCCCCGCTGGTCCGGGCGGGGGGCGCACCCCCGCCGGGTCAGGCTGGGCACACCCCCGCCAGACCAGGCAGGGACCCCCGCCGGTTTGGCAGCGCCCCCCCCCCCCCCCACCCCCCCCCCCCCCCCCCCCCCCGCCCCCCCCGCCGGTCGTTCCTCACCTTGGGCCCTGTGCTCGCGTGCCCGCCGGTCTGAGCCTGCCTCAGCGCCTGTGCCGCGCACCCCCACCGGGTCGCACACCCCCGCGGACCACTCGCAAAACCCCTATAAATAGAGGGGCAGGGCCTTCATAGCAACCCCCGGGCTTCCAGAGGGGCGAAGCTCTCGCGCGGAGACCCCCGCTGAGGGATTTTTCCCCCCCACGCTGGCGAGATGCTCTTGCGTCCCAGCGAAACTTGAGGTCATCTGGCGCTCGAGAATTCTCTCGCGCAGATCCTCAGGAGAAGTCCCCCTCCTTCGGGAGGGAGTGGACCTGTTGGTTCTCCGTATGAAGACCCCAGTATGGGACCCGGTTTGTGTAAAATTACACAAAGACCCCCCTGGGGAGGAGAAGATTTGTGTACGTGTGTGAAATTGCGCATGTGCCCCGTACACGGGCCCAAGCTTCTGTGAAATTGCACAAAGCCCCCTAGGGATATAAGGTTTGTGTATGTGTACGTCAAAAGTACGCATATGCTCATGTCAGCCAGAAATTTGCAGGAATACCCCTGCTTCTGAGAAAATTACAGAAATATCCCCATGATAGATAAAATTGCATAAGTACCCTTGCTGCCCGGAAAATTACAGATACGTCCTTGCGGCGCGGAAAATGGCAAAGATAGCCTGACGGTTTGCGCCTCTTGTCCAATCCGGTGGAGCGGGACCCACGTCGCTTCTATGAAGTGGCGTGCGCTCCTAGGCGTGACTTGAAGCCGGACTCGAGGGGAGTTCTCGGGGAATGTCACCAAATGACAGGAATGTCCCGTAAGGCCAGAAAACGGCAGGGATGCTAGAGAAAGTCACCAAATGACAGGAATGTCTCATAAAGCCAGAAAACGGCCGGGATGTCCGAGAAAGCCAGAAAACAGCCGGCAATGTCCCAGAAAGCCAGAAAAACGGCAGGGATGTCAAAAAAAGGGACACGGCGAGCAACATCGCGTACCCCCATTGCAAAGACACGCCGCTAGGCCCATATGCTCACCAGCCCACTGCTAAGAGAGCTGTCCGTGCGCGAGCTTAAAATAGGCCGCACGTGCTTGGGAGAAAGTCCTTGGTGTCCCGTGGTGTGCTGTCCTCCGTGGTCGGGCTCTCCTGCGCTCGCCCGCACAGAGACGCCACAGGTTGTTACAGGACCCCCGTTGGCTGTGTTTAAGTCCTCCGGTGTCATAAAACGACACACGTAGAGGCACATGTTTAAGTCCTCCAGTGTCATGAAACGACACACGTTGAGGCACATGTTTAAGTCCTCCGGTGTCATGAAACGACACACGTAGAGGCACATGTTTAAGTCCTCCGGTGTCATAAAACGACACACGTAGAGGCATGTTACCCTGTGGAGGCACAAACACCCCATTGGTAACACAAATGTACTCATTACCATGTAAACGCCCAACAGAGGCACAAACACCCCGTTGCGAGCGTAAATGTAAACGGTACAAATGTATGCTTGAATAAATTGTGAAAATTTATTTGTCATCTGTTATCTGTCAAATTTTGGCATATGGTCTTTTAACAAACATTACGCATCCGAAGGTATTCGAGTGTTATACTCGATGTAAATGAAACATCGATTTCGGTCGGTGGGGAACGGTCCAGTACACGATCACTCCAATCACCCTGAACTCGAGCGCACGCGGGAAAAATAAATAAATGAAATGAAATTCGAGGGTATCAGGGTTCGCACCCAATATCTCTCGTAAAATAAATCTCTTTGTCTGTTTCTTGTAAACAGTCTGGCACGCCCGCAAAAGAAAGCGAAACAGAACAATGAACAGGAACCATCCGGGGTGAAATTCATTTAAAAAGAAAAGAAAAGAAAGAAACATCCGCGTTCCAACACTCATGTGTGCTCATTCTTTCAAAATCAGATATCATAGTGTTATAGCTATCACTATCCACTGCTGAACCTTCTGCACGACCACCTTCCCTAAACTTCCGCCTTCTATTGTACTGCACTGGGCCGCCATGATCGGTATCTTGGTGCAATGGCCACCAAATCCTACTCCGCTGTGAATCTTACCACCACCGCTGCCCCCTCCCTGTCCACTCTCACCCCCACCCCCTCCCCCATCTCCATCACCTCCCCCTACAGACCCACCCGATGAACAGTAGTCATAGAGTCATGGGAGCGGCTACTGGGTAATCGAGGCGAATCCTCGGGAGGTGTTTCTTCTGCATTTGGATCCAAGGTTTCTAAATCTGCAATATCAAGTGGATCCAAAACAGGGGCAGCCATTTTCTTCCCTTTCTTAGATCCCCAGGAGAACCAGCTCTTCTTCTTTTGTGCTGGGACGGTTGGCTCTCGTATAACAATGCCTTTGGCTGGGGCACCTGCTTGACCTATGTCCTTCCCCTTTCCTTTTGTCGGTTGGGATGTCGCCACCGCCTTTCCTTTTGCAGCTGGGATGGGGAGCAGCAGATTGTGTATGTGACCCCTTCCTTCTTGGTTGTGAGGAAGCAATTGCAGGTGCTTCTCTCATGGACCCGTATGGCCGCAGTAGTTGCACTTGTAATTGTGCCTACTGCCTATTGCAGTCCCGTGCTGCCACCAATGTCCTCACTAGCGGCTTTCTTCGGTGCCATCTACATAAAATAAATATTCATTAACTTTCAGGAAAAAAAAACATTTTATGTTAGTTTCACATACGAACAATTTCTAACAACACATTAGACATTGTTAGTGAACACTAAATACTTGGAACATCATGGTTCCAATTTCTGTAATTTTTTTTAATAATTTCAGAAATATAGAAATTGAAGAAAATGAACACTAAACACTTGGAACATCATGGTTCCAATTTCTGTAATTTTTTTTAATAATTTCAGAAATATAGAAATTGAAGAAAATGACCAAATCTATATGAAAATTTTGTAGATTCAAGGAAGAATGGTTGCAAGTGAACATTAATCACTTGCAACATCATGGTTGCAAATTCTGATTTTTTAAAAAATAATTTCATTGCAATCCCTGTTTTTTTAATAATTTCAGAAAATAAAAAATGGAAGAACATGGCCAAACGTATGTGTAAAAATGTAGAATCAAGGAGAAATGGTGGAAAGTGAACACTAAACACTTGGCCATCATGTTTGAAATTTGTTGTTTTTTTAAAAAAATTTACAGAAATTCGAAATAGAAGGAAATGGGCAAATCTATGTAAAAGAATTGAAGATTCAAGGGAGAAATGGTTGCAAGTGAACATTAATCACTTGCAACATCATTTCTCAAGAATATACTCCCATAAATCAACAAAAAACAGCAAAAAATGGAAGATACATGGAGAGTTACCTTCAAAACAGTGAAATGGATGAAGAGAGGGATGAGAGAAGCCCAAGAACGCCTCCAAGCACCTTCAATCCCACATAGGAAGCCTCCTTGGGTCACCTAGGGTGTAGATCTGGGGTTTCCTTGAGGGAGAAGGGGGAAAAAATAGGGGAGAAAGGGGGGCGGCGAGACACCTGCGAATCGAGACTACACAGTCTCGATTCGCATGGCGTCGGGCGAATCTTAAGGGCTGGGCGTATCAGATCGTGGCGGATCCGGCGAATCGGGCCGGATCGAATCGAATCCGGTTGATTCGCCCGGTCCGCGGCCGGGCGGCGGATCCATGCGGATCACGCATCGGGCCGGCCCTGATTCGCTCCGCTTCAGGCGAATCGGACCGATTTGCCCCGCCTTGTCAAACCCTGATGTATATATTTCATAAAGGAAACTCTGCCCAAGCGGAGGTTCTATCCGGAAACATATCCATGTATTCACAAATATTGTGTTTATATGTACATATTTCCTAAAGAAAACTCTGCCCGAGCAGAGGTTCTGCCCGGAAACATATCCATGTATTCACAAATGTCGTGCTCATATGTATATGTTTTCTGAAGGAAACTCTGCCCAAGCGGAGGTTCTGCCCGAAAATATATCCATATGTTCACAAAAATATGTTCATGTGAATGTCTTTTAAAAGAAACTCTGCCCAAGCGGGGATTCTGCCCAAAAGCATATCCATATGTACATATGTGCATATTTCATGGGGAAGCCCTGTCTATACAGGGACTCTCCCCTAAAAATCAATACAATCATATGTCCATTGAGTTCATACTCATATATCTGCACAGTAACTCTGCCAATGCGGGCGCGCTGTCAAAATTCACAATACATTCAAATCCCAAATAAATTCACGGGCATACACCGTTCCTTTTCCAAATCATGTATTAAATCCTCAAAAGGGAACTCATACTCCTTTTCAAACAAAATTCTAAAGCAAACAATATATCTAAGCACCAGATAAATTCACGGGTATACACCTGCACATTTCCCAAATTATATTTCAAATCCCCAAAAGAAATTCATACTCCTTTTCAAAAATGAAATCTCTTTTTCAAAGGAACAAATCCTTTCTCCCAAATCAAAATCTATTTTGTCCGATAAAATAAGGAAAACATCGTGTTACAATTATCTAGAAATTGCATAATTCCTCGACTTTGCTATCAATGGTATTCGGGTTAAAACTGATGTAAAAATAACATCAAGGGCTTTTAACCCGATGTAAACAAAACATCGATTCCGATCGATGGAGACAGGGGTCCAGCACACGCTACCCTAATCGTCTGATGAATAAAAATCGCAGAACCAATAAAGTTCAAAGATAAAAGTGACGCACTTGTCCATTCCATGGACATCAAATATTCTCTCCGCACTGCGCGGATTTTAACTTCTGTCTGTTAGACAGGCTGGCACGCCCCGTATGGCAAAAGAAATAAATAAAAATCAAATCAAACTCAAACATCATATAAAATAAACAACGAAAATTTCTGTGTTCGACAAGCCCAAAAAGACATACAAACACAACTACAGAGTGAGGGAGATGCCTGTGACACGGGAAAAAAAAAAAAAAAAAAAAACTATATATATATAATATATATATATATATATATATATATTATATATGTGCGTATGTATATATATGTGTTGTTATGTATATATATGTGGGTGTATATATATGTGTGGAGTTACATATGGTTATCGTGACATGGAAGCACATATCATTTGATTTTGTTTATTCATTTCTTTTTATGTGGTTCATGTATTCATTTCCCATGCTTTGAATTTTGCGGGGCGTGCCAGTCTGTCTAACAGACAGAAGAAAGAGTCCACACAATGCGGATAGAGTATTTTTGGGTGTCCTTGGAACGGACGGGTATGATGTCCGTGGAAGGACGATTGGATTGTCCATGAAATGGACGGGGATGCCCGTGACGGGCGACTAGGGTGCGCCGTTTTTTATCTGAACTCCTTGAGTCCCGTATCTATACTCATCAGGTGATTGGAGTAGTATGTGCTGGACCTCTGTCTCCATCGACCGGAGTCGGTGTTACATTTACATCGAGTTAAGACTCCTGGTGTTATTTAACATCAGTTTTAACCCGAATACCATTCATAGCAAAGGATGAGAAAAATATGCACGCTTTAGAAAATCCTAATCATAACATGTTTTCCTTTCTTTTGATTATTTTGAAATGCTTTTGCTTGGGTATTTCATTTTTGAAAACTGCCTTTTTGGAGTCCAAAGTGTGATTTTGAGAGGGGAACGGTTGCATACCCGTGGACCTATTTGAGTTTTTCTTCTATTTGCAAAAGGTTGATTAGAAATTTTATTTGGGAAAACACGAGGTTGTTATTGTGAACGGGTATATACCCGTGGTTTGATTCTGAACTTGGGGGTATTATGACCGGAGTAACATTTCCGTATTAGAAGGATTGTTGTATCAATTTTTTTCATATGAGGTTCTTTTACAGTGCCCTTTTTAGCAAAGTCTGAATTTGAGAGTAGAGTTCTTTCTCCCTCATTCTCGCTCATGTGGATATGATTTCTGGAGAGCATATGAATATATCTCCATGGAAGTCCTTGTCATATTATAGTTCTTTTCTGGAAACTGTCCACATGGACATGATTCTTGAGTATGCATATGCTACTCTTCGGGGCATCTAAGCACAGTCGGGTCTCCATGGACGTTCTTGTCAATTTGAAGTTCCTTTCTGGAAACTGTCCATATGAACGCAGTTCTTGTGAGTATACATTCGTGCTGCTCTTTGGAGTATCTGAGCACAGTTGGGTCTTGTTTCCTTTTTTTTGGATGTGTGTATATCAATACAATTTTCATAAATTCATTTTGGCAGAGTTTCTGCCTATACGGAGTGCCCTCACGGAGGTATATTCATATGAACATGTACTTATATCCATGTGTCCTCGGAGAATCTTTGTCCGGAGGATTTTGCCCTTAAGGAGGTATGTGTGTATGATCATAAATTGCAGTTTATGCATATTTTCTCACCGGTATCTCTATTTGAATGGAGTATCCGGCAAAGAGGTACTATCTGCATATGCAGAATCCTTTTGAGAGGCATACGCATGTAATTACGAATTTATGACTATATAGACATATTTATGGGCGGAGACTCCATTTGGGCAGAGTTTCTCTTGGAAGACATGTATATGAATACAAAGTTCGTGATTATATTGATATGTTTTTAGAGGGAGAAACCCTGACATGGGCAGAGCTTCCTTTCAAGAAACAGGTATAGGCACAATTTGAATTTTATAGATATGTTCTTAGGTGGAATCTCCACTTGGGCAGAGTTCCTCTAGGAAACATGCATATAAAAATACGAATTTGTGAATATACAAACATGTTCTTGGGCAGAATCTCCCCTGGGCAGAATCTCCTCTAAGAAACTATCAATATAAACACAGATTTGAAATTTATAGATATGTTCTTAGGTTGAATCTCCACTTGGGCAGAGTTTCCTCTAAGAAGCATATATATAAAAATACGAATCTGTGAATATATGAATACGTTCTCAAGCAGAATCTCCACTTGGGCAGAGTCTCCTCTAAGAAACATATGCATATAGCACAAACACACCATCCCGGAGAGTTTAAAACTCGATGGGAGGTGGCATGAATTACAAAGGTATCTAAAATACCATATGGTCCGGGGTGGACGGTATTTAGACCTATAACCCGTGAGGGCCGGTGCCGCTATTGCGGACTTTTAGCCGATGAAGTTTGTCGATGCCGTATATGAACAACTTCTCAATGCTCGGGAGAAGATTTGGTACCTTGACTCACAAAGAAAGGAGATTGAGAACGAAGAGGGGAGCTTTGGGGATTTGGAAATTTCTATTTCCTTCAACTTTGAAAGAAGGGACAATAATTGAAAAAGGAGGGCTATAACACTTTTTCTGACCGGGGGGAGGGAGAGCTAGAGAGAGAGAGAGCCCGAGCCCGAGAGCCCCTTTCCATGGGGAATGGGGGTGCCTTTTATAGGGGAAGGCACCCCCTTACATTGCATGGGATTGGGGGGTTCTAACCGATGGGGGTTCCATCGGTTAGAGGGAAAATTCCTCTAACCGATGGGATGGGGGTTACCATCGGTTAGAGGGTTAAAGCCCCTCTAACCGATGGGGGTACCATCGGTTAGGGGGCTATTTTTTTTTTCTTTTTCTTTTTTTTTCTGTTTCTATTTTTTTTTCTGTGTGTTTTTCTGTTTTTTTTTTTTAAAGGGGACCCCTTAACCGATGGAAGTTCCATCGGTTAAGGGGGAATCCCCCCTAACCGATGGAACATCCATCGGTTAGAGGGGAAGACTCCCCTAACCGATGGGAGCACCATCGGTTAGGGGAATCCCCTCCAACCGATGGAAGCTCCATCGGTTAGAGGGGAGTTCCCCTCTAACCGATGGAAGTACCATCGGTTGGAGGGGATTCCCCTTCCAACCGATGGAAGCTCCATCGGTTAAGGGGGAAAACCCCTTTAACCGATGGAGCTACCATCGGTAGGGGGAAAAACCCCCTAACCGATGGTATTTTCATCGGTTTAGGGGAGGGGCTTACAAAGTCTATAAATAGACCGGTCTCCCCTTCATTTGAAGGGGTCTTGCCTTTGGAGAATCCCGTGTCATTCTGGACATCTTGTCGGAAGTTCTGCCGTCCCAGACGGAGAATCAATTGCAAGTCTTGGAGCCTTCGTGGCGGACTTGTTCTCGTACTCATCTTTCACATGTGGTCTTGTAGACCTCGTAATGCCGGAATTTTCCGTGCCGTATTTTTCGGAGATTTATTCTCCTCGGCATCTCCCACTTGCTTGGGATGCTTGACAATACTTGAGAGCTTGAACGGCTTTCAACCAGAAACTTGGATTAAGTCATGACTTTAAGTAACCTTGGGGTTACCGTAATCATAACCACCTTGTCCCCCTAATCAGGCCGTTAAACTGGTTAGGTGAAGTCAACATTTTACCGGTAGTTATCAACTCCTGGTTAGGTAGCCATCCTCCTTACCTCAGGCTAACTAACTGGTTAGTTACCTACATGTGACTGCCACCTACTCGGCTTGTTGGACCACTATATAAGGGAGCATTGGTACTCCTCTTAACAAGCATCCAACCTATACACATATAAATATTTTCTGTCCCAACAATGCCCCTCAAGAATGTGCAGCCAAGGAAAGTGTTAAGATTGAGCCCCAAACACTGCATCAAAAGCTTGAGCTGATAGCAAAGGCAGACTGTATTTCCTTTATTTGGCAGTGCAGAACCCCACATATATACATGCTGTAGGTGGGCCTGAGGGGCTTCGCACAGTGTTTTAGGGAAAGAAATCTATTTCACTCAAATTTTATCTTGTTCATTATTATTTGGATTTAGCATGTGTTTTGTCTCCTTCACTAATTAATGAGTGAGAGCTCCAAGAGTTTAAAAGTGAAACCCTTGGGGGAATGTGTCATGGATCAAATGAAAGAAATGTAGATCTGAGCATTTGACCTCTACCCACCAACCTTAGTTGGTGTTCCTTGATCAACTGTCACAAGATACCTGGAAAATGCCTATCATGATAATTCTATGAAAGATGATAGAATTCAGATGATTGCAACCAAATAAGGATTAGGCAACTTTCTTTTTGCTACATCATGTCAGTCTAGTAAACTCTGAAATTATAGATAGGTCCAAATCATGCAGTTAGATGCCATTTTTTCTTGAGAAATGCTTGTTACCAGACTGGACTGGTAACAAGTCCTAGGTGGATTGCTTGTCAAGCAATCCCATTGGCTAAGTTCTTGTCAGACCCTTCTTTCTTTCATTTGAGCAATTTCAGAAAGTTCAGGCAATGTCTGAGTATCCTTAAAAGATTAAGGTACTTGATAATAATTAACATGTAATCAGATTTCAGAGAATATAGCTTTACTCAAAACTCATGTTAATGGAAAAATACCCAGCTACTTTTATTTCAGTTCTGACCTGTTTAACTTTGAGTATTTTCCAGAATTAAGAGAAAGGTTTTAGGGATATTCTTATGATTTTAAGAGGTACAGGTCATATCTGAAAGTAGAGCATGATTAAAGTGCTGTGATGCTTGTCATGTAAGCGTGACCCTATTGCAATGCCATTGTGTATCACACGACATATATAAATATATAAACAAGTAGAATATCATGAACAGCATGAATTTCTCTTAGAGAATTGGCATCCTGAGTTTTTGTCCTCAAGAGGAGTCAAATTCCTCTTGAAGAGGGATTCATCCCACTATTGCCCAGTCGGCCGAAGACTCCCCCTAGGGGGACCCTCAAAGGCTTAAAGTGTTCGTGCTCGGCATAAAGTGCCCGTGCTCGACAAGCTAGGGTAGTGACGGTAGTCTCCAACTATGAAACTCCTGTGTATATCCCCTCCCATGTCGAGTTGGACTCCATGGGAGATGAAATATAAATGTTTATAAAATATCCATGTCGAGCTAGACTTCATGGAGATAAAAAATTAAAAATATCAATGCTCATGTGCAAACCTCCATGTCAAGCTGGACTCCATGGAGATGAAATGTTTATATGTTTATATGTGCGTACCACTATGGAGAGACTCTGCCCAAGCGAAGATTCTGCCCGAGACGCGATCATATGATCATATAATGTTCATGGGCAAACCTCCATGTCAAGTTGAACTCCATGGGGATGAAATGTTTATATGTTTATACGTGCGTACCTCCATAGGGAGACTCTGTCCAAACAGAGATTCTGCCCGAAGTGCGATCGTATGTTTATATAATGTTCATGGGCAAACCTCCCCGTCGAGTTGGACTCCATGGGGATGAAATGTTTATATGTTCATATGTGCGTACCACCATGGGGAGACTCGGCCCAAGTAGAGATTCAGCCAGAGGCGCGATCATATGTTCATGTGCAAACCTCCATGTTGAGCTGGACTCTATGGGGTGAAATGATGTGCGTACCTCCATGGGGAGACTCTACTTGAGGCACGTTCATGTGTATATCTCTCCATGTGAAAACCATGTGGACTTTACCACATGTGTTTATGGAGATCCCTCTTGTAGTCATCAAGCAATTATGAGGGGTATTAAATGAAAACCCTCATTTATCAAGTGCAATAAGTTCTCCATTGGCCAAACATCTCTTCAAACAGTGAAGAAGAAGAAGAAGAGACTGGTGGGTTCTTGGAGAGCTCTAGAAAAGCTGAAGGCCCTTCAAAGGGTTGCAAGGGCTCTTCGTTTGATATATGTTATAGAACGTCCCTTCAAAAGGGCAGAAAGTATAGAAAAGTCCTCCAAAAAGATAGAAATTATGAAGTCGTCTTGGAACGTGCTCAAATACAATGTTGTTCGAGTCTTCTTCAAAAGACAACATTGGCCAAGTCTCCGGTCGCCATATCTCTGGTAAGCCCTTGGTATGCCACTCGATTTTATGTCCTTTGCATGACTCGGTGGAGCGAGACTCATGTCACTTCTTTGAAGTAGCGTACGCACTCTTGAGTTTGGCTTATGACTAAAAGTCGAGAAATGGCAGAAAAGCTAGGAAAGCCATAAAATGCCAAGAAATGGCAGAGAAGCCCAGAAATGTCTACAAATGCCAGAGAAGTCCAAGCAAGTCAAGAAATGGCAGAAGTATCCGGTAAAGTCAAAGAAAAGACTGAGAAGCCCGACACATGCTATTTGTGCGGCTCAGTGGAGCAGGACCCATATCCTTCTATGAAATGACGTTCGCTCTCCTGAGCACGACCTATAGTTGGCCACTTCAAGTCTTAAGATTGTCAAGAAATGACGGAAATGTTTGGGAATGCCAAGAAATGGTGAAGATGCCTAGAAATGATGCCAAATTAAAGAAATACCCATCAAGAGGAAGAAACTGCAGAAATACTCAGAAAGGGTAAAAGTAGCGGTAAAACCCAGAAAGGGTTAAAAGATATACAAATACCCCGCCTTGTGCGGAAATGCACCTTTGCGGACATCAAGTCAACTCCAAAAGTCTAATCACAAGAAAAAGAGTGATCATGACCATGAAGCAAATCAAATACAGACGGAAGCAAATTCAAAGAATCTGACTGCAATGGAATATAATCTTGAAGATCTGATTATATAATCGGGACCAATTGTAAGGGTCTTGAAAGACCAAATTGCAATCCAAATTACATCTTTTCAAACCCTTTTTGCACTTTGTGCCAAAAAGATGAATCTCGGCATTATTATCAAAGGTGTTTGGATTCAATCCGATGTAAATTAACACCGACTCCGGTCGGTGGCAAAAAGGTCCAGCACACAAAACCCTGATCAAATAAAACGCAGAAAAAATATCCCAAATATTGGTGCAATCATCCAATAAATGGATAATTTCAAATCTTTTGTTTGTATAACAGATTGGCACGCCCACGCACATATAACGACGCCTCCATGGCCAAAATCCATATTTGAAAATTTCAGCATCCAACAAGCACCTAACTGGACTAGTTGGTTTTAACTTTTAAGTACAAATGGTGGCCAATAGCCTCATAGCCAGCCACATTGCTTAGCTCTTTCCCATGTTTAGGGCATATGTAGTGGTCTAGAGCAGCAGAGCTGAATCCTTACAAGGATGGCAGAGTCGGGTCGGGTGGCTGGGTCGGCCCCAGCCGATCCCGACCCCGAGTCGGGCTGAGTCGGGCAGTGGACTTTGCAAACCTAGTCCCGTGGGTGGGTGGGTGTTCCCCCCCCCCCCAAGTCGGGTCGGCATGGGCCGATACCGCTCCGAGTCGGCTGACTCGGAGCGGAGTCGGCCGATTTTGCCATCCATGAATCCTTAAGGGGTTTAAAACTAAAGAATTTGTCTAAATAATTAGTTTCCTAGATGCACATATATCTGAAACCAGAAAGAGCAGAGAAGGAGATTATAGATGCACAGGAAAGTAAAGTTTCTTACGCAAATGACTAACGGATGAATTATTTTCAGAAGTTCAGACTTCAGAGGAGCATCATTTTTCTCTTAGTGCGTAATAGTTTCAGGTATTTTCATAATTCAGATTCTCATCTTTAAAGTACACTATTAATCTATTATAACAGAGAATAATTGACCAAAGTGACCACTGTTGGGAATGCTTTCATGTTGAGTGGAGGTGGTGATGTATCTGGGTTTGCTTAAATTTACTGCACTCTTTTAACATGAGTAGTTAGTATTAATTGTGGGATCTTAGGCATTCTAGACTCTGGTCGATAAGAAATTTACATGATGTTCAGAAGAAACTTAATTTCCAAGTTATAGATGGCAGATGTCCAACATATTAAAAGAATGATAACATTATGCCTAAACTATCTATTGCTTTCAATTTTAAGTAGTTGCCCTGATTCTTACTTTTTGCTGATATTTTATGTATCTGCTCGTGCAGGTCCAGCCAATCCACAGTAATATTTGCTTTGGCGTGCAGACTTGTGCAAGTTGGATGGAGGGTTGAGAGCATGGTTTTCCGGATCAGATCGAATCGGTCCGATTCGGCCGAATCGGATCGAATCAAGAGAAACCCGATTCGCCCGATTCCCATCGAATTGGACCGATTCCCATCCGATTCCCATGCGAATCAGTCCGACTCTGGCGAATTGAGGCGGATCAGGAAAAACCCGATTCGCCCCGATTCCCCGATGCGGCGAACCTTGGTTGAGAGGATTTAGGCAATTGTTTCACATGTATCAAGCATTCAAGCTGTTTTCTTCTACAATTTCTTGCTTATTTTTATTGTATCGTTAGTGAAATTCCTTTACTGCATTTTGTAAGGTTCATGCACCGTGCAGCTCTGGTAACTAGTGTGATTGTGCAATTCCATTGTTAAACACTGGTAACCAGTGATCATCCACTGCACAGATCTTCCCGTGGACTTGAAAGTGAATTTTTTTAGATACAATATGACAGTAGAGTTTTGGACCTGGGTTATGATACTTATATTATTTTTTAAATGACTCGTCCATTTCTAGGAAATTAGCATGCTAGACATCCACCAGAAAATCATGTGTTTCTTGCTATAACCAGCACAGTCAGAGACTATTTGATTTCTCTAGAATTTTTTATTATATTAAAGAAAGCAACTAAGATATCATATGACAGGAATTCGGATATTGATCTGAATCCAGATCCGAAATTTTCTCTAAATTTGGAGCCGGATTGGATCTGGATCCTGTGAATTCAGATTCAGGTTTGCATCACCAAGGATCCGACCCGGATCCGATCCCTTAACACTCGTAACAGTGAGCATGTTCAAACTCTAATTCTTTTTCTTCACCGGAGAGCGCTTCTATTCAAGCCTCCTTGCAAATCATGCGCTTTGTGCAATGTTTACTTCAGGATATCCTCTTCTGAGCCTTGCAAGCCCCAAATTTATGCAAATAATTATGAGAAATAGAATTTTGGGTCTAACACACATGAATTTGGTCCCTGCGGCAGTCTGCAGAGTGGCTGTCAAGCACCAAGGCTACTACATGGATCGTATTTCCTTTATTTGGCACTACTAATAGCAAAAATTTGAGCTGACAGTAAAGGCTGACTGTATTCCCTTCATTTGGCAGTGCAGAAGCCCACATCAATGCATGTTGTGGGTGTGCCTGATGGGCTTCATGCATGGCAGTTAGTCCCTATGACAGGATGCGTTGTCAAGCACTGATGCCAGTGCATGGACCCTACAATCCATGGAGTAACAAAGAATCCATTGGGAGTGAATTCAACAGGAAGAAACAAAGGAGTGTACACTGATGCTCACCACACCCATACATGTTTGAAGTGAACCATCAAAAAGGGAACCAGACAGAAGAGAGAAAGAAGAAGAAGGAAAGGGGATGGCAGGGGCTTCCTGAGCATTGAAGAGGAGCCATCTCCACAGCTTCCCTTGCATAGATACACATAGAAACAGCAACAAAATAAGAAGAGAGGGAGGAAGGAGGCTGCACAAAGGAAAAACCCCAAAACAGGGGAACATATTCCAGACTTACCACGCCACCCCTCTCATCTCTTATGAACAGGCAAAATGAAATGCATAACAGACTAAAATGTGTCTCACTAATAGGTGGCTATAACTAAAAGATTCAGTCACAAAGCATGAGGAAATAATAAGAAAACAATCAGAAAAGCAAACTATGCTTGTTTCAAATTTTCAATCAACAAGGGCACTATTCTAAATAAAAGAAGATTATACATAATTTTAGTTTATTAACTAGAAGTTTGAGAGGTCGTTATAGTCAAATATTTCAAAATCTATAATGCAAGCTACTTGTTGGATATACCTTGCATAAATAGTGCATTAACGTCATCTTATTGTTCCTTGCACGGATATCTGATAATTTAAGCAGAGAATCCAGCTTGAATCCCACAGCAGATCCTGCAATATCCACAGTACAACAGCCCATCGAAAAAGGACCACCATCTTCCACTTATGGTCATAGAATCTAAGAGTAAGACATGGTTAAGAAGATCATTACCTCTTGCTGTGCCCTGATTTAAGACATTTCCTAATGTGAGGATCGTCTGCATTATTTGCCTCAGCTTTTTAGAACCTTTCACCTGCAATGAATTATGAAAATTAGATGCAACTAATACTTAAGGAGATCCTTTCCAGGACAAAGCTTCAGCAAACAGGCTACCTCATTAGATGCATCATTAATTGTATTCAAGTTGGTTCGCAGGTCATTCACCTGCATTGATAGTTTGCTTTGCATTTATACCACAAAATGAAAGATTTGCAAGAAAGAAGTAATCACTGATGTTTAATGTGTTCTTACCTGCATGGCAAATGTTATTCGGAAAGAGAATACACGTAACTTGGATTCAACACGAGGAACTTTCATCAACTCGAGGAAAAACTGTCATATTCAAAGATCAACAAAAACTGTCATGATACATCAACAACAAAGCTGGCATGTGCTCCAATACACCAGATCTACCTGCTCACACCGTCCAAGCATATCTTTGTTACCTGTATAGTTCTGCGAGGAAAAGGAAAACAGCAGACATAAAAAACGGAGAAGAAATTGGCCTTTCTTTCAAACCATAAGCTCACTCCATATGCAAGAAATAAAAGTAGAAAGCAACACATTATTAGCATACTAATTGAACACAATGAAGCCAGAGTACTCAAGGAGTGACTTAGTTGATTAAGTACTCCATTGTACACCAAGGTGTGACTGGGGTTCAAGCCACGGTAGGTTTCTAATGATTTCCAAGGCATATTCAACAGGTTAACTAGTAGGTAGTGTTTACAGCAAAGAAGAAAGAATGAAATCAGTGGTCCACATAGCTAATACAAACAATAGCAGAAAGTTGAAGGAAGAAATTCTGTACACAGCACTTAGTTGTTCCAACAATGGATGTGAACATGTAGCAAACTAACGGCTAAATGTGCCAGATGAAAGTCGCATATCTCTAGTTAGATAACTTGACATTTTCATGGAGCATAAGGCTAAGATGGAGTAAGAAAACAAAAGATTCAACCACCTTAAAATCTTTCAAAGAAAAACTCAAATAAGAAAAGGTTAGATTTTTATGAAGTATAAAAATTTTAAATAAATCATAACAGGAATGTATGCCAACTATGGTGAACTTCACCAGACATATTGATGCGGGACAGAGTGTGGACAGCGGAAGAAGTCAGGAAGGATCACCAGCATCTCACCAGAGAGGGGGATAGAAGGCAGGAGTGTAGGCTTCGCGCCCTCCCCTTCACAGGGACCACCTTGGGGTGGAACTTCTTCTCAAAGCTCCTATCTTCTCCATCGCAGAAAACAAGCACAAGTTCTTCTTTCATTCAATCAATCAATCTCAAAATAGAGCAATACATGTGTTTATATAGGTTTGGGCTATTCCCAATCCTAATAGACTTCAAATTAAAGATAGACTTCTATCCCTAATAAGACTTAACAAATTAGAGACCTAAAGAAAGGAAAATACAGATTCCTACCCAAACAAGACTTGACTCAAATAAAGAAATGCAAAATACATAGCTAATTGGACTCTAATTTGACTTTTTTTGGACTACTTTATCCTTGGACTTAAAATAGTGCCAAAATTACACCAAAAATTACAGAAAAATAAAAAAATCTCCAAATGGGCTCCACATGGGCCAAACCATTGCTTCAGCTTCTCGCTCCCCATCACATATAATTCATCATATTTCTAAATAGTAAAGCAGCTAAAATTCACGTGGGATGAAAGGAGGGAGGGAAGGTGGGTTTGGGGGGGGGGGTACTAAAAAGCAAGAAGACATCGAATGAAATTAAGGTAAAGGTAAAAATACACATGGGCAAACAGAAAGTAGAGGAAAGAGAACAATAAAGGAACATGGACTTTAAAAGGATTAAGCATTATTTTTTAGTCACTCCATTTCCTTCTAGAGTTCTAGGTGATCATTTACAATATCTTTTTGTATGCCTGTGGAATGAGAAAAAAAATTTATGTGGTTTGGTTTGATCTTTATTTTTGCCTTGCGGGGCGTGCATATCCGCACGGTGCGGAAAGGTTTTATGTCCATTGGACAAGTGCGCCTTTTGTTTTATTTAAAACATTTGTTCCGCATATTTTATTTTATCAGGCAATCAGGGTTGCGTGTATTGAACCCCTTCTCCATCGACCCAAATCGATGTTAGTTTACATCGGATTAAAAATCTTTGATGTTGATTTACATCAATTTTAACCCGAACATCCTTGATAGTAGAGTCGAGGTTACATTTTTCTAGAAAATAATAACATGATGTTTTGTTATTATCAGACAAAGTAGATTTATTTTCTTTTTTTTTAAGGGGGAGCATGGACTGCATTTGTGTGTTTAACATGCAATTTGAGGTACAAATGGGTATGAACCCGAGGATTTATTTGATATTCGGATATGTTGTGTGTTTGAGCAGAACTTCCGCATGGGCAGAGTTTCTGCACAAACACACAAACATATATTTGATGAACATATGGCTGTACTATTTTGGGGCAGAGTCTTCCACAAGGACTGGCTCTGCTGCATTCGCCCCAGCGTCCTTCTCTTCCGCAAGGGGGACTATTTATTCCTGGAGCCGTATTACCCCTGCCGCTTCGCCCGGAATTTTGGGTATGACCAGGCCGTTTCTCCGGATGCAGATTTCGCATTGGCCGTCAGATCATATAAGGGTCTGGACCGGCATCTGGTGGCCTCTAGCTGGTGGTGTTATTTCGCCAGGCAACCCCTCGCAGGAGTGCCTTATACTCGAGCAGTGGAGGGAGGGGCAGGTGGATATCTTCTATGCCCGGTGGTGGTCCCGGCATAACCAGGCATTCTGGGAGTACGCCAGCCGGATTAAGGAGGCTGAAGGCGCACGTCTGTCCCGGACGGATGTGCATGTCCCGCAGATTGCATCAGACTTTATTCATCAGGAGTTCCCTGCACTCGCTAGGAGGGTTCAAGCTTTGAGTCGCCGGAAAGCAAGGGCACAGGCTTCGGGGCCGGCCGAGCAAAAGGCCTATGTGGGGGCTTTGAAGCCTTGGTGCGTCCCGAGAGTAGTTTGACGACCTCGAGGGATGGCGGCGGACCATCTACTGTTTATTCGTGGTGGCGCCATTTTCTACTGAACTGCGGGTATCTGCCGGACACAGCACTTTCGGATCCCATTTTGCGGGTAGCTTCAACAATAACTTATGGCGGGAGTGGGAGCGGCATATTCGGTACTCGATAGCTCGTGTCGGCCTGATTGAGTTCATTAGTCAGGTTGAGGGCGGCACCACGGCACCACCTTGCTGGATTTCTGGAGTGCCGTTGTCAACGCAAGGGATGTTGTGAAGATCCCACCCGAGAAGGTGGTGCTCCTGCCAACGTTTTCTCCCGCACCGGGCGGTACGCAATTCCTTTTCATACGATCGCTTCACAATTCTTTTCTTGCTTCCATCGTGCTGATCGGGCTCTTTTGTTTTGTTTCGACCAGCGAGCTTCATCACTTTAACGGCGAAGCAGAAGCAGAACGCTTCTTATAATCAGAAGCCTCGTGCGAGCAAGGAGGCGCCCCTGCAACCGGCCACTCGTGGGAGGGCTTCTAGACCTTCCCCTTCAGTTGGGGCAGGTGAGTTCGACTTTCCTTTCCTGCTTTTTTAGTATTTCGACACCCCTTCCCCTTTTTTTCTTTTAACGGGGGTACCCCGACCTTAGGACGGTTGCTTATATTTTCTTTTCCTCTTTCCCTTTTTCTTGCAGCTTCACCTTGGGGAGCGAGGATTCGGCCGGGGCTACGCCACGTGATGACGTCAACCTCCCAGCTGATGATGATTACAATCCCACCTTTGATGGGATGCCATCCCCAAACGTGGCGGGTCTTCCCCAAGCGTCCGCTAGGACCGCTACTGAGCAGGGTAGGGCGAACACCTGCCCTTTTCACGTCATCGCCCAACTTTATTATCATCGCCTGAGATTTGACATTTTTTGCTCTCTCCTTTTTAGGGTACGCATCGGCGGGCATCATTGCCGGCGAGGGCGTGGAGCACCCAGATACGACCACGTCTATTGATGAAGGTTCGACTTCGCTGCAGGCGATTCACGCCTTGTTGTCATCCGGGCCAGAGACGGGGCTACCTGGCTTTTCAGACTTTGCTTTTGGTATGCCCGAAGGAGGAACTTGGCCGCAGGTTCTTCATAGTGCTAGTAAGTGCCTCCCGGCCTTCTTGCTTCGTCATTACACTGTTTTTGCTTTTTCTTTTATGCGGTGAATGACCTTGCCTTTCTGTTTCAGTGGCGGTCTCCTCCACGGCCGTGCTCCCACCGCGTCTCCTCCTGAGGAGGGCGAGGTCCCCAGAGGAACAAATGGGGAAAGCGAAGGTATGAATTTCTGCCGCCAAGAGCAAGTTTTTTGCGTTCGTCTTGTCGCTTGTCGGGACGAAAAGTATTGTGCTCTCGATTATTGGCATTGGTTCTCTTTTCTTTTGTAGACCGTCCGCCTCACAGAGGAGATGATGGAGTCGAGTCCATCAGCAGCTATCCCTCCTTCTGCCGCAGACGTGGCCGGCGCGAAGATCATCTCTCGCAGCGCTGCGATCACTTCACCCCCTCCGAGAACCAGCGAGCCTTTGTCGGGTATTTTGAACGGCCGAGAAACTCCATTTGCACTTCTCATGCCTCTTGGCCATTTCATGCCAATACTTATTTAACCTGCCTGGTTTCTTTTGGGCAGGTGAATTACCTGATGCCTTAGCCGAGAAGAGTTCACATCTTCCGAGGCTCCAGTTTGGAGGCAGCCATCGGGGAGCCTGGAGGCGAGGCGCATACTGCGGGGGCGGCGAAGATGTTCCTACGCCGTCGAACGTGCAGGGTTAGTGGCCTTGCTTTTGAACCTTTGTAGCTTTCAGGTTCTTTCCCCGCTTCATTTTATAATCATATCATTTCTGTCTTGTGCTGACTTTTTTATCTGCTTCTGACAGCGATTGACAGTGGTATGCTCCGGCCATCTTCCAGCGAGGTGCCGCTTGAGGAGTCCAGCACATTCCCGGACCATGGCATTCTTTGGCCAGCGCGCCCCGCAGGGTGGCCAGATGCCCGGGACCGACGGGATGCTTGACTCCTTCGTGGCGTCTACGCGGGCCGTTATGTTGGAGAGCAGCCCTCCCTCCGTTGAGGCCGTACGGGACATCCTCCAGAGGAGTACCCTTGCCTATCATTTGATGGGCCGCCCTAGGGACCCCTAGATGGCCGCAGTGGACTTCCTTTGGGGCGAGGTGAGGCAGCTGCACCGGGAGGCGGCCAGTCACCTCAAGATTAGGAGCTGGAAGAAGAAATCTCCCAGTTGAAGGAGGAGGCCGGAGCCCTCGACTTGCGGATGACCGCCTCCCGGGAGCACGCCTAGACTTTGAGGGCTGGGCGGCCGGCTTTTACGACGAGGTTGCCAAGCTGCGGAAGGAGGAGGAGATCCAGAGGCGTATCGCCACCTGCGAGTTTTCCATTGCGACTCTCGACCGAGGCATATCAAAGGTCGAGGCGGAGATGGCTACTTGGAGTGGGACCGTTCGGACGTTCGGTCTAGGCTTGCCGCCCTTGAGGCTGCCTTAGCGAGTTTGTAGGGTGGGGCGCCTGACGCTGTTTGAGAGGAGAGCCTTGTGCCTGTGTTTTTTTTTTTTTTTCGAGCCGATGTTTATATTTTACCCGCTACCCCGAGGGCTTGTCTCGGGCTCCATGTCTTTTGAGAAATGATAGATCTTGGATCACCGACCATATTTTCTTTTGGCACCAGTGCAATCCTTGCCTGCATCTCTTTTGTTTTATCACTTGTAGTTGACGCCGTTTTCTGGCCTGGCCCTTCGGCTTCTCATTTGGTCGATGAGGCTTGTCTCCCTTTCCTCTTGACTTTGCTCTTCGACTTTGCTCTCGAGACTTGCCTTCTTGGCTTTTCTCGGGATTCCATTTGGCATCTTGCTTTTGAATTTTGCATTTCTGGCATTCTTCAATATCTGATGCAAACTTCTGCTGCTGAGGCTGGCCTTCTTGGCTTTGTTCAGCGGCTTTGCTCTCGAGACTTGCTTTCTTGGCTTTTCTCGGGATTTCATTTGGCACTTTGCTCTTGAATTTTGCATTTTTGCATTCTTCAAGATCTGATGCAAGCTTCTGCCGCTGAGGCTGGCCTTCTTGGCTTTGTTCAGCGACTTTGCTTCATGTTTGGGTGGCTTGACGGGTGTGACCCGTTTGCTTGCTTTATTTGTTTTCTTTCTCTTTTTTTTTCACATTACCATCTCAAGCGCCCTTTCGGGTTTTCACCGAGATGGCCCCCTCTAGCTTTTTCCGGTGCGCCCTTTCAGGTTTTCACACCGAGGGGTTACCCTTTTTTGCCTGGGGCGCCCTTTCAGGTTTTCGCCTCAACCGGGACATCTCTATTTTTAGTCCCTTTTCTTTTTTCCTTTTTTTCTTCTCTTTTTATTTATTTATTTATTTGTTTTGGTCTAGAACTGGACTCTGGGGCATTTGATTGTGGGGTTTAAAGTTTGAACTGGTCTACCATTTTGCTTTGTTGGCTAAGGGGATTTGACCTGGTCTACCATTTTGGTTTGTTGACCTAAGAGGATATAGGTTAGTCTACCATTTCAGTTTGCTGGCTAAGGAATTTCGGTTAGCCTACCATTTTCGTTTTGCTGGCTAAGGGTTTAACCCGACTACCATCTTGGTTTATTGGCTGAGAGGGGCATGGATTTTGGTCTACCACGGTGGTTTGTTGACCAAGGAATTTAGGTTAGCCTATCATTTTCGGTTTGCTGGCTAAGGGATTTGACTCGGGTTAGCCTACTGTGGAACGCGGAAATTTTTTCCCTTTCTTGACTTTTTTTAAACATCCTCTCCCTTCCGTGGGAGGGGAGGGATGATGATCATGCGTTGTGGGCGTGCCAGACTGTTTACATGAAACAGACAAAGGGATTTATTTTGTGAGAAACACTGGGTGTAAACCCTGATGTACTCAAATATTTCATTTCACTTTTTTTTTTTTCAGCGCGCGTCCGTATTTTCAAACGATTGGAGTGGTCGTGTACTGGACCGTTCCCCACCGACCGGAGTCGGTGTTTCATTTACATCGAGTGAAAACTCGAAGACCTTCAATGCGATATGTTTATTAAAAGACCATATGCCGAAATTTAAAGAAATGGATGATTAAGTAAATTTCCACAAGCATGCTCATATACACTTATGACATTTACATTCGCGCCTTTAGTGCGGTGTATGTGCTCCACTGGGCGTTTACATATGATGTTGTTTACATTTACGCTCACAACGGGGTGTTTGTGCCTCCGTTGGACGTTACACTACATGAGATATACATTTACGCTCATAACGGGGTGTTTATGCCTCCGTTGGACGTTTACAAACTGCAGGGATTACATTTGCATCAACAACGAGGTGTTTGTGCCTCCGTTGGACGCTTGCAAAATACACCGCTTCATTACGCACGCGGCAGGGTGTTAATGCCTCCGTCGGGCGTTTACAAACACATCGGATCATTTATGCTCACAACGGGTGTTTGTGCCTCCGTTGCACATTTACAAACATATCATTTCATTTATGTCGACGACGGGGTATGTGCCACCGTCGACAACTCCCACAATTTGCCTCGACGTTCGACATTTTGTGACCAGGAGGACTTATGCACGAACCTTGCATGCCGGGTTTTATGTATTAACCTGCGGCGTCTTGGCACGGGCGAAACACTGCCGCGGACGGAGATCGATGGATGACCCTTGAACGAATCCCCCGACGAACACCGGGACGAACGGGAGTTCGCTGGCGAAAAGAACGGGAGCTCTCGCAGGCGCAAGGGAGCGGAGGTTTCTCTGGACCTTCTCGGGGGTTTTTGTGTATGCCGGTCTCTCCTTCGATGGAGGGCTGCCCTTCTATTTATAGGCGCCCGGAGTACATGGCCCGGCGGGAGTGTGCGGGCACAGGAGCCGAGGCAGCACAGGCGCCGAGACAATGGTCTGGCGGGGGTTACGTTCCAGCGGGGGTACGACCACGCACGAGACGAGGAGCTCGAAGGTTCGCCGAAACAAAAGGGCGAGCCCCGGCGGGGCTGCACGCGCCCTCGAACCGGAGGGGGTGCACGCCCCGCAGACCGGCGGGGGTTCGCGCGCCCCCGAACCGGCGGGCGTGCCCCCCCCGCCCCCCCCCCCCCCCCCCCCCCGAACCGGCGGGGGGGCGCCCTGAGCGACCGGCGGGGGGTGCGCCTCGTGCCCACCGCTTGGCCCCCCCCATAAAAGGGGTGGCCTCCCATGCTTTGGCCACTTGCTGTTGGGGAGCTCTGGGGCTTTGTTTGTCTGTTCACGACCGTGCGGGGCACGTGTAAGCGCACGCCTGTGTGCATCCGACATGCGTTTTTGCCGTTCCACGTGCGTTTGTCCCCGTTTCCGGAGGGCACGTGCATTTGGCCTTCCCGGATTCATCGGAGTCGTGCGCAACCTCGAACACAAGCTGGACATCGAGTTCGCTCATCCAGGGTATTTGTTCTGCCCCAACGAGCTTCGAATGTCGTATCTCGGACGTGCAACCCAGATCGTTCAGGACGGAGGCATGGACTCGAACCCGTTTATTTCAGGTGTTCGAGTGGGGAGACTGGGGTTTATTCCTGGTCCTTTCAGGGCGAATTTGTTGCCCGGGGATTGTTTAAACCCCGATGTTTTTCGGGTTCAACAATGCCCCTGTTGGAACGCGGAATTTTTCTCTTATCGCCTTCAGAGGCTTTATATATTGTTTTTTTTTTTCTTTCTTTCTTTATTTCTGCGGGCGTGCCAGACTGTTTACAAGAAACAGACAAAGATTTATTTTATGAGGGTACCGGGTAAGACCGGAACCCTCGGATATTCCATTTCATTTTTTCCGCGTGCGCTCGTATTTTCAGGTGATTGGAGTGGTCGTGTACTGGACCGTTCCCCACCAACCGAAGTCAGTGTTTCATTTACATCGAGTAAAAACTCGAACACCTTCGATGTTATACGTTTGTTAAAAGACCATATGCCGAAATTTAAAAGAAATAGATGACGATGAAAGTTTCCACAAACGTGCTCAAATGCATTTATGATATTTACATTTGCGCCTTTAGTGGGGAGTTTGTTCCTCCACTGGGCGTTTATACAATATGTCATTTACATGTGCGCTCGCGGCGGGGTGTTTGTTCCTCCGTCGGGCGTCTACATAATACAACATTTTGTCTTCGCTCGCAACGGGGTGTTTGTGCCTCCATTGGGCGTTTACAAACCACGACGATTACATTCATGTCGACGACGAGATGTTTATACCGCCATCGGACATTTACGTAACGCGTCATTTTTCTTACGCTCCTGACGGGGTGTTTGTGCCACCGTCGGGCGTTTACAGCATATTAATTCACTTACGCACACGAAGGGGTGTTTGTACCTCCCCCGGGCGTTTACACGCCATGGCGTTTGCATTTATGTTGACGACGGGGCATTTGTACCACCGTCGGACAGCATGCCTCCATATATGGTTTATTTCACACATCAGAGGACTTGAACACGGAATGCCGAGCACCGGATCTTGCGTAATGACCTGCAGCGTCTTAACACCGACAGAATGCTTCCGGCGAGCGGAGGACTGACGGGATGACCCTTAGAGCTTGCGAAGCACGAGCGGGCAGAGGCTCCTCTTTTCTGGACCTTCCCGGGGGGTCTGCGCATGTGTGGGATGGAGGGCTGCCCCTCTATTTATAGGAGGAGCTGAAGGGTGGCCCGACAGGGGTACACGGCCCGGCGGGGGTGAGGTTGCTTCTTCCTCGGGCGCTGGGCCGAGAGCGGAGGCCCGCCAGACCAGCAGGGTGCCAGGATCGAGGGGCAAGGTGCACCAGACCAGGGGCCGCGCAAGGGCGCTGGACCAGGGGGCCCACCCCGCGCCGGTCCGGCGCGGGTGGCACCCGCACTGGTCCGGCGTGGGTAACCCACGCCGGTCCGGCGGGGGGGACCCCCGCAGGCCGGTCCGGCGGGGGTTGCCCCCCGCACCGGTTCGGCGGGGGTTGCCCCCCCCCCCCGCACTGGTCCGGCGGGGGTCCCCCCCCCCTCCCCGCGCCGTTCGGCGGGGGTTGGCCCCCGCCTGGTCCTGCGGGGGTTGGCACTGGTCCGGCGCGGGGGGCCCTCCTGGCCGCCTCACCTCCCTGGCCTGCCTATAAAAAGGGTGGGCCTCCTTTTTCTTACTGCCTCTTCACAGTAGAGCTCTGGGATTTTGCGTTGGTCTGTCCTTGGCACGCGCAGGGCTCATACGCACGTTGGTCTGTCCTTGGCACGTGCAGGGCTCATGCATCCGACGTGCGTTATCCCCGAGGTGGAGGCTCGCCCCTCATCTTCTTCCCTCCTTCGAGGTCTCTCTGGATCTGGCCCGGAGGTGACCTTTGATCATGCTCGAGCTGAGGCTCGAAGACTTACCCCTGGTTCGAGGGTCCAGCTTGACTGCCTTGCTGACCTTGGAGAGGTCTTCTGGCAGGATTCCGGGTGTACCGGATGACAACCTCGCCCTCCTGGCCAGGTTCATCTACCCTGACCATGCCAGCGGGGATGCCGGATGGCCCAGCCGCTTCCCTTCCGGAAGCGTAGCAGGTGAAGATTTTTATGCCTCCACCTTCTTCAGACGTCCGCTACACCCTCCGCTTCTTGGGCTTCTACGTGCCTGGGCGAAGTGCTACCCCCAGCCTGTTGAAGACTGAGGTACTCAGCCTTTCGAAGACTGAAACTCTTGGTACGGGAGCTTCCGTGCAGCTCGCGTCTCCTCCTGGAGCAGGTTCAGCTTGGGCGAAGACGAAGTTGGGCTTCCGGTAGACGCCCCTCCTTTTCTGTCCGTGAGGACGAGGAGGTTCAGGATCCTGAGCTTTTTGTCGCTCAGATGTTGCCTTCTTGGGGTCTTTGGCGGGTTGGCCCACTCAGCCTTGCTTAATTTGGCGGGCCTCCTGCTTGGTGACCCATATTTGCCTCATTTTGCGAGGCGGTTGGGGTACCGCGCTGGACGCCTGCCCCGGTCGGGCTCCTTTTGGGGAGTCCCGCTTTTTTTAACGCATCCCCTGGAGGGGAGCGAATTTGTTGGAGGTTGCCACAGTGGGGATGCTTCTGTCCCGCAGCAGGATCGGCTCGCCTCCATCGAGCCTGATGCGGACGTCTCCGACGAGCACGGTTTTGCCGGAGTTGGAGACGATCGCCGGGCTTGCTGCCCCTGCGTCCCTGGCACTGCCCCCGTTTTCTAGGGACTGCGGCACAAGAGACTGCATTTACCGAGAAAACTCGGCCTTCATTTGGGCGGGGCTTGGTGCCCATGGCTGCAGTAGCTTTTGGAGCCGTCGTTGGCGGTGCTTGACGGCGGGGACCACCCCTAGGAAGTAGGGGGATCCGAGCACGACCGGGAAGTCGCCGAACACGATCAGCGTAGCGAGGTAGCAACACCTGGCGTGGCTGGCGACGACGAGTGGGCCGTATGTGACCGCTGCCACTGCTTCGCTTGAGGTTGCAAGTGGAGACAGGCTTTTGACGCCGGCTGCAGCTCCTTGTACTTGCGGTGTGGATATCAATCATCTTATATCCTATTTCGGCATAAGGTCTTTTTACATATGCAGGAAGGCAGGAAAGTCCCACCGTGCGTGCCAGACTGTGGAACTCGGAATTTTTTTTTTCATTATTCTTTATCTTCTATTTTAAATTTTCGACGCGATGAGGATACATGCGCGCCTTTGATTTGTGCTTTTCGGGCGTGCCCAACTGGTTTCAAGAAACATACAAAGAAATTTTATTTATGAGGGGTACCGGGTGGAAACTCGGGATCCTCGAATATTTTAAATTTATTTTCCGTGCGCGTCCGTATTTTCAAGCGATTGGAGTGGTCGTATATTGGACCGTTCCCCACCGACCGGAGTCGGTGTTTCATTTACCTCGGTGAAAACTCGAATACCTTCGATCGATATGTTTGTTAAAAGACCTTATGCCAGAATTTAAGGAAATAGACGACAAATAAATTTCCATAAATATCCTCAATTCATCTATGACATTTATATTTCATGTCCTCAATGGGTGTTTGCCTCCATTGGGCATTTACACAACATGTCATTCACATTTACGTCCTCAACGGGGTGTTTGTGCCTCCGTTGGACGTTTACAGGACATGACATTTGTAGTTACGTACGCAACGGGGTGTTTATACCACCGCTGGACGTTCATACAATATGCCCTACGTGTGTTATTTCAAAACATCGGAGGACTTATGCATAAAATATCGGGTCTTATATAACGACCTGCGGTGTCTTGTCTTCCAACGAACGTCACAAGTCACAAACGGAGCGCGAAGGGCCCGACGCCTGTGCGAGGACGGAGGCTTCACAAACAGGAACGCAGACAGAGAACTTGTGAGTCTCTTTCTGACGATGGGGGGAGAGCGAGAGCTTCCTGGCTTGCTGAACCCTGGGGGGGTATTCTCTTCTCGTGCTCTTGGTCTTGGCCCTGTCCCTCTATTATAGGGGTTTTGGAAGTGTACTAGCGCGGGGAAAGCCTGGCGGAGGTAGAAAAGGGGTGGCCATGGCCGCCGGACCGGCCAGGGCCACCAGGCCGTGCGGCGGGCCCCACGCATTGGCCAGGGAAGTGGACCGGCGGGGTGCAGAAGGGGCGGGCGGCCATGGCCACCGAACCGCGCGGCGGGCCCCGCGCATTGGCCAGGGCCGTCGGGCCACGCGCTGGTGGCCGCGGGTGCCGCGCGCTGGTCTGGCGTGTGCCGCGCGCTTGGCCCGGCGGGTGGGCCGCGCTGGCCGGGCGCAGGTGCCGATGTTGGCATGAGAAATTGTCCACATTCCCCTTCCAACCGTTTTTATACAATACGGTTGAAGGGATCTCCCCCTCCAACCGTTTTTATACAAAACGGGGAGAGATCTCCCCCTCCAACCGCGGTTTACCGCGCGTTGTCTGGCGTGGGTGGACCGCGCCGGCCCGGCGCGGGTGCCGCGCGCCGGCCCCGCAGGCTTGGCCCGGCGCGGGTGCCCGCGCTGGCAGGGCGCAGGTGGCCGCTGTTGGCATGAGAAATTGTCCACATTCCCCTCCAACCGTTTTTATACAAAACGTTGGAGGAGGGGGAGATCCCCAACCGGTTTCATACAAACCGGTTGGAGGGGGGAGACCCCCAACCGTTTTTATACAAAAGTTGGAGAGATCCCCCCTCCAACCGTTTTTACACAAAACGGTTGGAGGGGTCTCCCCCTCCAACCGATGAGGGGGCTCCTCTCTCTCCCTCTTGCGCATGTAACAAGGGGGCAAACCCCCTATAAAAGGGGTGCATCCCCTCCTTGTAAACCCCCGGAGCATCTCTTCATACTCCCCCGGGCTGCTCCATGTTGTAAAGGGGGCCGGCACCAAGCCTCCATATTTTCCCTCCAACCCTGCTGGAAAAACCAGTCCCAAAGCCTTGTAAAACCAGTCCCTCAAACCCTCATTGTAGGGGGCCGGCCATAAAGCCTCCAAGCCCTCATATTGAAATTCCCCTTTGCTGAAAAAACAGGGTCCTCCTCATTCTGAAAAAAATATTCAGAAATAGAGAAAACTTCCTTCTTCCAATCCACCTTCAATTGTTCTTCCAATTTCTAGCTTGGTGTGAAGGTATTGGCCCGTTCCTTGCTCGGCGCGGAGTGAGGAGCATTCAATAGCGTATAAGAAAGCGGGAGATCGCCTCATATACGACATCAGCATCCCCCTCATCCCTTTCCATGGAGGGTTTCTCAAAGTCTCATAGCATGGTCCATGCCCCCACATCGAGCAAGACCCTGTGGGGATCTTACGGATTTAAAATCGTCCATATTGAAAATGACTCTATGGACGCCTGATATTTAATATCCTTGTATGTTTGTGCTCTAAATGCCTCCCTATTGAGCATGACTCTATGGGTACGCGCATTTAGATGTTGTTTGTTCTTGTGTTTTATATGTGTATGTTTCTTTGAGGAGACTCTGCCCAAGCGGAGATTCTACCCAAAGAACCTATCCATATAATCATAATTTGTGTTTATATGTATATGTTCTCTTGAGGAGACTCTGCTCAAGCGGAGATTCTACCCGAGAACACACTCATATAATCACGATTTTATGTTTATATGTATAGTTCCTTGGGGGAAATCCTGCCTAAGTAGAGGTTCTGCCTGAGAACATACTCATATAATCACAGTCATATGTAATGTTTTGAGGATACTCTGTTAAAACAAAGATTCTGCCCGAGAACGCACTCATATGTTCATAACTATGTGCTTATATGCATATTTTCTAAAAGGATACTCCGCCCAAGCAGAGTTTCCGTCCCAGAAATATTCATATACTTACAAAAAGTTATGCTCATATATGTATATTTTCGGGGAGAAACTTGTGTTTCTACCAAGATCCCGACAAAAAACACATACATATGTTCACGAGTATATATATTCGTATGAATACACTTTCTAAAAAGAGACTCTGTTTAAAAGAAATCTTGCCCAAGGTATCCTCATAAACTCATAAGATAACTCTGTCTATACAGATATATTCTCGTCTATTTCCAAGTCATATATCAAATCCTCCAAAAGAAGCTCATATATTTCAAGGAACAAATCCTTTTTTCAAATCAAAGTTCATTCTATCTGATGATGAATAAAAGGAAAAAACATTGTATTGGAATTTTCTAGAAAATGCATATATCCTCGCCCTCGCTATGAAATGGTATTCGAGTTGGAACTGATGTTAATATAGCATCTAAGGCTTTTAACTCGTGTAAATGTAACATCGATTCCGATCGATGGAGACAGGGGTTCAGCACACGCTACCCTAATCGCCTGATGATTAAAGGACGGAATCAAAGAAGTTCAGATTAAAAAACGGCGCACTTGTCCGTTCCACGGACCATGGTTTGACGTATCGCCGATTCGGGGCGAATCGGATCCGCCCTGATGCGATCCGATCGCCCAGAATCGAGGCGAATCGGGTCCGATTCGCATGATTATTATTATATATATATATATGATATTATGTATGTGTGTCAGGCAGGGTTGTGAGGAGTCAGGATCTCTTCAGGCAGGGTTGTCAGGATCCTCTTATTTACCTGATATCATTTAAGTAAAGTTATAATTGTTGTTTCATTTACTTAAGATATTACATGTAAATAAGGAAGTACCCCCCATTTGATCCAATAAAAATATCAAAAAAATCATATCTCTTACCAATAAAAAGTCAACTCTCCCACTGAAGAAGAAATCGCGATTTTGATGATTTTAGCGAAATGCTAACTTTTTAATCTCTCATAAATTGGTCTATCTAAAAATTTGATAATTCAAATAACCATATGGAACACTAAAAATCCAAGTCCGTAAAAAAAAGTCAAACGTGCATGTGACTTCTCCAAGGGAGCTACTCTCCTACTGACAGCACTTAGTGCTTGAGGCATCTTAGGATTTGGTCAAACTTAAGCTATCATCACCTAAACTCGAGATTTTTCACTTTCTAATTGTGAGAAACTAGAAAGTGACAATTCTCATGAGTTTGAATGATACACATACATAAATATCATATATATATATATAATAATCATGCGAATCGGACCCGATTCGCCTCGATTCTGGGCGAATCAGGGATCGCATCGTGGCGGATCGGGGAATCGGATCGGATCGCATCGGATCCATTCGATTCGCGGCCGGGTGGCGGATCCATGCGGATCACAACTCGGCCCGCCCCTGATCCGCTCCGATTCGGGGGAATCGGGCCGATTCGCCCCGCCATGACAAACCATGCCACGGACATTAAAATCCTTTCTCTGCATCATGCAGACCTTTTACTTCTGTCTGGTAGACAGTCTGGCACGCCCCGCAATACAAAGTCAAAATATGATAATTGAAACGAATATCTCAAAATAAAAAGGAAATTTCCCCGTGTCCACAGCCGCCCGCTGGCCTGGTGCGGGTGGCCCGCGCAGTGGCCGCCCCTTTGGGGGGCAGCCTATAAAAGGGGTGGACCCCCGGGTTCCTTGGCCATTTCCCCGGCTGTGAGTTCTGCTTGTGTTGTTCGTCGTCTGTTTTTGGCCGTGCGACGTGCGTTTTTGGCCGTTTGACGTGCGTTCGTCCCTGTTTTCGGGGACCAAGAGCATTTGACCTGCCTGAACACGTGCGCGCTGTGCACGGTCTTGAACGCACCCTTGGACGTTGACTTTGCCCGCCAAAGGGTACATGCTCCGTCCTAACGAACCTTTTAAACGCCACCTTTTAGATGCATAATCCGAATTACTTCGGACTAAAATGCGGACTCGAACCCGTTTATCTCAAGTGTCCGAGTGGGGGAAATTTTGGGGTTTATTCCCCGACTTACATAGCTTTCCGGGCGGATTTGCTGCCCGGGCTTGTTTAAATCCCGATATTTTTTTCGGGTTCAACACCATCAAAACTGAAAACCAAAATAGTAGTTATAATAGTGAGTCCTGCAAAAGCTATATCCAGTATCAATAGACAAAGGTCTAAACCCTATTTGCTTTTCAAGTTTGAAAGCTTGCTATTTCATTGGAAAACGTTTGGGGATAGTAGTTGTGGTTTAGTCCATGTTGCAAATCCATGGAGTTTCACCTCTATATATGTAGAGGATTCTATCAATTCAGTGTCTAGATTTTAGGTTGGAGTCTATGCCTTTAACATAGTATAAGAGCTAATTTACCCATTGGATCATCATTTTATGTGGATATTTGTCCCTAACAGGGTTGTGCCCCAAACTAATTGGTTTGACCATAGTTTGGCGCATCGGATCAAATCGGCCCAATTCGAGCGAATCGATGTGAATCACAGGTTTCCCGATGCGCGATTCCCATCGATTTTCCCGGATCCAGTCGTTCAGGCGAATCGGACCCAATCGATCTGACATTGTGCGAATCGGGTTTGATTCGCCCGACACCCTTAAGGGTGTCGGCCGATGCACTGCGAAAGGGATTGTACAGTCCCGATTCGCAGCGCAGCAGGCGGAGCCCTCTTTCTCCTCTTGTTATCACTCTTTCTCTGGAAAAAAAAACCCTAGATCTCTATGCCAAAACACTTTTGGCGGTTTGAAGGTAAGCCATCATATTTCTTCATTTTTCTGATTTTTTCTTAGTGTATGACTTAGATCTTCATGGGAAATGATGTTGAAAGTGATTGGTGTACAAGTGCAACCATTTCTCATCAAGATCTACAAGTTTTCATGTAGATTTGAGATTTTCCCTAAATTTTAAAAAAATATTAAAATTTGAAGAACCAAAATTGATAACAATATTCTGTATAACTTCTAAATCATGGTTAGAAATTGATTCCATATGAATCGGAGCTAAAATTAATTTGTGTTCCCGTATGACTAATAAATATTTTAAAATTTACACAAAAAAAAAACTTGAAAATTCACAAACTCTCTACAGAGGTGTGAATGGAGTTGTATGATGTCCATGGAAAAAATTATCTCCACCATATGAGAACATTTTCTTTAGTGTCCGAATTTTGAAATTCGAATTAATTTTTGTGTTAATATATTTAATTTCTATTTGACCCTCCAGATGGCACCGAAAAAAGGGCTCTAGTGATGATATTGGGTGGCAGCATGGCACCATATTGGGCAGTAGACACAACTTCAAGTACAATTATTGTAGCTTACGAGACAAGAAGGTGGCGTCTCCCAGTTGAGAAGCACCTTGCAAGTGGCAGGCTAGCAGGCTACCATGAACTTGAAGTGCAGGGTTGTAAAATGGTGCCAAGTGAAGTTAAAAAAACTTATGATTGAACACCTTAAACATGTTCGAGTGAAGACTGCAAGAAAGTGGGCGGATAAGGAGATGCAGAAGAGGATCATATCAGGAAGGGAACGAGATAAAGACATTGAGGATGAAGTAGAAATGTACGCAAAATATGTGCCTGATCCTAATGTGCAGGAAAGGCGGCCAAAGCAGGGCTTAGGCATGGGAAGCTGATCAAAGGGCAGTCTACAGAGTCAGTTTTCAGGGAGCTCAGCATAAGGTTGGCAGTGGCAATGGCTCAGGGGTAGGGGGGTGCCGGCGGAAGTCAGTCCTGTCGATTTTCTAATGTGGAGATTACTTCACTCGGCCCCCTGTCACACAAGAACATCGAAGGAAAAATAAGAGACCCACAGGTGTGCAAATAGAGGAGGTGGACCTTTATGTGTATCCTAGGGAGCATGGCAAACATACTAGGATTGAAGATGCATACAACCAGCAGGGACCGAAATACAAGGTGGGTGCAGTTGGGAAGTGGTGGCACCATGCAGGGTTACATTCAATGCAGCGAATAGTCCTATTATAAAACTACGATATAGGAGGTTTAACGTGCAAGGCTACATATGCAACCTCCTACAGCTAGGGACTTGGTTGGGAGATATCTTCAGGAAGAAGTTGATGAGATCAAGTCCTATGTTGACCGCTTTAAGAAGAAATGGGAGAAGTATGGTGTCACATTGATGTGTGATGGTTGGTCGGGCACCACCAGGAACAGCCTCATCAACTTTCTCGTGTATTGTGATAGATAAGTTTTCTCTCACAAATCTGTTGACGCATCAGATAGAGTACACAACTACGAATACATTTTGAGTTTGATGCAGGACGTTGTTGAGGAGATGGTAAGCAATACAATGTGCAAGTGGTGACTGATAATGGCTCTGCCTACAAAAAAGCAAGGAGGAGTTGATGAAGAATTATCCTCAACTTTACACTGTACCCCATGTGCAGCCCACTGTGTTGATTTGATGCTGAAAGAGATTGGGAACACTACAACCCGTTAAGATGGTGGTGGATGCGGGGAAAAGATTACAAGGTTCATCTACAATCATTATGTTGTCTTGGCGTGGATGAGAGAGCCCACAGATGGAGAGTTGTTGAGGCCGGCTGTCACCCGTTTTACAACAAACTTTGTCGTATTACAAAGCCTATTGAAGCACAAGGATGGATTGAAACATATGTTCAAAAGTGATAGATGGTTGCATAACACTTTTGCAGGAACATCGGATGGAAAAGAGGTGGAAGGCATCATCAACAGCTTGAATTTTTGGGATCGAGTGTTCAAGTTGATTCAGATCATTGAACCTCCATATGAGGTATTGAGAGTGGTTGATGGGGACAAGAGACTTTCTATTGGGTTGGTATACGCAAAGCTTGAAGCCACGAAGAAGAAGATCCGCGAAGTGTCCTCTCGATATGCACACTTGGTCTTGGACATTGTTGAGGATAGATGGGACCGGCAGATGAGTAGAGATCTACATAAGGCGGGTGAGGAAAATGTTGATATTTTAAAGTTATAATAAGTAATCATGTTTTTGCAACCATGATATTTTATACGTCAATTGCAGCATATATCTCCACCATGCTTACCATTACACGCACGAGCTGGCATATGAGGATGACTTGACGGCTTCTTTTACAAGAGTTGCTGAAAGATTGTCAAGAAGTCCTCTACAAGCAGCGGACGCCATTGATGAGGCAAGTATAGAGTTATCAACTTCCAAACAAATAGTTGAATTTGATATGCATGATCAATTTAATGTATGTATGATCAATACATTTTATGCTGATGAAGAGCTTTCGGGAGGCTATTAGGGGGTTTGCTGAGCCATCTGACATTACTGATCGGGAGCATGTTGAGGGCGGTAATATGCTTTCCCTTTCATTTATTATTATTGCAACTTGATGGAAAGGGCTAATTGAGTATCACTATTTGGTTGCAGCTGATTGGTGGTCTAATTTTGGACATACTGTGCCAATATTGAGAAAAGTTACGGTGAAGATCTTATTGCAGACATCATCATCCAGTGGATGTGAGAGGAACTGGAGTACATTTGCATTGACACACACCAAAGTCCAAAATCGATTGTCATACAGGCACTTGGACAACTTGGTGTGTGTGCACTACAATATGAGGTTGAGGGTCAAACATCTCGCAAAAGATCCAAAGCAGCGTGGGGACATAGACTATGATCCTATTGACATTGGGTTCCTACGAGATGAAGAAGACCCAATGGTTGCATGGGTTGCACGAGCAACCACAGAGCGGGGGGAGTATGAGTTAGATGAGGAGGCAAATGATCTCGAAGATCCACCTCGCCCTAACACTTTCCTGGCAAGGGCAGTAGCAGAAGCAACAATAGAGGAGGACTGGAGGAGGGAGATCATGGAGATGTGGGACAGCCATACTCCCCTCAGTTTCAGGCCGACCAGAGGCTGAGGTGGATCTTCTTGGGGACATAGAACTGGAGCGTGTTGAGCGTACTATAGGTGGGAGAGTAATCCCTTCATTTCATTTTACATATTTCGTGAATTGCTTTGTGCTAATGTATCATGTTGGGGGCTATTGCAGGTGGAGGACACGGTCATGATGATGAAGATTTTAAGAAGTTAATGGAAGGCCTCCCCCGCACACGATCTTTGAGAGAAGCACCCTCACAATTCAGAAGGACAGAGTCATCTACCCATGTTGTTGCTCCCTCGCAATCTAGAAGGCCTCCCACATCATCTCAACTGATAAAGGGGAAGCAGATAGCTCAAGAATCGCGCCCAAAAAAAAATTGTGTAATAGAGTCCCGCCCCACTAAAGGAATTGATATACGAGAGCCACCTCCCCCAGTACAGAAAAAGAATGGTTGGTTATCTGGTTGGGGATCCAAGAAAGGCAAGAAAGGTGCTACCCTTGTTGAAGATTCACTTGACATTGCAAATGCAGAGACCTTGGATCCAAATGCAGAGGATGACACCCTTCTCCGTTGGGATTCACACTGGTTGCCCAATAGCGCCTCCCATGATTCGATGACTACTGGTGGGTCATCATTTGTATTATGCATTACCTCAGATGTATTTGTGCTAACCTATCATCAAATCATATTGCATTTACAGGTGGTTCTTCTTCAGATGGTGGAGGTGGCAGTGGTGGTGACACACCTCAGGGAGGTGGAGGTGGAGGTGGTGACAGTGGTCAGGGAGGAGGAGGTGGTGGGATAGCATTCACAGATGAGCAATTTTTTCGAGATGCAACCTAAGATACTAATCATGGTGCCCCACTGCAGTACACAAAAAGCAAAAGTTTAGTCGTGGAGATCATGCAAGAGGTTCAACAGTGGACTCCAATAGGTATGACACAATAATATTAGACCTCGAGAGGATGAGTACACAAGAATCTGTTGGATCCTATGGCGGCCATAGCTATCACCCCGAGTCCACTAGCACAGGCTACTCTAGTGGCTACAGTGGGTACACTGCCACAGACTACCTTGGTCCATATATGTATACTCCTGTAGCATTTTCTATTCCTGTTCTAGTTCATGTTTTTGCTCCTTTAGAGGATGTACAAATGGCACAATTGAATGTAGTCTGTCCCGACTGCCAGATGTAGGACCATTATCCCAGGCTGTTTCGACAGAGATACCATACCATAATGACATGAGATGAGTATCGTAATTTTGTGTATGAAAGAAAAGGTTATCACATATTGAAGAGCTACCCACATAATCAGATGAGTCAGAGTCAGTACCTAACCAATCCCAATGAATGCATATGATCCATATCAACAGGGGCATTGGGGATATTAGGGTAAGTCATTGTATTCTGTATTTGAATTTAGAGTTTGATATTTGTATTTAGTTTGTGCAATGTAAATATCTTTCTATTAATGAGTTTCAATTATTTTCACTCTTCTAATGATTTTTTGAATGAAAATAAATGTTTGTATAGCAATACATGGCATAAATATCATCGAATATGATGAAACATAGTCATAAAAGGCCTAAACCAGAGAATCAGTCAAAAAAAGGCCAGATTCAAGAGAATCAACTAAGAAATGAGCCAGAAACCAGATTTTTTGCCGCATCCATACGAATCGGACCGAATTGGTCTGATTCGAGCGAATCGAACCGAATCGAGGGAAACCTGATTCGGTCCGAATCGTCGATGCATCAAACCTTGAGTTTGACGCGCACGCGCGCGCGGGGGGGGTGTTGTTTTGGTTTAGTCCTTGTTGAACCCAAAATGTTACAGACAACATCCTGGGTACTTCCCTTCAAGGATAAACCAACAACTCTTCAGGCCGCGTTAAGGCTCCGAACAAGTCGGAAGAAATTAACGTCTTGTACTAAACATTGAAGTACAAATATGGCAAGGAAGAAAAATCCAGCAGCATGAGGTCTATAAAGACCAAGTGACAAATACAAATACAGATACAGCACGGAACAAGTCGGCAGCACAAGGTCCATAAAGACCAATTGTGAGATACAAATACACGGAAGAAATCCGACAGTACGAAGTCCATAAAGACCAAGTATGAAGTACAAGTACAAGCACAAGAACAAGTTGGCGACAGAAGCTCCAAGGGTGCAAAAGCAACTCTCCGCCAAGCAGACTCCGAGCAAAGAAGCGGATTTCAGTACCCCACAAATGAGGCCCTTATGGCCTATTTATAGGCAATCCTTCCCCCCATTTCAAAACACCTTAGGTCTAAGGGGAATGGGAGAAGAGAGGGCGGTTGGAGGCCCCCCCTCCAACCGGTTTAATATTAAACCGGTTGGAGGGGAGGCCCCCTCCAACTTTTTAACATAAAACCGGTTGGGGGGTGCTCCCCCTCCAACCGGTTTTATAAAATCAGGTTGGAGGGGAGACCCCCTCCAACCTTTTAATGTAAAACCGGTTGGGGGGTGCTCCCCCTCCAACGGTTTTATATAAAACAGGTTGGAGGGGAACCCCCCAACCTGTTTAATGTTAAACAGGTGGGGGGTGCTCACACCCCCAACCGGATTAATGTTAAACCGGTTGGGGGGAACCCCCCCCCCCAACCTGTTTAATATTAAACAGGTTGGGGGGTGCTCCCCCCAACCAGTTTAACATTAAATCGGTTGAGGGGGAACTCCCCCCCAACCGGACAGGAGCCTCTCCCCCTCTCATTCTTCTGCTGCCATGCAGCAGGGGGAGAGGAGGCCCTCCCCTATAAAGGGGAGGCACCCCTCCATCTGAAGTAGAGCAGAAAAGCCCCAGAAACCCCCCCCTTCATGCTGGAAAAACCAGTCCCCATAGAGAGAAAAAAAAACCCCAGAAAACCCCAAAATCCTTGTAAACCAGTCCCCAAAAAATCTCTGCTGTTTGCAACCCCAATCCTTGTAAACCAGTCCCCCAAAGCCTTGTAAACCCCTCCTCTTGTTTTGAAAAGAAATAGCAAGAGTGTTCTCCTCCAATCTTTTGATTTGTGTGAAGGTATTTGTTCATCTCTGGCTCAATATGGAGTGAGGAGTGCTCGATAGCGTGCAAAAGGGCAGGAGATCCATCGTATACGGCATCAACTCTCCTCGCCCCCTCCATGAAGGGTTCTCCAAAGTTCTATAGTATATTTTATATCCCCACATCGAGCAAGTCTCTGTGGGGATTCTTCGGGATTTAAATACCATCCATATCGAGCAAGTCTCTATGGACACATGTATTTAAATGCCCTTGTATGTCTGTATATTCATATCCCCACATCGAGCAAGTCTCTGTGGGGATTCTTCGGGATTTAAATACCGTCCATATCGAGCAAGTCTCTATGGACACATGGTATTTAAATTCCCTTGTATGTCTGTATATTCATATCCCCACATCAAGCAAGTCTCTGTGGGGATTCTCCGGGATTTAAATACCGTCCATATCGAGCAAGTCTCTATGGACACATGGTATTTAAATGCCTTGTATGTCTGTATATTCATATCCCCACATCGAGCAAGTCTCTGTGGGGATTCTTCGGGATTTAAATACCGTCCATATCGAGCAAGTCTCTATGGACACATAGTTTAAATACCCTTGTATGTTTGTATATTTCATATCCCCACATCGAGCAAGTCTCTGTGGGGATTCTTCGGGATTTAAATACCGTCCATATCGAGCAAGTCTCTATGGACACATGGTATTTAAATGCCCTTGTATGTTTGTATATTTCATATCCCCACATCGAGCAAGTCTCTAGGGATTTTTCGGGATTTAATATTGTTCATATCGAGCAAGTCTCTATGAGCATATGGTATTTAAATACCCTTGTATGTTTGTGCTCTAAATGCCTCCATATCGAGCAAGACTCTATGGGTATGGACATTTAGATGCCTTGTACTCACATGTATATGTTTCTTCGAGGAGACTCTGCTCAAGCAGGGATTCTGCTCAAGAGCATATCTGTATAATCATAATCTCATGCTTATATGCATATGTTTTCTTGAGGAAACTCTGTCTAAACAGAAATTCTCCTCAAATACATACTCATATAATCGTGAGTCTATGTTCATACAGATATGAATCCTGAGTTGAACTTTGCCCACGCAGGGGTTCTACCCGAGAACATATCCATGTAAGTACAATCATATGTATATATTTCCTTAAGGACACTCCGTCTAAACGGAAATTCCGTCCTAAAATTTACTCGTATGTTCATAACTATGTGTCTATATGCATACATTTCAACTGAGATCTTGTCCCTGGAGACGAGTATATACTCAGAAGATAATTTCACTAACACGGGCATGTTCCTGCGCATGGCAAGCTACATGACAAGTTCCACAAAGGAAACTCATACTCTTTTCAAAAAGACAACCCTATTTTTCAAACTAGACTCATTCTGTTCAAAATAAACAAAGCAAAAATGTTGTCTTGGAATTTTTTACAGATGCATATATTCTCGCCCATACTATGAAATGGTATTCGGGTTGAAACAGGTGTTAATACGACACCTAAGGCTTTTAACTCGATGTAAATGTAACATCGATTCCGATAGATGGAGACAAGGGTCCAGCACACGCCACCCCAATCGCTGATGATAAAAAGGCACGGAATAAAAAAAGTTCAGATCAAAACACGGCGCACTCATACGTTTCACGGATATACAAAAATTCTTTCTCTGCATTGCGCAGACCCTTACTTCTGCTTGGCAGGCAGGCTAGCACGCCCCGCCATGGAAGGCAGGATCGGAATCGGGATCGGGATCGACCAGGCTCGATCCGATCCTAGATCGGATCGGATCGCAAGATCCCATGGATCCAAGGGAAGTCTGGCCGATCCTGGATCAGCCAGTTTATAAAATGGTTTTTTTTTGGAAAAAATTCAGGAAAAAACAGAAAAAAAAAATAGCAAAAATGAGGGAAATTTTGATAAATTGAAAGAACTAATATTTACATAAAAAACCAATCATACATGCATTCATAATATATGAAACATAGATTTTATGTATTATTACTACTATAATAATACAAGAAAAGTATAAAATATTAAAGACTTAGTGTATTATTGACCTGAATACCATTTAAGTAAATGTTAAAATTTGTAGTTTCATTATTTAAGATATTACATGTAAATAAGGAAATATCCCCCATTTGATCCAATAAAAATATCAAAAAAAATCACATCTCTTACTAATAAAAAGTCAACTCTCCCATCCAAGAAGAAAATCATAATTTTGTGATTTTATCAAAGTAGCAACTTTCTAATCTCTCATAATTTGACATATTTAAAATTTTTAATTCAAATAAGTCTAATAAAATACTAAAAATCTAAAGTCCAACAAAAAAAATAATCAAACGTGCATATGACTTCTCCAAGAAGCCGCTCTCCTACTGACAGCACTAAGTCTACTTGAGACCTCTTAGGATTTGGTCAAACTAAGCTATCATCACCTAAACTCATGAGTGTCATGAGTTGGGTGATGGTAGCTCAATTTGACCAAATTCTGAGAGGTTTGGATGATGATAACTTAAGTTTGACAAAATCCTGAGAGGTCTCAAGCAGACTAAGTGATGTCAGTAGGAGAGTGGCTCCATTGGAGAAGTCACATGCACGTTGACTTTTTTTACGGACTTTGAATTTTTAGTATTCCA
>CM024761.1:139900169-140071483 GCA_014218235.1 Colocasia esculenta
ACCACAAGTGGAGGCGGAGGCCTTCACCAGGCAGATCCGCCTATGTCCCTCCAACCTTCCCACATGATGGGGAGCAGTTTTATGCAAACTCGCCATATTTTTCCAGCTCTTTCAAGATCCGTGTCCTAGACCATCCAATCTCGCCCAACCTTCAGAATCTGAGGTTGAGGAGGAAGGTGAAAATTCCCGCCCAGGTGAGAAGAGCCGAGCTTTATGTCTTGCATTTTTGACTTGGTGTTTTATCAGCTTTGTCTTTCTACAGCTTTTTTCTTGCTGCTGATTTCTTTTCTGGGGCAGACGCTGTGCCGATTCTGACGAAGGCAGCTCTCCGCCTTGGAGGTTGGTGCTCCCCTGAGCATGGTATAAGATGGCCTGAGGGGACGCAACCACCCCGCAGTTTGCTGATGATGGCTGCTGGGAATTCCTTGTTGGCCGAATAACGGCATTGGCAGACTCCACGACCCGGCGCCCATTGAAGTTATTCGAGAGGCGCTGGAGCAACATACGGGATCTGCCTTTAGCATGGGAGTCCAGCAGGACGTTGGATTGAATTTTATCACCGATGTTTGGAACAGGGTGTACACTCGTCGGGTTGAGATGACCTGGGCCCAGCGATTTGAAGCTCTGGAGAGCGATACGGCCGATGATCTCCAGGTTGCTGAAGCGCAAGCGTCAGAAGAGCGCGAGAACTGCGGATGGCCGCAAGAGAAAAGGTATTGCTCGGCTGAACGCGAGCTTGGCGAGGCAATATCTTGTCAGGCTCAAGATGCCAGAGATGAGCTGAAGGTCCGAAGAGGGAGGCCTCCGTGCTAGAGATAGAAACGGCTCTTGCCAGGGCCGGATCTTCCAAACTAGGAAGGCAGAGCGGCTGCAGAAGAAGGCACCCTCTTGGCTTTGCTTCTCCACCTAACCTTTGTGTATTAGGCTCGTTGTCCTGATTTGTTTTTTTTTTTTTTTTGTAAATAGTGTGTGACTATCTGTCACCCCTATGAATATGTAACAGAGTGACTTATGACTTATAAATATGAAGGACAAGGAAATTCCTTCTTTCATTCTCTCTCTTTTTTTCTTCTTTTTTTTTTTCTCATTACCAGCCTTAGCGCCCTTTCGGGTTTTCACCAAGACTGGCCTCCTTTAGCTTTTCCAACGCGCCCTTTCGGGTTTTCGCGTGAGGGGTTATCCATTTTTTCCTAAGCGCCCTCTCGGATTTTCACCTCAGCTAGATTTTTTTGATCTTTTTTACCCTCAAGCATACAGTGAGCCGTATACTTGAGTCCATCGGGGTATCTCTATTTTTTAACCCCTTTTTTGTTTCTTTCTTTTTTTTTTTACCAAGGCCGTCAAGGACTCGACTGACTTGGATGTGTGAATGGCTAGAGGTTTGGTGTAGGATGAGTGATGGTTCCAGATGTGATTTAAGATTTGAATTTGGCCGATGGTTGGAAATTCGGATTTGAATTTGGAATTTGGATTTGGATGTGGATTTGGTTTGAATATGAGTAGGTTGGGTGACTCGGGTCACCATTGTGGTATTTTGGATTTGGATTTGAATATGGATATGAGATTTGGGTATGATTTAGCCCTGGACTTGGTTTTGAATGGGCTCTGGAATGGCATTCATTGTTTGGCTTTGGAATTTGAACTTCGCCCCGTCTTGGTGGCTTTGTGCCAGGAGAAGGGGTTTGCGCTTGGATTTGAATGGCTGGAGAGGAAAAAACCTTCCTGCCTTTGTTTCACAGCACAATATTTGTGTATTGGGCTTGCTGCCCTGATCTTCTTTCTATTTTGCAGTGATATCTGTCACCCTCCACAAATTTGCAATGTGGTGTCTTGAAATGGAGAACTGAGAAATCCCTGTTTTTTATCATTTCAATTTTTTTTCTTTCTCTTTTTTTTTTCACATTACCAGCTTAGCGCCTTTCGGGTTTCCCAAGACTAGCCCCTTTAGCTTTTCCCAACGCGCCCTTCCGGGTTTTCACGTTGAGGGGTTTCCATTTTTGCCTGAGCGCCCTCTCGGTTTTTCACCTCTGCTGGATTTTTTGATCTTTTTAACCCTTAAGTATACAAAGGATCGTATACTCAAGTCCATCGGGGTATCTTTATTTTTAACCCCCTTTTCTCTCTTTTTTTTTTTGAAGATTTGACTGGCTCAGATAATCAAAAGGTGAGGGTCCGCTTCTGAAACGGGTGGTGAACTGGGATGGGATGGGGGTAGCTAGGACGGGATGGGGTGAGCTAGGATGGGATGATGGGATGGCTTCTGAGCGTGAAGATTTTTTTATTTTTGGGTATTGTTATGGGCTTTGGTATGGAGTTTGGGTTTGGATTTGGGTTTAGGTTATTTTCAGTTTTGGCTTTAGTTTTGAATTTGACGTAGCCTACCTTTATGGTTTACTGCTATGGTTTTGGTATTTTAGATTTGGCATAGCCGACCTTTTTGGTTTGCTGGCTATGGTTTTGGGTATTTTTGATTTGACATAGCCTACCTTTGTGGTTTGTTGCTATGGTTTTGGTATTTGGATCGGACATAGCCTACCTTTGTGGTTTGTTGGCTATGGCTTTGGTATTGGGATTGACATAGCCTACCTTTTTAGTTTGCTGGCTATGGCTTTGGTATGGGATTGACATAGCCTACCTTTTTGGTTTGCTGACTATGGCTTTGGTATGGTTTTGACACAGCCCACCTTTTTTGGTTTGTTGGCTATGATTTTTGGTATTTTGATTTGATATAGCCTACCTTGTGGTTTGTTGGCTATGGTTTTGATTTGGTTTGGGTTTGACATAGCCTACCTTTATGGTTTGCTGGCTATGGTTTTGGTATTTGGATTTGACATAGCCTACCTTTGTGGTTTGTTGGCTATGATTTTATTTGGTTTGTTTGACATAGCCTACCTTTATGGTTGCTGGCTATGGTTTTGGTATTTGGATTTGACATAGCCTACCTTTGTGTTTGTTGGCTATGGTTTTGGTATTTGAATCGGAATAGCCTACCTTTGTGGTTTTTTGGCTATGGTTTTGTTGGGATTTGGATTTGACATTGTTCACATTGTAGCTTGGAACCTCATTTGGCGGGATATGCAAATAAGCCTCCATCTTTTATTTGAATTTTCCCTTTTTTTGGTTTACATGGAATGCCCTTGGCTTCATGCTCGTAGGGACTGAAAGGTTTGGGATATATGACGGGCAGGTGGAAATTTGATTCCTTTGCCCCCATCTATGGCAAACTTCATTTCATCATTTTTTTATCTTCTTTCGGCTTCCTGCCCTTCGGTGTATTGGTGTTTTGTTTTAATGGCTGGCCAGAAAATTCATGTTCTGGCGCGTGATACAATTTCAAGTGTTTTCCCGTTAAGCGGGAAAGGGCACATTACCTTTATGGTCAACTAGCCGATATGCGCCTCCTTCATACGCCAGAGTGACGATATATGGACCGAGCCAAGTGGGTTGCAGTTTGCCACATGACTTTCCGGCCATTGCTTCTTTGCTTTGACCATGACAAGATCCCCTTTGCTTAAAAGCTCTGGTCTTGCTAATTGTCGAATGCTCGAACCATTCTAGCCTGATATACAAGGTGGGTTGCATCAAATCCATACTCACAATTCATAGCAACACACCACAAAGGTAGGCTATATCAAATCTGTAGCCAGCAACCACAAAGGTAGGCTATATCAACCCAATTCAAATCTCAAATCCATAGCCGGCAAACCACAAAGGTAGGCTATACCAAATCCATATTCAAAACCATAGCCAGCAAACCACAAGGTAGGCTATACCAAAATCCATATTCCAAAACCATAGCCAGCAAACCACAAAGGTAGACTATGCCAAAATCAATCTCAAATCCTAGGCAGCTGTTTTAAAACGCGAAATATTCTCTTCAAAATCTTTTCATCTTTTTTAAGAAAAAATATATTTGTTGATGTTTATCTATTTTACGGGCGTGCCAGTCTGTTAGAACAGACAAATTTCATTTATCAGGCGATTTGGGTGTCGAGTACTGGACATTCCCCACCGACCGAAGTCGATGTTAATTTACATCGAGGTGACCTCGAATCCCGTTGATTCTCTGTCAAAGAACGCCCTTTGTCTCTATTCTTTGTGACAATATTGATCTTGATGATTGTCCTTCATGAACATACTCTTGCATAGATATTTGAAGCATTCATCGCTTATACACATGTAATTCGAAGTACAACTGGTTTTTCAAGACCTTTACAAATGGTGTCGATTAATAATCGGTCTTCAGAATTCATTCGGTTGTTCAATCAACCCTTTTTTGGGCTTGCTTCTGTCACGATCTGAATGTTGATTTGCATCTTCATCACGATCGGACCACTGGATTTTAATATCATCACGATCGGACCGTTAGATTTGAATATCATCACGTCAGATCATTGGATTTGAATATCATCACGATCAGACCGTGTATTTGAATATCACACGATCAGACCGTTGTATTTGAAATACATCACGATCGGACCGTTGGATTTGAATATCATCACGATCAGACCATTGGATTTGAATATCATCACGATCGGACCATTGATTTGAAATCATCACGATCGGACCGTTGATTTGATATCATCACGATCAGACCGTTGTATTTGAATTCATAGCGTTCAGACCATTGTATTTGAGTTCAATCACGAACCGGTCGTCGGATCGCCAAGATGATCACCGTCGGCCCCGTTGTGTTTACTTTGCGATCGTGTCAGGTTTCTGTAAGTTTGTACCCCTTTTTGGATTTCGCTGCAATCTTTTACCCTTTCGGAGGAGATTTGGACAGCATTGTATCTATGACTGTTCAAGGCTCCTTGCCATTTTCTGACATTCCAGGCACCTCTGTCATTCCTTGGCCTTTGTAGACCTTCTGACATCAGTTGAGCAGTTTCCTTCCGTCATTTCTTGACATTCTCAGGCATTTCCGCCATTTCTTGGCTTTTTCGAGCAGTCTCGGGTATTTCTGTCATTGATTGACTTCCCTCGGATGCTTCTGCCATTTCTTGGCATTTTCTGTCATTTCTGACATTATCGGACATTTCTGCCATTTCTTGGCTTTTCCGAGCAATCTTGGGTGTTTTCGTCATTTTGACGTCCCCTGAGTACTTCTGCCATTTCTTGGCATTTATGTCATTTCTGACTCTTTCGGACATCTCTGCCATTTTCTGGCTTCCTGGGACGTCTCTACCATTTTCTGGCTTTTCGAGACATTCCCGCCATTTTCTTTCTTGCTTTCACGGCATCCTGGCCGTTTCATGGCTTTATGGGACATCCCTGTCATTTCTGCTGGCTTCCTCGAGCATCCCGGCCGTTTTCTGGCTTTATGGGACATCCCTGTCATTTTCTGGCTTCCTGGGACGTCTCTACATTTTCTGGCTTTTCGAGACATTCCCGCCATTTTCTTGCTTTCACAGGGCATCCTGGCGTTTCATGGCTTTATGGGACATCCCTGTCATTTTCTGGCTTCCTCGAGCATCCCGACCATTTTCTGGCTTTATGGGACATCCCTGTCATTTTCCTGGCTTCCTGGACTCTCCTACCATTTTCTGGCTTTTCGAGACATTCCCGCCATTTTTTCTTGCTTTCACGGGCAATCCTGGCCGTTTCATGGCTTTATGGGACATCCCTGTCATTTTCTGCTGCTTCTCGAGCATCCCGTCCGTTTTCTGGCTTTATGGGACATCCCTGTCATTTTTCTGGCTTCCTGGGACGTCTCTACCTTTTCTGGCTTTTCGAGACTTCCCGCCATTTTTTTTGCTTTCTCGGGCATCCCTGGCCGTTTCATGGCTTTATGGGACATCCCTGTCATTTTCTGGCTTCCTCGAGCATCCCGGCCGTTTTCTGGCTTTATGGGACATCCCTGTCATTTGGTGACCTTTCCCGAGAACTCCCCTCGAGTTCGACTTCAAGTCACACCCAGGAGAGCGCACGCCTCTTCATAGAAGTGACGTGGGTCCCGCTCCACCGGATTGGACAAGAGGCGCGGGCTTCGGGCCATCTTTGCCATTTTCGCATCGCAAGGACGTATCTGCATTTTCCCAGTCATGTGGGTATTTCTGCAATTTTCCAGACATGGGGGTATTTCTGCAATTTCCCCTCAAACAGGGACATTTCTGCAATTTTCCCAGACATGGGGGTATTTCTGTAATTTCCCCTCAACAGGGACATTCTGCAATTTTCCCTGACATGGGGATATTTCTGCAATTTTCCCAGACATGGGGATACTTCTGCAATTTTCCCAGACATGGGATACTTCTGCAATTTTCCCAGACATAAGGTATTCTGCAATTTTCCAGTCATGGGGTATGTTTGCAATTTTCCCAGACATGGGGGTATTTCTGCAATTCCTCTTGATGTAGGCATATCAACAATTTCTACCCATCAAGGGTATTTCTGTAATGTTAGACAGCAAGGTCTTATTGCAATTCCCCAATGCTCAAGGGTTCTTATTGCAATTTGCCCTTACATCAGAATTGATTTGGAATTCTGGCATCATTCTTCATACTTTTGTGCCACTATTTTGTATTTCTGATTTTCTGGCCATTTTCTGGACAGGAAATATGTTGCATTCCAACATATTCAAGTGCAAAAATCAATGTATTATTTGCATTCATTTCTCTGACCGAGACAGAGGTTTCATGAGGAATCAACCCATTAATTCCCTTTCTAAACCCATGGGGCTGTTTTGGAAAGATTACATAATAATATGGCCTTGCCTTAAACAGAGCAGGCCACCCTTCCACACTTCAACGCAGCAGTAGCAAACAGGGAAGCCTTGGACAATTCCAGGAAGCTCCAAGACTTAGTGTTTTCTGTATTTTTTTTCTTTCTATTCCCCTTCTTCTGTCTAGCGCACAGCACACTTCCAGCACAGCAGCAGGGCCTTGGGCGTTTCTTCTCCAAGGCTTTGTGGTCAGAAAATCCCCTTTCAGAACTCTTCAAAACTTGATGGATTTCAGATCTCCGGAGTTGGTGGATTTCAGCTCTCCCCAAGCTTGGCTTTTTTTTTTTTTAGAACTCTTTCGCGCTCCTCACTTCTTGGAGCTCCTCTCCTTTTATAGGAGTTTGGGAGTGGAGGTGGGCATCCCACCGGGAACATTCCATCAAGACGCCGGGGGTAATCTTTTTTGTTTCGGAGGGAGAAAAGGGGGCCGGTGGGAGGCCCACCGATGCGTTTGGCACCCGCGTTGGGGCCCACAGGCGCGCAGCCCCGGTGGCAGCCCACCGGGCAATGCGGCCCTGGTGGGGCCCCACCGGGGCGCATGCGGGCGCCCCGGTGGGCGCCCCCCGGGCGCGTGCGCGCGCAGGCCGATGGGCGCCCCATCGGGCGCGCGCGTGCGCGCCGGTGGGCACCCACCAGACGCGCGCAGGCGTCCGGTGGCTCCCCACCGGGCGCCGCGCGCAAGCGCACCGGTGGGCCCCCCGGGCGCGCGCGGGCGCCCTGGTGGGCTCCCCACCGGGCTGTTCATGCCCCCCCTTATATATATATATATAATTGCGTTCAACAAATGCCCCCCACGGATGTGTGCCGAAGCCGAAGGCGAAGGTGGACGTCCCGTGCATTCCTCAAACTTTATCCTTGATTTCAATGACATGGTGGAGAACTGGGTCAAAGACCACGGCTATAGTTCATGCGCTTTAACATTTATGCGGCGTCGTCAGCGATTTCGAACAACAGTCTGTTGTTGTAGTTTGGGCTGACGAACAGCTCTATAATGCATCTTGCGCTGAGCCATTGGTCTATATTTCTTGAATTTTTTTTTGCGGCTCAGCAGTTCTCAGGAGAGGACTCAGGAGAGCGCACATCACTTCAGAGAAGTGACATGTACCCGCTCCACCGAGTCAACCCTACGACTGAGTTTTATTGATATGGCTTTGCTTGGAGTTGACTTCGGTTTTTGTTCAGCCTGACTTCGTTCAGGATTTGATTTTGCCGTCTTTCTTTCGAGACTTGCCTTCGGAGCTTTGCTCGGGGACTCGATTTTGATATCTTCCTTCTGAATCTTGTCTTTCTGACTTTGTTCAGGATTTGATGAGAGATTTTGTCTATGAGACCCGTCTTTCTGGCTTCGCTCAACGGCTTGACTGGAGACTTTCCTCCTGAGGCTTGTCTTTCTGACTTTGCTCAGGATTGGATTGGAGTATTGACTGCTGAGAATTGCCTTTCGGCTTTGCTCGACGGCCTGATTTGGCATTTGGTCGATGAGGCCTGCCTCTCTGGCTTTGCTCTTCGACCTAATTCGATAATTCTCTCTTGAGACTTGCTTTTTTGGCTTTGCTTGGGATTTGATTTGACATCTTCATCCTGAATCTTGCTTTTCTGGCTTTACTCAGGATTCGATGGGAGATTCTGCTGATGAGGCGTGCCTTTTTGGTTTTGCTCAATGGCTTGATTTCAACATCTTCTTTGAGGTTCATCTTTTAGGCATGGCTCATAACTTGAATTTCTTTCATGTCATTGTTGCTTGAGTGGCGTACTCTTCCCGAGTCGTCACAGCAAGTGTCTGTATTGGATGATTTCACAGTTTTCACAGCTTCAAATTCAAATGACTCGACATACATAGATGTATATCTTGAGATTGAGGCTCTACTCCATCTGAAACATCTTCCTTCTGCTCAAGTATTCGTCTCAGGCTCTCACTATATCTTTCTGAGTGAGGCAGAATCTATTTCACCAGAGATCTTTCCTCCCCCCCTTTTTTTTTATGTTGGCAGTCCGGGTTGAAGCCAAGTAGAGTTGGTCGTTCAAACGGAACATGCAAGCCAACACTAGAAATAGAGTTCAATGGAATTGACAGTCCGAAAGGGACATGGAGGTCAAAACCACAGTCTGAGATTCAAGTAGGTTGACAGTCCAAAAGGCACATATAAGTCAACACTACAAGTGAAATTCAATGGAATTGACAGTCCGAAAGGGACATGTAAGTCAAAACCAAAATTCGAGATTCAAGTAGGTTGACAGTCCAAAAGGCACATATAAGTCAACACTACAAGTGCAATTCAACGGAATTGACAGTCCGAAAGGGACATGTAAGTCAAAACCACAGTTCGAGATTCAAGTAGGTTGACAGTCCAAAAGGAAACTGTAAGTCAACACTACAAATGCAATTCAATGGAATTGACAGTCCGAAAGGGACATGTAAGTCAAAACCACAGTTCGGGATTCAAGTAGGTTGACAGTCCAAAAGGAACATATAAGTCAACACTACAAATGCAACTCAATGGAATTGACAGTCCGAAAGGGACATGTAAGTCAAAACCACAGTTCGAGATTCAAGTAGGTTGACAGTCCAAAAGGAAACTGTAAGTCAACACTACTTCTTTTTTCCTTTTTTCTTTTCTCTTTCTCTCCCTTTTTTTTTGAATGGAGTAGCCACGAGTTTGGATTTTGGACCTGAAGTTTGAGAATTGTTTCGGCTTGGCCAGCCTTTGTGGCTTGGGGGCTGAAGTTTTTTTTTTTTTGGAATTTGGGTATTGCCCTGACCTATCTTTGTGGTTTGTTGGCCAGGGGTTTTGGGGTTTAGCCTACCTTTGTGGTTTGCTGGCTAAGGAAAAAAATTTGATTTGGTGTTAGCCTACCTTTGTGGTTTGCTGGCTGAGGAGTGATTCGGATTTCGGGATTAGCCTACCTTTGTGGTTTGCTGGCTAAGGGGTAATTCAGATTTCGGGATTAGTCTACCTTTGTGGTTTGCTGGCTAAGAGAGGGATTTGATTTCGGGCCTAGCCTATCTTTATGGTTTGCTGGCTAAGATTTGAGATTTCGGTTTTGACTTGGCCTATCTTCATAGTTTGCTGGCCAAGGCAGAATGAGTGTTTGCAACAAAGAGGCTCACCAATGAGAAATTTTCTTTCTTTTTCTTTTTCCCCCTTTTTTTTTTATATATTACCAACTCCAACGCCCTTTGCGGGTTTTCACCGGAGCTGGCCCCCTCTAACTCTTTCTAACGCGCCCTTGCGGGTTTTCACGTTGAGGGGTTACCCATTTTTGCCTGAGGCGCCCTTTCGGGTTTTCACCTCAGCCGGGTTTTCGACATTTTTACCCCCAAATACATGAGATGTCATATACTTGAGTCCGTCGGGGCACCTCTATTTTAAGCCCCCATTTTTTTGTTTCTTCTCCTTTTTTTTGAATGGGGTAACCAGAATTTGGATTCTAGATTTGGATTTCGGGTTTTGACTCAGCCTACCTTGGGGTTTGTTGGCCAAGAAGGGGATTCGGTTTGGATTTAGCCTACCTTTGTGGTTTGCTGGCTAAGCATAGAATTTGACTTTTGAGTTAGCCTACCTAGGCGGTTTGCTGGCTAAGAAATTGATGTTCTAATTGGACTTAACCTACCTTTGTGATTTGCTGGCTAAGAAATTGAGGTTTGGTTTGGACTTAGCCTACCTTTATGGTTTTGTTGGCTAAGGAAAGATTTTGGTTTTGGAGTTGACTTAGCCTACCTTTGTAGTTTGCTGGCTAAGAAAGAGATTGGTTTTCAGGTTAGCCTACCTTTGTGGTTTGCTGGCTAAGAAAACAATTTGATTTTCGGGTTAACCTACCTTTGTGGTTTGCTGGCTAAGAGGGTTTGGTTTCAAGCTTAGCCTACCTTTGTGGTTTGTTGGCTAAGGAAGGGATTTGATTTCAAGCTTAGCCTACCTTTGTGGTTTGCTGGCCAAGGCATGGTTCAAATTTCGGGCTTAGCCTATCTTGATGGTTTGCTGGCTAAGGAGGGGATCAAGTTTTCAAGCTCAGCCTACCTTTGTGGTTTGTAGGCTAAGGAAGAGTTCAGGTTCTCAGGTTTGATTTGGATTTGAATTTTGATCTGGCCGGCCGTAAAAGCTTGTTGGCCGAGGATTCAAGAAAGATTTTTTTGTATTCATTTCTTTTTTTTTTTTCACATTACCAATTTCGGCGCCTTTTCGGGTTTTCACCGAAGCTGGCCCCCTCTAGCTTTTTCCAACCCGTCCTTACGGGTTTTCACGTTGAGGGGTTATCCACTTTTGCCTGAGGCGCCCTTTCGGGTTTTCACCTCAACCGGATTCCAGGCCTTTTTGCCCTTGGGCACTTCTTTTGGGGAGTGACCAAGTCTGCCGGGGACATCTCTATTTTTAGTCCTATTTTTCTGTTTCTTCCTTTTTTTCTCTTTTTTTTTTTTGAATGAAGTAACTGGAGTTTTTGGGTTCTGGGTTTGACTTTTTGGATTTTGACTTGGCCTACCTTGCTGGTTTGTTGGCCAAAGAATGCTTCATATTTCGAGCATAGCCTACCTTTGTGATTTTACTGGCTATGAAATGATTCAGTTTCGAACTTGGCCTACCTTTGTGGTTTGCTGGCTAAAGGGGTTTTGATTTTTTTTTTTTTTGGGCTCACCTACCTTTGCGGTTTGTTGGCTAAGAGAAAGTTTTCATTTGGGTCTAGCCTATCTTTGTGGTTTACTAGCTAGGAAATGGGTTTTGATTTTTTTTTTTTAGGCTCAGCCTACCTTTGTGGTTTGTTGGCTAAGAGAGGGGTTCCATTTGGATCTGAATTTGAACCTAGTCGGCCGTAAAGGCTTATTGGCCAAAGATTCAATAAAATTTTTGTTGTTGTTCTTCTCCTTCTTTTTTTTTCATTACCAATTCCGGCGCCCTTTCGGGTTTTCACCGAAACTGGCCCCCTCTAGCTTTTTCCAACGCGCCCTTGCGGGTTTTCACGTTGAGGGGTTATCCATTTTTGCCTGAGGCGCCCTTTCGGGTTTTCGCCTCAGCCGGATTTCAGGCTTTTTTGCCCTTGGCCGCTTTTGGGAAGTGACCAAGTCTGCCAGGGCACCTCTATTTTAAGCCCCATTTTTTTGAAAGTTTGGAATCCGGAGCAGGGCTGCGGAACATTGGGTTAGAGGATTTGCTATTTGGATTTAGCCTACCATTTTGGTTTGCTGGCTAAGGTTTGGGTTAGCCTACCATTTTCAGTTTGCTGGCTAAGGGAGCTACAGCCTACCGTGGAGGCCTACTGGCTGAAAGGGGCATGGCTTAGCCGACTTTATGGTTTACTGGCCGAGAGGGATATGATTTGGGCCGACCTTTGTGGTTTGTTGGCCAAACGAGGTATGGGTTAGCCTACCATTTTGGTTTGCTGGCTAAAGGATTTGACTTGACCGACCATGCTGGTTTATTGGCCAAGAGGGATATGATTTGGGCCGACCGTTGTGGTTTGTTGGCCAAACGAGGTATGGGTTAGCCTACCATTTTGGTTTGCTGGCTAAAGGATTTGACTTGACCGACCATGCTGGTTTATTGGCCAATGTTTAGGTTTTGTAGGAATTGGAGAGACGGTTGCCACGGTGGGACAAGGGTGAGCACATCAAAATGGGGTATATCGTGATTCCCCATTCGTTGGCCATTCATTCATTCACTCTCTTTTTCTTCCAATTGAAAATTTGTGTATCTTTCAAGGTTGGTGAGGGCGCTACTGCTCCACGTGGCCGCATTGATTTGTTGCCACGGTGGTTTTTCCCTCGGCCTTTGTGGCACCATGCTAATTTTGTTGGTGTGGACTCCCGCTTTTGGGTTGGGAGGGTTGAGGGGCACCTCCTGGTTAGGGCTGCCATGTAGGACTCCCTTTTCGAGGAGTTTAAGCTGACGATATTTTTCAACGTCGTATCCACCCGATCAGTTTCCTTCTGGTGCATTTGGAACATAATATCAATTGCCTGCTCGATTGCTTCAAGCGGCAAGTATTGAAATTCAGCCATAAAGTGGCCAGGGTGTTGGAAGGTTGATTCTGCCATTGACTTCTTATTTGGCCTATCCCCTGATTTGTCCAGAACTTGTCTTTGGGGCGGTTTCTGGCCCCGCTTTCTTGGGTCTGCCCGGCATGCTCGTGATCGAGCTAGGCTCCTTGACCTTTTGTAAAGTTCGGTTTGACATTCTCTTGTCGAGACTTGTCTTTCTAGATTTATCCGACATTCAACTTGAGACCCTTCCTTCCAAGTCTGCCTCTCTGACTTTGCCCAGGATTTTATTTGAGGTTTCTTCCCTGGAAGCTACATTTTTGCTTAGTTCGGAATTTCATTTGACATATGTTCTGGTGCTGACCTTTCTGGCTTTGTCCAAACTTTGATTGACATTTTGTTTTCCGGAGCTGATCTTGCTAGCTTAGTGCAAGGCTTGACCTGACATTTGTTCTTAGAACCGGCCTTTCTGGCTTAGTCAAGAGCTTTGACTTTGACATTCAATTTTCCGGAGCAGGTCTTTCTGACTTGGTTTAGAACTTGGATCGACATTTGATTGTCAATGGTCGGCCTTCATGGCTTGATTCAAAATTTGGATTGATATTTTGTTTTCTGGAACTGGCCCTTCTGGCTTGGTCCAATGCTTGGATTAACATTTTGCTTCTGGAGCTGGCCTTCATGGCTTCGTCCAAAGATTGATTCATCTTTTGTTTTCTAGAACTTGCCTTTCTATCTTTGTCCAAAAATTGATTCGCCGTCTGGCTTTTTGGAGTTGGCCTTGGCTTGGTCCAGAAATTGATTCTTCATTTGCGTTATGGAACCTGCCTTTCTAACTTGATTTGGAGCTTGAGTCATCATTTGGTTTCCGACATTTTCCTTTTTGACTTGGTCCAAAAATTGATTTGGCATTTGACATTTTCTCCTGGAACTGGCCTTTCTGGCTTGGTCCATAGCTTCTCTTGACATTTACTTGCCGGAGCCGACCTTCCTGGCTTGACCCAGAGCTCGATTCCATATTTAGTTCTTGGATCTTGCCCTTTCGGCTTGGTCCAAAGCTTGTCTTGACATTTGGTTTCAGAGCTAGCATTTTTTGCTTGGCTCAAAACTTGATTCAGCATTTGGTTCTTGGATCTTGCCTTATTGGCCTAGTCCAAACTTGACTTGGCATCTGATATTTACCCCTGGAACTGGCCTTTCTGGCTTGGTCCGTAGTTTGGATTAACATTTGCTTCTGGAGCTGGCCTTCATGGCTTCGTCCAAAGATTGATTCATGTTTTGGTTTCTAGGACTCGCCTTTCAGGCGTGGTCCAAAATTCTGTTATGAGCATTGTTGACAAGGATTGTTTGCTTATCCTTTGGATTCAGCTCAGAGTTTAATTTGGAGTGTCGGCCATTCTTCATTATAAGTGGCTTGGTTTTGATTGCATGGGATTTCCACAAGGCTGCTTTGGCTCAATGTACTCTTAGCTGCTTTGTGAGGATTCTTTCATGTTACTGGCTTTCTTGGACTTCCTCCAGTGTGTGGATTACATTGATTGATTGGCAGATCAAGCTGGCTGATCAGTTTGGCTGCTCCCACTCATGACGTTGTAGTAGGTGAACTTGGCCATTTCACGTCGTGATAAGGCGGTTTTGAATTGCCTTCTTCACCTTATCTTTGAAGATGTAGCAATCTTCAATAGTATGTCCCAACATCAATGGGCTCCTTTACCTTGCAGGCGTCTGCGACTTCTTTGAATTTGGCAGACATTTGGGCGATCCGCCGCTTTTTTGGTATTTGTAAGCCTGCGTGGGATGGTGCCCCCAGTCTGTCAAAGACCGAGACACATGTCGTTGAGACCCACGCATGATTCCCCTCTTCCACTCGGATTGGTCCTGAGGTTTGAGGTGTGAAGTTGGACTTCTGATACACGACCTTTCCCTTTCGTCCTTGCAGACGTAGTGGGTTAGGGTTTTGGAGTGCAACTTGTTTGACATTTTGGAGGGCTTGTCTGCCCAAGTTTTTCTATTACACAGGTCTCCTCCTTGAAGACTTGCATTTGGTTCATCTTCAGAGGGGCATTCTTTTGTTGTATTGCCCCGAATCGTATGAACCTCTTTTTGAAGGTTGAAATTTTTTCTGGCACTGGCAAAGGAGTGCGAAACTGTCGGAGGTTGAATTGAAAGTATTGGAACACATATGTCCCTTAGCATGGTTGGCTCGCCTCCACCAAGCTGGACGATCTTGCCAGAATTGGGGGCAGTTGCCGCAAGCATTCTGCCTTTATGGCTCTGTCACCATCCTTTCTTTGTCAGGTTCACCTTTATGGCTTTTCCTGGAGCTTTGTTTGAAATCTTCTTCCTTGGACTTGCCTTGTTGGCTTTGCCAGGGACTGGGCGGACAGCCCTTCACTTTGGACTTCTTCTTGGATTCTTGCTTGTCAAAGCTATTTTACTTGACGTTTCACCCAAGACTTCGTCTTGACCATTATTTGGTATTTTGTGCTGCTGACCTTTCTTTGAGTTTTCATCCCCAAATATGCCTTTTGGACTTTCTGAGTTGACATTTCATTTGGGTTGTTGCCTTGGAGGCTTTCACTCTTCAAGAATTTCTTTGACCCAGTCGGCCTCTCAGCTTGTCGTTGGGCAGACCACTAGGTAGATTTCACGACACTAGATTGCTTGGGTTGTTCGAGCCTCGTCCTTGATGACCCCACATTTGTTTTATACAAAGTTATTGCCTATGAAAGCCCCCCCTTGCTTGTGCTTCAGGACTTTGGCTTTCGACCATGCTCCCTTTTCATTGTGAGACTTGAATGCCATCTTCTTTCACTTTTGCCTTGACTTCATGTAGGGGATGATAGGGTTGCCCCCTTTGCTTGAACTAGCCGGTTTTGGATTTCTACCGATGCACTGGCTTTCGTTTATTTCCGCCTTAACTTGATGTAAATGGCGGAGCATGTTGTAGTAATAGCACAATAGGGACATGACAGTCCCATGGCAGATTGGTTGGCCTTCATCTAACCACATGTGTTTTCTATTTTTCTTTTCCTGACATGGATGAGCCATTTTAGACTTAGATATAGCCGCAACAGGTTTTCTACCTTGGCGACGATCCCTCCGGCTAGCAGGAACAACCCCATGGATTTCGTTGGTACTTAGCTTCATGAAGGTGCCTTCACTTTGCTATTTCAAGCAACCACAACCAAAGCTGGGGTGGTGTTGTGCCTTGTTGGCAAGAGTGGCTTTGGATATGTGCCATGTCGACATTTAGGCTTCGAAAGAAAGCACTTTGTCATGATGTCCTTGGCGGAAGCTAATTGTTCAGTCTATTTCTTCAACCTTCTTTTCATTTCTTTTTTCTTTTATTCTTCTCCTGCTCCTTAGCCCTGGCCAACTTGGTCAAAGAGGAGATTTCTGCCTTTGCAAGCGATCGGGGAATGTCCCCATAGTTGGAATCGTTGCATCAAGCTATCTTCTTAGGAGGTTTAAGTTGAGAACTTTTCTTCGGGGTCACAGGGACTCAACTAATCTCCTCTGGTTGCAGTTGAAATGTGACATTGATTGTCTGCTGGGGTTTTGAGCAGTTCGCCACATTGTTGTCTTCTTGCTGTCTTGATTTCTAATTTGTCCGGAGCTTGACTTCAGCGACCCCATCTTCATTTTGCCTTTGTGGCTTTGCTCATAGATACACTTGGCATCTTTGTCTTGGACTTTACCTCTTTTTGGTTTTGCCCAAAATTTGTTTCGACATGTTGTTCTCGAGTATCGCCCTTTTGGCTTTGCTCGAGATTCAATCTGATATTTCTTTGTCGAGATTTACCTCCTTGGATTTTGCTTTCGAGCCTTGCCTTTGTCAAGCTAGGCATGAAGATTGTCGATGGCGATTTTCTTACCAGATCTCAAGGTGACCCCCATCGACTTCTTGCTTTTGTGGCCTTTGGGTCATCCTCGTTGAGCAAGAGTGACACCAGAGGAAATTGAATTAGCCGAGTAAACTTGGCGTTAGAATCATGGGGCTTGATGCCCCCAGTTGTAGCAGTGGTGATATGCCCGCTGCCTTCAGCATTAGGAAGCTTGTTGCCCCCGTGGGGGTGGGTTTGTGCCCCCACTTATGGCAACATATTTGATGCTTCTAGTGCGGGCTTTTGGCCCTTTATATCCGCCGACTTGATATCCCCATTGATGGGCTTCTTTCCCTTTGTAGCAACAGGCTTGATGCCCCTAGCAGCAGCAGTTTCGGCTGGGATGGCGTTGCCTCCTATTAGCGGGAACAATTTCAAATGAGCTTTATGCCATCATTTCAGCTTCAAAGGAGATCCTTCCTTTTCTGATTCCCCAAACAACAACTTCGGCTGGGGTAGCTTCAACAGTGAGGATTTTTCCTTTTGGATTTCTTGCAAGAGTATCAAGGGGTCACAACCTTAGAGACAAGGTTATTCTTTCACAGAGATGAAAGGTAGGAAATGTCCCACCGGGCGTGCCAATTTGTTTTAACACGCGAAATATTCTCTTCAAAATCTTTTCATCTTTTTTAAGAAAAAAGATATATTTGTTGATGTTTATCTATTTTGCGGGCGTGCCAGTCTGTTAGAACAGACAAATTTCATTTATCAGGCGATTTGGGTGTCGAGTACTGGACATTTCCCCACCGACCGAAGTCGATGTTAATTTACATCGAGGTGACCTCGAATACCTTTGATTCTCTGTCAAAGAACGCCCTTTGTCTCTATTCTTTGTGACAATATTGATCTTGATGATCGTCCTTCATGAATACATACTCTTGCATAGATATTTGAAGCATTCATCGCTTATACACATGTAATTCGAAGTACAACTGGTTTTTCAAGACCTTTACAAATGGTGTCGATTATATAATCGGTCTTCAGAATTACATTCGGTTGTAATCAACCCTTTTTGGGCTTGCTTCTGTCACGATCTGAATGTTGATTTGCATCTTCATCACGATCGGACCACTGGATTTTAATATCATCACGATCGGACCGTTGGATTTGAATATCATCACGGTCAGATCATTGGATTTGAATATCATCACGATCAGACCGTTGTATTTGAATATCATCACGATCAGACCGTTGGATTTGAATATCATCACGATCGGACCGTTGGATTTGAATATCATCACGATCAGACCATTGGATTTGAATATCATCACGATCAGACCGTTGGATTTGAATATCATCACGATCGGACCGTTGGATTTGAATATCATCACGATCAGACCGTTGTATTTGAATATCATAGCGTTCAGACCATTGTATTTGAGTTCAATCACGAACCGGTCGTCGGATCGCCAAGATGATCACCGTCGTCCCGTTGTGTTTACTTTGCGATCGTGTCAGGTTTCTGTAAGTTTGTACCCCTTTTGGGATTTCGCTGCAATCTTTTACCCTTTCGGGAGGAGATTTGGACAGTATTGTATCTATGACTGTTCAAGGGCTCCTTGCCATTTTCTGACATTTCCAGGCACCTCTGTCATTCCTTGGCCTTTGTAGACCTTCTGACATCAGTTGAGCAGTTTCCGTCATTTCTTGACATTCTCAGGCATTTCCGCCATTTCTTGGCTTTTTCGAGCAGTCTCGGGTATTTCTGTCATTGATTGACTTCCTCGGATGCTTCTGCCATTTCTTGGCATTTTCTGTCATTTCTTGACATTATCGGACATTTCTGCCATTTCTTGGCTTTTCCGAGCAATCTTGGGTGTTTTCGTCATTTGTTGACGTCCCCTGAGTACTTCTGCCATTTCTTGGCATTTTATGTCATTTCTGACTCTTTCGGACATCTCTGCCATTTTCTGGCTTCCTGGGACGTCTCTACCATTTTCTGGCTTTTCGAGACATTCCCGCCATTTTCTTGCTTTCACGGGCATCCTGGCCGTTTCATGGCTTTATGGGACATCCCTGTCATTTTCTGGCTTCCTCGAGCATCCCGGCCGTTTTCTGGCTTTATGGGACACCCCTGTCATTTTCTGGCTTCCTGGGACGTCTCTACCATTTTCTGGCTTTTCGAGACATTCCCGCCATTTTCTTGCTTTCACGGGCATCCTGGCCGTTTCATGGCTTTATGGGACATCCCTGTCATTTTCTGGCTTCCTCGAGCATCCCGGCCGTTTTCTGGCTTTATGGGACATCCCTGTCATTTTCTGGCTTCCTGGGACGTCTCTACCATTTTCTGGCTTTTCGAGACATTCCGCCATTTTCTTGCTTTCACGGGCATCCTGGCCGTTTCATGGCTTTATGGGACATCCCTGTCATTTTCTGGCTTCCTCGAGCATCCCGGCCGTTTTCTGGCTTTATGGGACATCCCTGTCATTTTCTGGCTTCCTGGGACGTCTCTACCATTTTCTGGCTTTTCGAGACATTCCCGCCATTTTTTTGCTTTCTCGGGCATCCTGGCCGTTTCATGGCTTTATGGGACATCCCTATCATTTTCTGGCTTCCTCGAGCATCCCGGCCGTTTTCTGGCTTTATGGGACATCCCTGTCATTTGGTGACCTTTCCCGAGAACTCCCCTCGAGTCCGACTTCAAGTCACACCCAGGAGAGCGCACGCCTCTTCATAGAAGTGACGTGGGTCCCGCTCCACCGGATTGGACAAGAGGCGCGGGCTGTCGGGCCATCTTTGCCATTTTCGCATCGCAAGGACGTATCTGCAATTTTCCCAGTCATGTGGGTATTTCTGCAATTTTCCCAGACATGGGGGTATTTCTGCAATTTCCCCTCAAACAGGGACATTTCTGCAATTTTCCCAGACATGGGGGTATTTCTGTAATTTCCCCTCAAACAGGGACATTTCTGCAATTTTCCCAGACATAAGGGTATTTCTGCAATTTTTCCAGTCATGGGGGTATGTTTGCAATTTTCCCAAACATGGGGGTATTTCTGCAATTCCTCTTGATGTAGGGGCGTATCAACAATTTCTTACCCATCAAGGGTATTTCTGTAATGTTTAGACAGCAAGGGTCTTATTGCAATTCCCCAATGCTCAAGGGTTCTTATTGCAATTTGCCCTTACATCAGAATTGATTTGGAATTTCTGGCATCATTCTTCATACTTTTGTGCCACTATTTTGTATTTCTGATTTTCTGGCCATTTTCTGGACAGGAAATAATGTTGCATCCAACATATATCAAGTGCAAAAATTCAATGTATTATTTGCATTCATTTCTCTGACCGAGACAGGGGTTTCATGAGGAATCAACCCATTAATTCCCTTTCTAAACCCATGGGGACTGTTTTGGAAAGATTACATAATTAATATGGCCTTGCCTTAAACAGAGCAGGCCACCCTTCCACACTTCAACGCAGCAAGCAGCAAACAGGGAAGCCTTGGACAATTCCAGGAAGCTCCAAGACTTAGTGTTTTCTGTATTTTTTTTCTTTCTATTCCCCTTCTTCTGTCTAGCGCACAGCACACTTCCAAGCACAGCAGCAGGGCCTTGGGCGATTTCTTCTCCAAGGCTTGGTAGTCAGAAAAATCTCCTTTCAGAACTCTTCAAACTTGATGGATTTCAGATCTCCGGGAGTTGGTGGATTTCAGCTCTCCCCAAGCTTGGCTTTTTTTTTTTTTAGAACTCTCCGCGCTCCTCACTTCTTGGAGCTCCTCTCCTTTTATAGGAGTTTGGGAGTGGAGGTGGGCATCCCACCGGGAACATTCCATCAAGACGCCGGGGGAATCTCCACCAGGTATGTCAGATTTTTTTTTTTGTTTCGGAGGGAGAAAAGGGGGCCGGTGGGAGGCCCACCGGTGCGTTTGGCACCCGCGGTGGGGCCCACAGGCGCGCAGCCCCGGTGGGCAGCCCACCGGGCATGCGGCCCTGATGGGGGCCCCACCGGGCGCGCATTCGAGCGCCCCAGTGGGCGCCCCACCGGGCGCGTGCGCGCGCAGGCCGGTGGGCGCCCCATCGGGCGCGCGCGTTGCGCGCCGGTGGGCACCCCACCGGACGCGCGCAGGCGTCCCGGTGGGCGCCCCATCGGGCGCCGCGCGCAAGCGCACCGGTGGGCGCCCCACCGGGCGCCGCGCGCGGGGTCCCGGTGGGCGCCCCACCGGGCGCGCGCGGGCGCCCTGGTGGGCTCCCCACCGGGCTGTTCATGCCCCCCCTTTTTATATATATATAATTGCGTTCAACACCAGCAAACCACAAAGGTAGGCTATATCAAACTCATATTCAAAGACCATAGCCAGCAAACCACAAAGGTAGGCTATATCAAATCCATATTCAAAGACCATAGCCAGCAAGCCACCAAGGCAGGCCATACTCAAACCCAAATGTAAATCCATAAGCCAAAAAGCCATCAAGGTAGGCCATATCAAATCAAATCAAAAACCATAGCCAGTAAACCACAAAGGTAGGCTATATCAAATCCATATTCAAATCCATAGCCAGCAAACCACAAAAGTAGGCTATATTCAAAACCATAGCAGCAAACCACAAAAGTAGGCTATATCAAACCCAAGTCTCAAATTAATGGCCAGCAAACCACAAAGGTAGGCCATATCAAATCAAATCACAAACCATAGCCAGCAAATCACAAAGGTAGGCTATATCATGTCCAAACCCAAATCACAAATTCATAGCCAGCAAACCACAAAGGTAGGCTACACCAAATCCAAATCTCAACCTTATGGCCAGCAAACCCAAAGGTAGACTATTTCAAATCCCAAACCCATAAAAAAAAACCCTATCCAACATACTACAATCCCAAAATACGCCAAAACCCAAATACCAAATACAGCCACAAACCACCAAGGTAGGCTAAACCAATACCAAAACAGAATCTAAACCAAAATCAAAATCAAAACCAAGTCCAGAACCAAATCAAACCCAAACCCATATTCCAATACCATCAAAACCAGATTCCAGCAAACCCACTTTAGGACCAACTAAATGTCTCAAGTACAGAGATAAAAAAAAAAAAAGAAAAAAAAGAGGTTAAAAATAGAGATATCCCGATGGACTTAAAAACACAACCACATTGTGCTCTTAAGGGTAAAAATATCAAAAAATCCGGCTGAGGTGAAAACCTGAAAGGGTGCTTCAGGCAAAAATGGATAACCCCTCAACGTGAAAACCCAAAAGGGCGCGTTGGAAAAAGCTAAAGGGGACCAATTTTAGTGAAAACCCGAAAGGGCGCTGAAACTGGTAATGTGAAGAAAAAAAAAGAGAAGAAAAGAAAAAAGGGTTAAAAAATAGAGATACCCCGATAGACTTAAGAACGCAACCACATTGTGCTCTTAAGGGTAAAAAGATCAAAAATCCGGCTGAGGTGAAAACCCGAAAGGGCACTTCAAGCAAAAATAGATAACCCCTCAACGTGAAAACCCGAAAGGGCACGTTGGAAAAATCTAAAGGGGGCCAGTCTTAGTGAAAACCCGAAAGGGCGCTAAGATTGGTAATGTGAAAAATAAAGAGAAAGAGCATGAAAGAGGAGACTTCACTGTCCTTCATTCAATTTTACAGAATCACAAGTCGCTCTGTAACAACAAGCAGAGCATGATAACTACTGAATACAGAAGAAAAGGGCACAATAGAAAAGGCCTATACATAACTACTTCAATCCAAAACGAAGCCAAGACGGCTTCTTCCTTTTCAGTCGTTCGACCTCTTTGGTCTTGGAAGAAGTGGAGCGGCGATGTTCTTCATCATCCTTAATAAAAGCGGCCTCCTCTTCGGAATCTTTGGTGTCGTTTTGACTTCCTGTTCCAGAGAGGAGCGTGCCTCCTCAAGTTCGCGCTGCAGACGGACATGATTTTCCATCTCTGCGGTGATCTTCAGCTTTCGCGCCTTCCGGCCTTTACGCACTTCAGCAAGCCGGGAGCTACATCTATCAGCATCCCTGGTTAATGAACAAATGTCGCCCTCCAAGGTCTGAATACGTTGGTCATAAGAAGCCCAGACTACACTGTTGTGGCGGCGACATACTTCATCCCAGATATCTCCAACAAATGACATCCATCTGTTCTGAGAAATGCCTGAGTTGACGGCTAGCGTGGTCTTTTCCTTCAACACTCGCTTGACAGCATCAATGGGTGGAGATCTTCTGAATCCACTACTGCTCTGACGCGGTCGACAAGAAAATTCCAAGATCTTCATCCTCAAGGCCCGGACTTGGCCGAGCTCTGGCGGGCCAATCCACTCCATGCTCAGATAGGGCCTCAAGTCCTAATGGCGGAGACCCACCATCGTCAAAATCTGAAGGTGGCGGGTTGCCTGACAAATAAAAGTACATGCATCAACGAGTGACAATGAAGCTTACAAAGTCTGAAAGAAAATGAAAAGAATGAAAGCTGCTACAACTCACTATATGGGAGATTTCCCCCTTCTACTTCCGCTTCAGGAGCTGAAGGTTGAACAGAACTCGATTCTTCGGCATAGAATTCCTGAAAAGCAGGAGGATAATCAATTGCAGACAGATCTAGGCCTCCTCCGTCTATCGATGGTATCGATGGTTCGAGGTTATAGCTCGTTTGTCCAAAAAGTCCATCACCGTCAGCAGTGTCTCCAACTTGAAATGCTGAATATGACTGTGATGTGAAGAACGAGCTCCCTAAGCCATCCCAAGAAAGGAAAGGTGAACTGATTACAGCAATGGAATTTGAATCCATCACTCCCCAAGAAAGGAGCTGATCACAAAAAGGCTGACCACCTGAACAAAAGGGAGGGAGGGGGTCAAGCATGAAAGAAATATATCTGATAAAGATTGTATATGAGCTCAGTAAAGGAAGTCACCTGAAGAAGCTGCTTCTGCGGCGGATATTCCACGGCAGGTCCCGGGATATAAGCATCGACAGGTGCAAAAGGATATGTTCTGCAAAGGCCTTATATTCAGCATATGCAGAGGTGCTATCGTCACATCCGTTGCCACTGCTTCAGGAAGTGGACATGGGATGATGGCTCAATAAAGTCAACCTCTGATGTCAAATCACCACCTGCTCGGGAAGGACTCCCACACTCCATTCCATAAGGAGGAAAAGAATCCCCGAGCAGGGAGTATACTTATCTGGAGCAATCAGGTCAACATTTCTTCATTCTCCTCGTCATCTGAAACAAATGAGTCAGAGGAAAAGAAGAAAAAATGAATGATGAGTAAAGGCCCCGAACAGAAAACGGGATCAGCAAAAAAAGAAGGAAGAAGAAGGGTAGAAGCTCACCATTAGGTGAGCGGCAACCCACAGCCTTCCCCTTATCAGCCTTCATATCTCGGGAAGAAGAAGCTCCTGAACGGACCTCATGGTCCCTATTGCCGCCAATCCTCAGAACAGGGATGGCTGAAGTTTCAGAGCAAATATCAAAAAAAAATTCATCAAACATGAGGAGGGAGCTAAGCAAAAGTCAATTCATAAATACCTGTCGTCTGGGCAGGAGGTGGTGACACTAGCTCCTTAGAATCAATCTTACAAATATCAGTCCCTCTCCCCATGATGACCCAAACATCATATAGTGTTGAGGCAGTCTCCAGCAAAGGAATATATTCTAGCGGTCCGGCATGGCCAATCATATTGATAAGGTGTCTCTCCCAGCGCGCCCAACCTTGATTGTCAGTACACTCCGGAGGCAGCTTCTTTGATAAAGGCACATTAGGGCGATAGCCTCAATCTGATAAGAGGCAACTCCACCAGTCAAAATCTGAGGAGTCATCACTATTCGGAGCCTTGATTGAAAATAATTCTACAGGCTCCAGGCATTGCAGTTCACCCCGATAAAAGTTCTTTTCAACGGGTAAAGGACCGTTCTGCATTGCCTCTTCATAATAGCTGGTATATGAGTCCACCAAACTCTTAAAATGAGCGGACAAAGATTTCTTATGGATGCAAATTGGGGGAAGGTTGTGCTTCTCAAGCCGAGATTCTTCAGCCTCCCTTAGCTCGTGATGAGATACCCGAAAAATATTGCTTTGACCAAACCACCATCGGGCATAAAAGACGTCTGCGCGTCCGATAGCCTCAGGGTTTGGGAAGGCACATGTTGAGCCGACTTCCTCTCGACAAAAGTAATTCCACCAAGCCGTTGCATTTAAATGAAGACGGTGGCTTCGATTGAGGCGAGTCATTAAAGGAAACTCTGCATTTGGTGGGGTCAGCTGATCATAGCCAAAATTTCTGGCAAATCGTGAGGGGTAGTAAGGCTCTAATATGAGCGACTGTCCCCCACGATACACCAGCACACCAGGGCAAATGCAACGCAACCAATCTTGATATAAAGAAGGGTCGGGACCATCACCATGAGGTATATGATATGTTGCCCCACCCGAAGATTCAATACTATATGGTCTCGAACCTGCAGGATATATTGCCAAATGGGAGAAGCCCCTGCTCTCCATGTGGAAGAAAAGACAAGCTGGAACGAGCATCAACAAGCCTCTTCAGCGCATCCCCAGAAGGCCGGTTCCTAAACAACAAGACCAACGGAGCCATAGGTCGGGGCAGATCAACAGTTTGACAAAGACCAGGAAGCAAAAGGCCTGCCCAAGCACTCAAGTAATGGGTTGGGAGTAACATCTTCTTGTCTCGAGGAGAAGAATGTGAACTCAGGGCCCCCAACCTGTGAAATATATTTGCTAAGGCGGCAGGAGCAATAGCAAGCTGATGCCCCTATGCAAGAAGACAGGCAGGATAAATCAGCACAAGTCTGATTCCTTCCTCCTTACCATGCGGGACCACAAAACTGGAGAGCCAGTACACCAAATATGCAGCAAGGTGTGTACGATCTGGCAGACGCCGTGGGTTCAATCCCCTGTTCTTCGAAGCAATATATATCAGCCACGAGAAGTCCTCTTCGCTTCCAGTGGCGATAGTGCTCTAAAGGACGGCCTTCAACTGTAAAGTCATCAAAAAAGCAAAAAGGCCCATTATAGAAATAGCGAATCCAGGCATTTTGGCTTACAGTCCTAGTTGCAGGCTTCTCCTTCTCGGTCCTCTCGGCACGAGCAAGGTCCTCCACACCTTCATCAGAAAGCGAAGACTATAAGGGAGAATATATTGCCCGCGGCCATTAGTGCAAAAGCTGTGCAGATCATCCAAGACCACTTCCTCATAGAAGTGGCCAGATATGGACAGCCCAAAAATGCGATGAAAACTCCATAAATCCAATGAGGTTTCTCCCTCGGCTGTCCCAAAGGTGTTCCAGCGAACGTTGAAACGTTCCACCAGAGCTTGAAGAATCCCCGTATAGCAGGGATAATCAAATAATGCCGCTTCAACGGCTCCGTAAATACCAGTTGCTCTAAGAAGCTCTCCATAATGATGTAAGATTCCCATCAGCTACTCGGTAGCCCCGTAATGAAAGACATGGGAGGGTATTACTGACCATCTCCCATACCAACTAGGAGTGGTATGATCGATGATCCTATCAAGAAGGCAGCGGTTGTCATACCCTCCAGTATTATAACGCGGGTCGCAAGGCATAAGCAGCAATCCACTGGATTGGTTCATCGCCCTGTGATGCCCCTTCAAATTCCACTTGACTGGAGAAATCATCCGGGACCATGTATAATGAGTAAGGTCCCGACTAAATACCCCCAGATCAGCAGCAGAAGGCAGCCGCTGTGGCATAGCAAAGTCCAAAGGAAAGCTAGGATAAAAGACGGGACAAGCTCCGAGGAGACTGTCTCGATATGTCAGAATAATAGTCTCCAGGTACTGTCTTTCTGCAATTAAGCGAGGATCATCAGCTTCCATATGAGAAGGGACAAAGTTTTGAATAAATGGAAACAGTCCCCTATCTAGCGGAAAATGGTCTGGATAACCCTCTGTCCGCTGATACCGATAAATGCCTCCTGCATGACTGATGAGTGAGGAATCAATCCCATCATCAGGTGAATCATTCTCAACTTGACCTTTGGCAACGGTATTATAACCACTGTTTAGCAAGGATACATTGTCCTTTGTGACACAAGGTTCTCCCAAAACCGGCATCATGTCATTCAGCAGGACAACTTTGTCACAAGTGCTCTGAGCATGGCGGCCCCGGCTCAAGAACTGCCTTCCGTGCGACATGACTAAAGCCTGGAAATGAATGAAGATATACAGAAATTAGCAAGAAAGAGAAATCACAAGGACGGCAAGTCCGGCTAAGCAAAAATCAGCAAGGAAATGTCAGAAAGAGACACTTCACAAAGCCAGAAGAGAATACAACACAAGCGTTCTACACAGGTCACGTGTCGTCATTTGCAAAATCCGACACATAACCTGTGGGGGGCATTTGTTGAACCCCAAAAAGTTACAGACAACATCCTGGGTACTTCCCTTCAAGGATAAACCAACAACTCTTCAGGCCGCGTTAAGTCTCCGAACAAGTCGGAAGAAATTAACGCCTTGTACTAAACATTGAAGTACAAATATGGCATAGAAGAAAAATCCAGCAGCATAAGGTCTATAAAGACCAAGTGACAAATACAAATACAGATACAGCACGGAACAAGTCCGGCAGTACAAGGTCCATAAAGACCAATTGTGAGATACAAATACACGGAAGAAATCCGACAGTACGAGGTCCATAAAGACCAAGTATGAATACAAGTACAAGCACAAGAACAAGTTGGCGACAGAAGCTCCAAGGGTGCAAATGCAACTCTCCGCCAAGCAGAACTCCGAGCAAAGAAGCGGGATTTCAATACCCCAGAAATGAGGCCCTTATGGCCGATTTATAGGCAATCCTTCCCCCATTTCAAAACACCCCTTAGGTCTAAGGGGAATGGGAGAAGAGAGGGCGGTTGGAGGGCTCCAACTTGTTTATATTAAACAGGTTGGAGGCCCCCCCTCCAACCGGTTTAATATTAAACCGGTTGGAGGGGAGGCCCCCTCCAACTTTTTAACATAAAACGGTTGGGGGGTGCTCCCCCTCCAACCGGTTTTATATAAATCAGGTTGAACCAGTTGGGGGGTGCTCCCCCTCCAACCGGTTTATATAAAACAGGTTGGAGGGGAACCCCCCCCAACCTGTTTAATGTTAAACAGGTGGGGGGTGCTCACACCCCCAACCGGATTAATGTTTAAACCGGTTGGGGGGAAACGCCCCCCCCCCCCCCCCCCCCCAACCTGTTTAATATTAAACAGGTTGGGGGGGTGCTCCCCCCCCCCCAACCAGTTTAACATTAAACCGGTTGAGGGGGAACTCCCCCCAACCGGACAGGAGCCTCTCCCCCTCTCATTCTTCTGCTACCATGCAGCAGGGGGAGAGGAGGCCCTCCCCTATAAAAGGGGAGGCACCCCCTCCATCTGAAGTAGAGCAGAAAAGCCCCAGAAATCCCCCCCTTCATAAACCCTCCTCTTGTTTTGAAAAGAAATAGCAAGAGTGTTCTTCTCCAATCTTTTGATTTGGTGTGAAGGTATTTGTTCATCTCTGGCTCAAATGGAGTGAGGAGTGCTCGATAGCGTGCAAAAGGGCAGGAGATCGCCATCGTATACGGCATCAACATCTCCTCGTCCCCTCCATGAAGGGTTTCTCCAAAGTTCATAGTATATTTTATATCCCCATATCGAGCAAGTCTCTGTGGGGATTCTTCGGGATTAAATACCGTCCATATCGAGCAAGTCTCTATGGACACATGGTATTTAAATGCCCTTGTATTCTGTATATTTCATATCCCCACATCAAGCAAGTCTCTGTGGGGATTCTTCGGGATTTAAATATCGTCCATATCGAGCAAGTCTCTATGGACACATGGTATTTAAATGCCCTTGTATGTCTGTATATTTCATATCCCCACATCGAGCAAGTCTCTGTGGGGATTCTCCGAGATTTAAATACCGTCCATATCGAGCAAGTCTTTATGGACACATGGTATTTAAATGCCCTTGTATGTCTGTATATTTCATATCCCCACATCGAGCAAGTCTCTGTGGGGATTCTTCGGGATTTAAATACCGTCCATATCGAGCAAGTCTCTATGGACACATGGTATTTGAATGCCCTTGTATGTCTGTATATTTCATATCCCCACATCGAGCAAGTCTCTGTGGGGATTCTCGGGATTTAAATACCGTCCATATCGAGCAAGTCTCTATGGACACATGGTATTTAAATGCCCTTGTATGTCTGTATATTTCATACCCCACATCGAGCAAGTCTCTGTGGGGATTCTCCGGGATTTAAATACCGTCCATATCGAGCAAGTCTCTATGGACACATGGTATTTAAATGCCCTTGTATGTCTGTATATTTCATATCCCCACATCGAGCAAGTCTCTGTGGGATTCTTCGGGATTTAAATACCGTCCATATCGAGCAAGTCTCTATGGACACATGGTATTTAAATGCCCTTGTATGTCTGTATATTTCATATCCCCACATCGAACAAGTCTCTGTGAGGATTTTCCGGGATTAAATACTGTTCATATCGAGCAAGTCTCTATGAGCATATGGTATTTAAATACCCTTGTATGTTTGTGCTCTAAATGCCTCCATATCGAGCAAGACTCTATGGGTACGGACATTTAGATGCCTTGTACTCACATGTATATGTTTCTTCGAGAAGACTCTGCTTAAGCAGGGATTCTACTCAAGAGCATATCTGTATAATCATAATCTCATGCTTATATGCATATGTTTTCTTGAGGAAACTCTGTCTAAACAGAAATTCTCCTCAAATACATACTCATATAATCGTGAGTCTATGTTCATACAGATATGAATCCTGAGTTGAACTTTGCCCACGCAGGGGTTCTACCCGAGAACATATCCATGTAAGTACAATCATATGTATATATTTCCTTAAGGACACTCCGTCTAAACGGAAATTCCGTCCTAAAATTTACTCGTATGTTCATAACTATGTGTCTATATGCATACATTTCAACTGAGATCTTGTCCCTGGAGACGAGTATATACTCAGAAGATAATTTCGCTAACACGGGCATGTTCCTGCGCATGGCAAGCTACATGAAAAGTTCCACAAAGGAAACTCTACTCTTTTCAAAAAGACAACCCTATTTTTCAAACTTAGACTCATTCTGTTCAAAATAAACAAAGCAAAAATGTTGTCTTGGAATTTCTTACAGATGCATATTCTCGCCCATACTATGAAATGGTATTCGGGTTGAAACAAGTGTTAATACGACACCTAAGGCTTTTAACTCGATGTAAATGTAACATCGATTCCGATCGATGGAGACAGGGGTCCAGCACACGCCACCCCAATCGCCTGATGATTAAAAGGCACGGAATCAAAGAAGTTCAGATCAAACACGGCGCACTCATCTGTTTCACGGATATATAAAAATTCTTTCTCTGCATTGCGCAGAACCCTTACTTCTACCTGGCATGCAGGCCGGCACGCCCCGCAACACAAAGTCAAAACATGATAAATGAAACGAACTTCCCCATACATGATGGGGGAGGAAAGAGAGAAAAAATCCCGTGTCCACAGTCCCATATTGGAAATCCATTGGAGTTTCACCTCTATACATGTGGAGGATTCCCTTAACTCAATGACTATGTTTTGTGTTAGAGTCCAAGCCGTTAACAGTAGTCAAATATCTGATCACTATATAGAATTGTAATTATTGGATGCATAGTTTGATGACTATATGTTTTCTGCAATTTATTATCCTTAACAACTTTTTCAAACACTTGGAGGAGTTCAAGTTTCCTCATCATGGTGAGAATAGAAGGAAAGAAATTTAGCTCACTCATAGATATTGCAACCCTAATTCAGGAAAAGACGACAGAATTACCTTTAGCATCTCCATTTCTTCTTTAGTAGGACAAAACTTGATAAGGTTCTCAACTTGATCAATATCCAAAATCGTAGTATCTAGAGCCAAGATTGCACTCTAAGAGAAAAATAAACAAAGAAACTATTAATTTTCCAGGTAGGAAGAAAAAATTAAGAATTAAATATAACCAATAACAAAGATGATCCTTTGAGAAGAATAATGTATCCTATCCTTGCATGGAATACAGGATCAGATAGGCCCAAGAATCAGCCAGGGCCGATCTGATCCAGATTCCAGATTGGGCTAACTCTGGCCAGGAATCGGCTGGGGATCGACCAGAATCGGCGGGATTAGCCATGGCCAACCCGATCCGGAATCGGCCGATCCTGATCTGGATTGGCCGATTCAGCCTTCCATGCATCCTTGTAACCAAATAGCAGACATAGTATCCTAAGAAGCAGATGAAAATTTTGGACCATACATTACACAGCAAAGATTCTAGGTCAACAAACAAAATAGGCTGCTCCAAAGCACAAGATAGAACAATAAGCCATCTGTATGTCAATGAACAAATCAGATCTAAACAACGATGATACATAACAGTCATAAATAAGCACCCAATGTGTAGCTCAAATGTGTGGAAAATAAGTGATTCAATACATTCATCTTATGGTGACAAATGACTTTCTTATCTATACCTTAGAACATATGGATCATCTTGGCCACAAAAGGAATAAAGAAAGAGGTAATAAAACAAGAATGGCAGTATGTCAACAAATAGACATGTTGGTTGATTTGACTGTTAGCCTGAGAGGCCTCAGAAAATGGATACCATCTCTCCCTTTGTTTTTTTCCTAGTTGATCAGATTTAGCTCATTTTGGGATCATCTAGTTCATGGGGATTTTTTAGTCAATCTTCATATTTTAATTTTTGGCATCCATTTTAGACTAAATTTTAATTTGCTTATTCATTCTCAAACTAATAATTCAACATGAACTTTACAATTCTTGATCTTTAAGGTCAGAATTCACCACTATTGAATGCCTATGTCCTTTTTGCTCATTCATTTAAATATGTGTAACTATAATGGCATTGCTCTCATTATTGATTTATTCCGTCATATTGAGTGGCTAAATGACTGTAATTTTTCCTAAAAATTATAAGCTTATCATGATCTTGCTGCCATTCCCCACCTCCCGAGATTTCTCAAAATCTCTGCAAGATCACTTCTTTATACACCCATGAGATGAATGTTGGCATGAAAAATTGTCAAATCCCAAAACCCCCATTTCCTAAAATCCCAAAAATACCCAAAGGGATTTCCCCCACCCCCCTTAACCGATGGAAGACCCCCATCGGTTAAGGGAGAACACCCCTTAACTGATGGGACTGTCCATCGGTTAAGGAAGAAGGCCTTAACCGATGGGGCCTCCCATCGGTTAAGAAGCCTTAACCAATGGGACTTCCCATCGGTTGGGGGGGGAATCCTCCCCTGACCGATGGAACTTCCCATCGGTTAAGGAGGAGACTCCTTAACCGATGGGACCTCCCATCAGTTAAGGGGAATCTCCCCTTAACCGATGGGACTGTCCATCAGTTAAGGGGATGAAACATCCCTCTCCACCCTCAAATGTAAGGGGAAGAAACCCCTATAAATAGTGCATGTAACCCCCATGGCATGGGAAAAACCTTTTTTCTGAAATTTGAAAAGGGGGGCTGCTTTTTGGATCTTTTTTTTGGGAGATTCCAAAATTGAAAAAGAAAAAAAAGCAAAGGCTCTTTCCAAAGAAGTTCTAGCTTGCTCTCAAAGGTTCCTCCATCGGTGTGAAGGTATCCGCCCTCCCTCCGCTCGGTGTGAAGGTATCAGCCCTCGGCAAGTGTAAAAGGAAGAGAGGTTGTCTCCATCCGGCTACGAAATCTCCTTAATCCCCTCCATGTCGAACTAATCTCCATGGAGGGTTTCAAAAGAAATCCTAATGAACCCATGGAGGGTTTCAAAAAAAATCCTAATGAAACCCATACCTCCACATCGAGCAAGTCTCTATGGAGGTAAAAATTAAATTGTATGCTTTGGTGTTTAAATACCTTCCATGTTGAACAAGTCTCCATGGGTATAAGGTATTGAATATCTTTGTTCTTGTGTTCTAAATGCTTCCATGTCGAGCAAGTCTCCATGGATATAAGCATTTAGGCACATATGTTCTTCCCTCTCGTCGAGCAAGTCTCCATGAAGGGTGAGTGTTTGTGCTCATATATATATGTTTTCTAAGAAAACTCTGCCCAAGCGGAGGTTCTGCCCGAAAACATACTCATATGTTTATATGTATATGTTTTCTAAAGGAAACTCTGCCTAAGCGGAGGTTCTGTCCAATAATATATTCACATGTCCACAAATATATGTTCATATGTATATGTTTCTAAAGGAAACTCTGCCCAAGCGGAGGTTCCGCCCAAAAACATACTCATATGTTCATAAACTATATGTGCATATCTGCGTATTTTATGGGGATCTATCCACGTAGAGACTCTGCCCTAAAATAATAGGGCCATATACCCATCAAATACATGTTTATAGATTTATACGGTAACTCTGCCTATGCGGGAGCTCTGCCCAAATTCACAATATACTCAAATACTAAATAAATTCACGGGTATACACCCGCTCATTTCCCAAATTATATGTCAAACCCTCAAAGGGATTCATACTCTTTTTTTTTTAAGATGAAATCATTTCCTCAAGGCAAATACTCTTTTCAAAAAAAGAAATACTTCTTTCAAGAAACAAATCCCTTTTCCAAATCAAAGTCCATTTTGTCCGATAAAAAAAGGCAAAACTCCGCATTATTATTTTCTAGAAAATGCAAAACCTCTCGACTTTGCTATCAATGGTATTCGGATTAAAACTGATGTAAAAATAACATCAAAGAATTTTAATCCGATGTAAACAAAACATCGATTCCGATCGATGGAGACAGGGGTCCAGCACACGCTACCCTAATCGCCTGATAAAATAAAATCGCGGAACCAATAAGTTCAAAGTAAAACTGGCGCACATGTCCATTCCTTGGACATAAAATTTTCTCCCCGCATTGCGTGGATTCTAATTCTGTCTGCTAGACATGCTAGCACGCCCCGCAAGGCAAAATAAATAAATAAAAATCAAATCAAACTCAAATACCAAATAAAATACATACACGAAACTTTCCGCGTCCGACAATGAACAAGATGCATAAACAGGAAAGAGAAGGAAGAACTAAAGGGTGCACGTCTCCAATGAGACCACTATGTAAATAATACAAGTAGAAAGGCCCTAAACAAGAATACCCAGCAGGTTGGCTTCCGACATATGATAGGACGAAATATAGAAAAGGTGCTGTACAAGAATATAGAAACTATCTCTTCTAAGAGACTAAGACCCACATCTAGACTCATTGGGGAGCTGTGAAGTTTGGAACCACTGCAAACACCATAGTCGGATTCCTAAGGAGCCTGAGAACTTGCGCACTGATGAGGTGCCCAAGTTAATGCAGTAAGAACTATCCCAGACAGAGTTAGGGTTTAGTAAACAGCATGAACTCAGGCATCCTCTATGATAACTTCAACAAGAGTATCATCCAGAGTTCATAAAGGAGATCAATGAAGAAGTTGAGCTCAAATGGCCACAAACTCAAGTAAGATGCGCATCAACAATATAATTTAGCTATCAATGGCCATGCTAAGTATTCGAAGAGCAATGAGGAATCAATCTGACAGCATGCATAGCATCTATCTAGAGCAAACCAGATGCATTGGATATGTGTGAAAAAATCCTAGATTCACCTTGACAATGGTTACAACACCAGTATGCAAATAGCATTACGGGACCATTAGCCTGACTATAGCATCTAGCCAGATAAAACCATTGGATATGGGAGTGAGTGAGGTCTAGCAGGTGTTCAGGTCATGATTTTAGTTCTGAGTTAGAATAGAATTGGTCAGTCCATTAGCAATCAATTGGGTGTAGGATTTCCTTTTTGATGCTTCCTATTTTTAGAGTCCTAAGACAAGTTAAATTTCTATCTTTGTTTTAACAGTCCTATTAGGTCTTGATGTCTTATTTTAACGGTCCAATTACAAGTCATACTTTGAGTCAGAATTGAGTTACCCAAGTTTTTGCATTTTCAGAGTTATCTTTTGTTGTCTCTTGGGCAAGCTGAGTTTACAGTAGTTAGAGCTTGATTAGGAGATTAGGAAGTCTGATTACTTATTTGAGTCTTAATATTGGTAGGAACAGGGATATATTTTGGTAGCAAGAGAGATTAAATTTAAAACTACCTGTTGCACTTCAGAATTTGAAATCAATGAATAAACAATGAAAAGTTAAGAATTTGTAACCTGGTTTCCTCCAAGAGGGAGAAAACCCACGCTCTAAGAGGGAAAGGGTGAGATGTCCAGACTATCTTTTCCGTTTTTATGTTTCTTTGTTGTGACCCCTTTTCTCTTCTCTCCTTCTATAGCATTCTTATTTTTCCTGAAACCCAGCACCACTACAGACATTCACAATCCGCTGCCTCACAGTATTATGCATGATTTGGTGCACTTACAACACACACCAGCAGGTCGAATGCTCCCTCACTGCCCTGACTCTACTTCTTCTTCTCCCTCCCTTTTTTCTGTGGGTTTTTTGCTTGAATACCCTGTTAGATATTTATTATGTGAGAATCTGTAATGCATTTACATTTGCATGTTGTTGAACCCGAAAAATATCGGGATTTAAACAAGTCCCGGGTGGCAAACTCGTCCGGAAATCCACAAAAGTCTGGGAATAAACCCCGGCCTCCCCACTCGAACACCGGAGGATAAACGGATTCGAGTCTGTGTGTCAACCCGGACTGTGGCGTTCGAAAGTCCCGTCAACAGCGGAAATGCGCACCCCGGATACCAAAAATTGATGTCCGGACTCGCGCTAAAGATCGCGCACGACTCGGATGGGTCCAAAAAGGTGAAATGCACACGCCCTCCGAAAATGGGGACAAACGCACGTGAAACGGGCAAAAACGCACATCAAATGCACGTCAAATACATGCGGGCATGTGTTTGCATGTGTGCGGCACGTACCATGAAAAAAACCGGCAAACTCCCAGAAATCCTCTTGGAAAGGGCCAAGAAAGAAGAGGTTCGGCCCCTCGCCAGGCAAGGAGGGGCGCCGGTTCGCCCCCCGCCAGGCAGGGAGGGGCGCCGGTCCGCCTCCCCGCCAGGCAGGGAGGGGCGCTGGTCCGCCCCCCCCGCCAGGCAGGGAGGGGCGCCGGTTCGCCCCCCCGCCAGGCAGGGAGGGGCACCGGTCCGCCCCCCCGCCAGGCAAGGAGGGGCGCCGGTTCGCCCCCCCGCCAGCCAGGGGGGGGCCGCCAGTCAGCCCCCCGCCAGCCAGGGGGAGGGCCGCCAGTCAGGCCCCCAGCAGGGGGAGGACCGCCAGCAGGTACCCCCGCCGGTCAGCCCCCCGCCAGCCAAGGGGAGGGCCGCCAGTCAGGCCCCCCGCCAGCCAGGAGGGGCGCCGATCAGGGTACCTGACTGGCGGCCCCCTCCGCCAGTCCGGCTCCTCGCGAAGCACCCCCGCCGGTCGCGCCTATCTCGACGCCCGTGCCGTCCAAGCCTCCGCCGGGCGGGTACCCCCGCCGGTATGCCCCCCCCAAATCCTATAAATAGGGGGGCATACCCCATTGTAAGCGCGCCAAAAAAGATAGGCCGGGCACCACATCGAACAAATCGCATGCCACTCAAGGTCTCGCCGAGAGCCTTACGTGCGCGAGCTTAAATAGGCTGCACGTTCTGGGAGAAAGTCCTTGGCGTCTGTCGGTGTTTTGTCCTCCGCGATCGGGCCCTCCTACGCTCGTCCGTGAGAAGACACCACAGGTTGTCATATGACCCCGGTGTTTTCATTTAAGTCCTTCGTTGTCACCAAATGACGTACGTAGAGGCAATGCTATTCAGCGGGTGGCACAAACACCCTGTCGGGAACTTCAAGAAATGAATTGTCGGCGTATGCCTGGCGCAGGCATTACACCCAGAAGGAGACGCCGCAGGCATACCCCCATTGCAAACGCGCCAAAAAGATAGGCCGGGCACCACAGCGAACAAATCGCATGCCACTCAAGGTCTCGTCGAGAGCCTTACATGCGCGAGCTTAAATAGGCCGCACGTGCTGGGGAGAAAGTCCTTGGCGTCTGTCGGTGTTCTGTCCTTCGCGATCGGGCCTTCCCGCGCTCATCCGTGAGAAGACACCACAGGTTGTCATATGACCCCGACATTTTCATTTAAGTCCTCCGTTGTCACCAAATGACGTACGTAGAGGCAATGCTATTCGACGGTGGCACAAACACCCTGTCGGGAACTTCAAGAAATGAATTGTCGCGTATGCCTGGCGCAGGCTGCAAGCATTACACCCAGAAGAAGACGCCGCAGGCATTACGCCCACAAAACACCACAGAGAACCCCCCCCCCCCCCCCCGGTCTCGTGCAAAAACACACCGAGACACGCCAATAGGCCTACACCACTGCTGAAAAGGGTCCTCCGTGCGCGAGCTTAAATAGGCCGCACGTGCTAGGGAGAAAGTCCTTGGCGTCCTTTGGTGATCTGTCCTCCGCGTTCGGGCCCTCCTGCGCCTCGTTCGTCCGTGAGAAGACACCACAGGTTGTCATATGACTCCTAGCATTTATGTTTAAGTCCTCCGGTGTCATGAAATGACACACGTAGAGGCGCATGTTTAAGTCCTCCGGTGTCATGAAACGACACACGTTGAGGCACATGTTTAAGTTCTCCGGTGTCATAAAAAGACACACGTAGAGGCATGTTACCCTGTGGAGGCACAAACACCCCATTGGTAACACAAATGTACATGACTTGTTGTATACACGCCCAGTGGAGGTACAAAACCCATTAAAGGCATAAATGTAAATGTCATAAATATAAATGACATGAGCACGTTTGAATGAAATTGTGGAAATTTACTTGTCATCTGTTTCCTTTAAAATTTCGGCATATGGTCTTTTAACAAACATTACGCATCGAAGGTATTCGAGTCTTGTACTCGATGTAAATGAAACATCGACTTCGGTCGGTGGGGAACGGTCCAGTACACGATCACCCCAATCGCCTTGAAAAACGCGAGCGCACGCGGAAAAAATGAAATGAAATATTCGAGGGTGCCGAGCCTTTACCCGATACCCCTCATAAAATAAATCTTTGTTTGTTTCTCGTAAACAGTCTGGCACGCCCGCAAGAAAGCGAAAAAAGAATCAAATGAACGGGAACCCCTCCGAGGTGAAAATTCATTTAGAAAAAATAAAGAAAAATCCGCGTTCCAACACATGTACACCCATATTACGTAAGAAAAGTATCCCAAAAGACCTTGCCATAACAAACTGTAATAGAAGTGAAGAATATACCTCAAATATTCCTTCAAGATTTCATTCTAACCAAGGTTCGCCGGATCGGAATCGGATGGCGAATCAGAAAAATTCTTATTTGCCCCGAGCGGGTGTGCCGCCAGAAAGTCAGCCATGCCTTGTCCCTTGATTGCTTTTCTTGGGACGAAGATAATATCAAACTCCATAAGGAGTAGGGCCCACTTTCCCATCCTTCCTGACAACACAGGTTGGGTGAGGACTGAGGAGTGCTTTTAGCGGGTCCATCCTCGAGATGAGGCTGACTTGATGGGCCAGCAGATAATGTCGTAATTTCTTGACGGAGAATATCAGCGCGAGGCATACTTTCTCCACAGGGGAGTAGCGGTGTTCCGGACCCACCAACATTCGGCTGAGGTAGTATAACGGCTGCTCTTTGACTTCCTCATTTGTTTGTGCCAGGAGTGCTCCCAACGATGTTTCCACGGCCGCAATGTAGAGGATGAGCGGCTTTCCTTTCACCGGGGCCCCCAACACGGGAGGAGTGAGGAGGTATTCTTTGATTTCTTCGAAGGTGTCCTGGCACTCTTGGTCCCATATAAATGGAGCTCCTTTCTTCATCAATTTGCTGAAGGGAGCGCATCTACCCGAGAGATTGGAGATGAACCGCCTTATATAGGCCAGCCTTCCTTGGAGTGATTTCAGCTCTGTCAAGGTTTTTGGTGGCGGCAGTTCCCTGATGGCTTTGATTTTGACGAGATCAATTTCTCTCCCGCGGTATTTGACAATGAAGTCGAGGAATTTGCCGCTCGAAACGCCAATGCGCACTTCATCGGGTTCATCTTCAGTTGGTGCTGGCGAAGCCTTTCAAAAACCTGGCATAAATCGCCCAGATGGTCTTCTCGCTTTTTGGTCTTGACGACTAGGTCGTCAACATAGCACTCAACCAAGCTGTGGAGCATTTCGCCAAAATTTTTGGTCATGGCCCTTTGATAGGTGGCTCCAGCATTCTTCAGGTCGAAGGGCATTCTTTTATAATTGTAGATCCCTTTGGGGACCTGAAGGTAGTATGGCCCTTGTCTTTGGGAGCCATACAAATTTGATTGTAACCCGACAACCCGTCCATGAAGGATAACGCTTCGTGTCCCGTGGTCATGTCGACCATCATTTCAGTGATCGAGACCAGAAAGTCGTCCTTTGGGCAAGCTTTATTCAAGTCCCTGTAGTCGATACAGATCCGGACTTGGCTATTCTTCTTTTTCACCGGCACTATATTAGCCAACCACGTTGGGTAGATGCAAGGCTCGGTGAAGTTAACTTCGAGGAGTCTGTCCACCTCGACATTTACTTTCAGCTCCAGCCCGTGACGCATACGCCTTTGGGCCTGTTTGACCGGCTTCACTGTGGGGAGTATAGACAACTCGTGCTCAGCCACAGAAGGGTCTAGGCCTGGCATTTCTTTGTATGTCCACGCGAAACAGTCCTTGTACTCGAGCAGGAGTTGTCGATATGACTGTCTCTCTTGTTCATTGAGGAGGGCGCTGACGAAGATTGGTCGGGGTTCTTCTGGCCCCCCGAGGTTGAGTTCAACCAATTTGTCCATGGTAGCTTGCCCGTCGTCTTCAAGTTCGCGGGGTGCAGGCTGCAATTCGATGAAATCTTTTTCTTCATCGGAGTCGGCGACGTGGACGTCATAGTATTTGAAGCCTTCCTAGGCGATCAGCCAGAACTGTTGCTCCTCAAATTGAGGTGTTGGGCCTGGCGCCTCATTTGCGAGGACGGGTATTGCTTCTCCTTCCTGCGGTTTGTCATGGAGGGAGGAGGTTGTCCGCCATTGTGGCAGCGATCGAACGGGGGTACGATCCCAACAGTGTTGACCGTAAAGTAGGCTTCACAGTCCATCTTCTGGCCATAACCCAAGCCCCGAGTGTCTTTTGCACAGTAGGGGGGTTGCTCTCGGAGTTGCTTTGGGTACCACAGCTGGTGGAAGTATTCCTGCCGAGAGGGATCCTGCACTTGTACGATCTTCTGCTTCTGACACAATTTCTTGATACGTCCGGACATGTCGTCCATTTCTTGGACGGGCTCGAGGGCGACTTGAGTGATTTGACTCCAGCCGAAATCGTCTTTGAGGGGACCATACGGGAGCGGGTCCCCTTTGTAGAAGATTATTGGCTTCGGCGTCTTGCCTTTTTCGAGACTATCACTTCTATGATGGGTGACAATGAACGTTTTTAGCCGTTCCACCCTGTGCTCCTTTGTATGAAAGGGCAGCTGCATATATGTCGGAGGCAAGGAGATGCTTTGGCTGATGGCCTCACCAATGGCATTTGCTTCATAATTGACTTCCGCTTTTTCCGGGCAGCTGGGCCCTGGCTCGGTGGACTCGACAAGGCAAGCAAGTCGGTGGATTTCGAGGTCATTGTTGACAGTGAACAGCTCCTCCTCGTCCTTGTCTTGCTTTCCTTGGCTTGCATCGACGTCTTGTTTTCCCTTGCCTTTTGATGCAGTCGAAGGTCCACCAAGGGGCTCGCCGAAATATAGCTGGGCATCCGCCAGATTGCATTCATTTGGGCGGAAAGGGGCCCAGTCGGCGAAGACTGTATGTTGCTCTCCCTCCTTGACATATTTTATGCATTGATGGAGAGTTGAGGGGATGACCCGATTTTCATGCAGCCAGGGTCTTCCTAGGAGAGCCTTATAGGACGTGTTTGCATTGATGATGTAGAACACGACCTTGGTGGCGAGGCCATCCATGGCCAGCTGCACTTCCACCTTTCCAAAGGCGTTTTCAGAGTTTTGATTGAACCCAGAGATTCTGACATCATTTACCCTTTACAAGTAGGGCATGAGGTATAAACACTTGAAAGTCTTGAAGGGCATGATGTTGATCGATGCCCCAGGGTCAACCAAGATCCGGTTGAGCTCGTGCCCATTGACCTTCCCTTGCATATACAAGGGGGGGTTGTGGTACAGCGTTGGCAGCAACATGTCTGTGTCGGAGAATCTTACCTCCGCCGCCAATGCTTCCAGGGCTTGAACTTGGAGTTCGGTCACATCAGCTTCATAGACCTCGGGCTCTTGCAATATTTTGATGAGAGCCGCTCTCAACTCCTTGCTCCAGGCAATGGCGTCACATATGGTGACGTTGGTAGGGAACCGCTTCATGTGCTGTATGATTTTGCGGTCGGCCCGAGCACGGAGCAGATCCAACGGCGGGAGCATGTCCGCCAAAGATTCTAGCGGCTGCCCAGACTTGTCGTTCCGCCTTGTCCCTGATTGTTCATCCGATCTTTCTTTGAATAAAGGGGCCAAGAGGCCTTCTTCTGGGGCGGGAGCCTCATCTTTGTTCTTTTCAGGTGGAGCGGGCCGAACGGCCTGCTCGACGACCCTTCTGCAGGGGAGTTCGCTTGTGATCTCCTCATGCTCTTCTTCTTCCTCATCAGAAGGGTCGAAGACGAAAGAGTTCACCCGTACTTCTGTTTCGGGGACAGATTGGGGCTTCTCGCTTCTGAAGACGATGATTTTGTCGAGGCCAGGCGAACTTGACTTCTCGCTGGGGGGTAAGGTGGACTTATTTCCTCGTCCACGACCCTTTCCTCTGCCTCGACTGCGGCGTTGATATGTCGCCACAGTGGTTCTGTTGGTTGGCGGCTGCAGGCTTGCAGACGGCGGTATCGATACCATGTTGCAGGAGAAGCCGCTCAGCATTTCCTCTAGCTTCTCGACAGTAATTTCATCCTCCTTGTAGAAGATGACCAGTTCTTCGGGCAGGGGCAACTTCTCGCCCTCTCGCGCCCTTTGCAGCATTTGGTGGTGCCAGCTTTTGAGCCTCATTTTACACTCCATTTCCTCCCAGAGGATATATTTATCCAACGGGACTCCCCAGGTGGGCTTGGAGGGAATATACTCCTCCAGCTCATCGCTACTGCTCGCTCAGCTTGTTTCTTCAGGCATCTTTTCATGTTTTTCTGCTTGTTCTTTTCTTGCTTCTTTGCCTGCGCCATTTCGAGCGGCGACAGCTCCGTTGCTTGCGCGGCGGCTTGAGAGGTATTCTCCCGGCCGGAGCGACCATGCGACCCTCCCTTTTAAGGGAACGTCAGTGGGAAGCGCATCCTGGGCTCCACCGTGGTCCAGCCAGTTTCATCTTACTGATGCTGAAAGGTGGAGTCGATGGCCTGCTCAATTATCTCGGACGACAATTCTTGAAATTCGGCCCAATAGGGGCTTGGCTCTGTGGCAGCGGGTTCCATCACCAACTTTTTGCCCCTGCGGTCTTCATTTTGCCGCCTGGGGGGCTGCGAAGACTCTGGCTGGGCCTCGGTCCCGCTACTTTGCATGGAGGTGGGTCGAGAATGCCCACGTCAGACGGGGCTTTCTTCATTATACACAGAGACAGGCTCTTCTTTCAGGAATATGTCTTCGAAGTAGGGCTGCCAACGGGTCGGAGTCGGAGTCGGAAATGACACTTTCCGCATCCATTTCCTATAAGAAAATCGGAAACGGGTCGGAAACGGAAAGTAATCGGAAACATCTGGTACGATCAAATGGTAGATGTATGTAGCATTAAGAGTAGTGGTAAAAAAGATATCTTTGATAATAATAGGCATAATAAATGCTACAAGAAAGACAACTTAATTAGATTCTATTTACAAATTAAGGAGAAGTTAAAAACTTAGTCTAAAGTTTTTTAATATTAAGAAATAAGATTTTAAGAGTATATATTTGTAAATAAAATAAAATTTATATATTATCGGAAACGGAAAAACGGAAAATAATCGGAAACGGAAAAACGGATACGGAAAGGTCGGAAACGGGTCGGAAAGTCGGAAATCGGATATCCATTGGCAGCCCTACTTCGAAGTGCTACCCCGAGCTTGTCCCTCCTGCGGTTTGCTCTTGGGGAGGGGCGACCTGATGTCGTCGAGACCCCTTCTTCCGTCGAGGCGGTTGCTGCTGAGCTTCTTCAGCCAAGCCTTCAATGTTGGCTGTTGACCGCATCGGCGGTATGAGGCACCCCTGTTCATCAACTTCGGGGGCCTTGAGATTCGCAAAGTACATATAATCACTTTGCTTGAACTCTTGCTGAGCTGCTTCCCTGGCTTTCTTCACGACTATGGAATCTCCTTCCGAGTCGATCTTTCCCTTTTGTATGAGGGACTCGATCCAATCCCGGACGATTGGGCATCTGTCCGTAGGATGCAGCAGTATGGCGTGGTATTGACAATACATGGGGTGGTTTAACTCCCTTTCGGTGTATGTCGGCGGCGGCTTGTGCGCTATCACAGTGCCTTGCTGCAGGAGCTTCTCGAAGATCTTCCTAATATTTCCAGTCGCGAAGCGATTCTAGTGGGAAATTTGCCACCCTGGATACCACAGGGCGGGGGCTTCGCTGGAGGAACCGGCTTCTATCATTTCCGGATCCGGGAAGGTGAAAGCCACCGGCGTATAGACTTCCGGCGGGTCGATGACGTTGACAGTGTGTGTGACAACATCAGCTGTGTGGTCCGTCCATTCGCGGGCGTGAGGCTGCGGCGGGTCAACGCGGGCGTTGCCCAGGTCGATGACCCCTTGGTTGACCCATGCTTCAACCTTGTCTTTGAAGACGTAGCAGTCCTCCAGCTCATGCCCTGCGACTTGATGATATACGCAGTAGTTTGGCGGGATGCTAGTTGGCGGTTGGCAACCTAGTAGTCCTGCTCGTAGGCAGGTACGGTAGAGTGCCAGCGTCCGATGGCGTGGAAAGGAATATAACCTTCCGGCTGCTTCATCATCAGACGGGCTTGAGGACTCCTCCGAGATCCACCCCCCGCATGGAGGACGAGTCCGGGGCGCAGGCGTGCTTGCCGGAGCCGGAAGTCGTCGTTGGAGGGAGGTCAGGCTTTCGTGCATGCTCCTCAAGTATATCAGTGTTTGGCACTGACCGTGCCGCAGTGATAGAACCTACCTTTCAAGGTTTTGCACTGCCTCTGGCAATGAACTCTGTCTAGGGGTCGAGAAATGAGGGTTCTCGCACCCATTTGTGGACTGAGAGTCCTGTGGATTTGCCTCGGGGTTCTCCGGATCGGGCATCGGCGCGTTATCATGGATGATGTTGGTCGATTGCTTTGATTGATCCCAAGCATGGGGCTGTGGAGGATCGACCAAGTTGCCTTGCATCGAAATGAGGCGACTCTGGATCAGCTTATGTACTTCATTTTTGAAGACATAGCAGTTCTCAATGGAGTGCCCCAGCATGCGGTGATAGAGGCAGTAGTTTGGCTCATCCACCTTATCCGTTTCACCCGGCCTCTTCGGTCCTGGGAGCGTGATCAAGTCATTTTCCACGCACAGCTTGAAGAGCTTCCTTGTGTGGTCCTTTTTGAAGGAATAAGGCGTGCTCATGCGCTGAGGCAATGATGTCGGAGGTGGTCTTTTTTCCAACTTTTTGCTTGGAACATTGGCGACTGCGATCTTCTTCCCCTTGCTTTGCGGGGTGAAGTCCACAGCGTTGACTTCTTTGCCTGCAGGACGCTCCTTGCTTGGCTTGTTTCTGGAGGGGGAATGCACCGGGTTGTCGGCGAAGAACATTTCGATCTCTGCAACAACCGCATTGAGCTGGTCAAAGCCCTTGATATTTGTACCCAGTAGCTTTTCACTTACTTCAGCTGCCAGGCCCCGCCGATAGATGGTTATGGCATCTTCTTGTCTCGGGGAATTGTCGCACCTCATGCTGAAGTCACGCCACCGCTTGATAAAGTCGAGTGTCGTTTCCCCTTCCTTTGCTTGAGGGAGCATAGCTTTGCTAGCGACACCTTTCTTTCGGCCGTCTGGAAGCGGTCGATGAATTTCTTCTGCAGATCGGCCCAATCAACAATGGAGTTTGGCCTCAGCCTTGAGTACCACTGGAAGGCAGTACCCGTCAGGGACGTTGCGAAATAACGGAGGAGATAGGATTCATCGAATGCCAACTCTCCCATGGCCGTTATGTAATAGGCCAGGTGCTCATTTGGCGAGCCTTGCCTGTCGAACTTCTGCAACTTCGGGCCTTGGGGCAATCCGGTGGCAGCTTTTTAAATTGATGGTGGACGGGGTATGGCACGCTATATAGATCCACAGTGGCGGTCCCCTCGCCTCGTTGAGCGAAGCGGTCATCCACAATCTTCTCGATCATCCGTCGCTGGGCCACGACATCTTCAGCTGCGGAGGCCTAGGAATTTATGCCCCTGCGCGGCTGTTGGACCGGATTGACAGTATAATCGTTGACCGCGGCTACTTGCGAGTTGACATCAGGCAAGTCGCCTTGTTGGTGTCTTCTCCGAGCATTTGTTTGCCGTCGGCACCTGGCGACGTGGCGCATTTGCCCCTGCCTGCTGCCCTCGCTCCATCAGGAGGTTGGCCATTTCAACCTGCCAGCGTTGTATGAAATCATACTTGGCATCGTCCGTCATGGCTTGAAAGGTGGCTCTGGTTGGCGGCATGAGGAAAACTTGGCTTGTTCTCCGTCCGCCGAAAGTTGTTGATCCCCGAGGTGGAGACTTGCGACTTCGTCTTCTTCCCCTCCTTCGAGGTCCCTCTGGACTTGACCGGGGAGAGGTCTTTGATCATGTTCGAGCGGAGGCTTGAGGACTTGCCCCTGGTTTAAGGGTCCGGCTTGACCGCCCTGCTGACCTTGTAGAGGTCTTCTGGCGGGATTCTGGGTATACCGGATGACAGCTTCGCCTTCTTAACTGGGTTCGTCTACCCTGGCCAGACCAGCGGGAACGCCAGATGGTCCAGCCACATCCCTATTGGAAACATAGCAGGTGAAGATCTTCATGCCTCCACCTTCTTCAGACGTCCGCTGCACCCTCCACTTCTTGGGCTTCTGTGTGCTTGGGCGGAGTGCCGCTCCCAGCCTGCTAAAGACTGAGGTGCCCAGCCTTTCGAAGACTGAGACTCGAGGAGAGGAAGCTCCATATGACTCGCGTCTCCCCCTGGGGTGGGTTCCGCCTGGGCGGAGACGAAGTTGGGCTTCCTATAGATGCCCCTCCTTTTCTGTCCGCGAGGACGAGGAGGTTCAGGGTCCTGAACTTTTTCTCGCTCAAGTGTTGCCTTCTTGGGGTCTTCAACGGGTTGCCCCGCTCTTCCTTGTTTGATTTGGCGGGCCTCCTGCTTGGTGACCCACATTTGCCTCATTTTGCGAGGCTGTTGAGGTGCCGAGCTGGACGCCTGCCCCAGTCAGGCTCCTTTTGGGGAGTCCCGCTTTTCTGGGCGCATCCCCTGGAGGGGAGCGAATTTGTTGGAGGTTGCCACAGTGAGGACGCTTCTGTCCCGCGGTAGTATCGGCTCGCCTCCGTCGAGCCTGACGCGGATGTCTCCGACGAGCACGGTTTTGCCGGAGTTGGAGACAATCGCTCGGGGCTTGCTGCCCCTGCGTCCCTGGCGCTGTCCTCGTTTTCTAGGGACTGCGACGCAAGCGACAGTGTTTACCGAGAAGACTCGGACTTGAGCGGGGCTTGGTGCCCCTGGGTGCTGTAGCTTTTGGCGCCGCCGTTGGCGTTGCTTGGATGGCGAGGACCACGCCTAAGAAGTAGGGGGATCCCACCACAGCAAGGAGGTCACCGAACACGATCGGCGTGGTGAGGTAGCCACATTTAGCGTAGCTGGCAACGACCAGCAGACCATAGGTGACGGCGGCCATCAGGTTGCCTCGAGGTTGCAGGTGGAGAGTGGCTTTTCACGCCGACTTTCGCTCCTTGTACCTGCAGTGTGGATATTCAGTCATCATATATCTTATTTCGGCATAAGGTCTTTTTACATATGCATGGAAGGCAGGAACAATCCCACCGAGCATGCCATATTGTGGAACGCGGAATTTTTTCATCTCTTACATTTTTTATTTTCTATATGTTTCGACGCATGGACATGCGTCTTTGAATTTTTGCGTTTGGGCGTGTCAGACTGTTTACGAGAAATAGACAAAGAGATTTCATTTTTGCGAGGTGTGCCGGGTAGAAACCCTAAGCCCTCGAAATTTATATTTATTTTCCGCACGCGTCCGTATTTTCAGGCGATTGGAGTGGTCGTGTACTCGTTCCCCACCAACCGGAGTCGGTGTTTCATTTACATCGAGTAAAAAACTCGAATACCTTCGATGCGATATGTTTGTAAAAAGACCTTATGCCGAGATTTAAAGGAAATAGACGACAGTAAATTTCCACGAATATATTTGAATGTAATGATGACATTTACATTTACGCCTTTAATGGGGTGTTTATACCTCCATTGGGCGTTTACAAGGCATGTCATTTACATTTACACTCGCAACGGGGTGTTTGTGCCTCCGTTGGGCGTTTACAAGGCATGTCATTTACATTTACGCTCGCAACGGGGTGTTTGTGCCTCCGTTGGGTGTTTACAAGGCATGTCATTTACATTTACGCTCGCAACGGGGTATTTGTGCCTCCGTTGGGCGTTTACACAATGTATCATTTGTATTTACGTCCTCGATGGGGTGTTTGTACCTCTATTAGGCATTTACACAATGTGCCTCAACATGTGTTATTTTAAAACACCAGAGGACTTATACATAAAATATCGGGTCTTATATAATGACCTGCGGTGTCTTGGCACGAACGGAGCACAGGGAGCCCGGCGTACGTGCGAACAGACGGAAGCTTCGCGGGGGAGCTTAGGTGAGTCTCCTCCAAACGACGGGGAGAGCGAGTGCGAAAGGTCTCTGCGCGAGAGTCTTCAGCCGGTTTCCTTCAGGGGGTTTTCCAGCACGAGAGCTCAGCTGCCGAGAGAGCTTCTTCTTAGCACTGTCCCTCTATTTATAGGGGCTTGGGAGAATGGCCCGGCGCGGGTGGAAGGCTCGGCAGAGGTGGAACGGGCCAGGGGCGCCAGACCACCAAGGGCCCAGACCAGTAGGGCCACCGGGCCGCACGGGTGGGCCCCGCGCACTGGCCAGGGCCGCCGGGCCGGCTGCTAGCCCGGCGCGGGTGGCCGCCTGCGCGCGGGCCCCGCGCTGGCCCGACGCAGGTGGCCCCCGTGCTGGTCCGACGCAGGTGACCCGCACCTGGTCCGGCACGGGTGGCCCCGCGCCTGGTCCGGCGCGAGTGGCCTGGCCGCCCCACCGCCCCTGGGCCAGCCTATATAAGGTGGACCCCGGGCTGCCTTTTGGCTATTTCCACTAGCGGAGAAGCTCTGGAGATTCTGGTTGTTTGCTTACAGTCGTGCAGCGCGCATGCCCACGCGTGCGCCCATGTGCATTTTACGTGCGTTTGTCCCCATTTTCGGAGACGAAGGGCATTTGACCCGCCCAAACACGTGCGCGCTGTGCGCAGCTTTGGACGCTTCTCCGGACGTTGACTTTTGCCCGTCGGGGGTATATGCTCCCCCCTACCGAACCTTTGGATGTTGCATTTCGTACGCACCAACCGAATTGTTTCGGACTAGAATATGAACTCGAACCCGTTTATCTCAGGTGTTCGAGTAGGGAAGGTCGGGATTTTTATTTCCGAACCTTCGTAGCATTCCAGGCGAATTTGCTGCCCTGGGCTTGTTTAAATCCCGATTTTTTTCGGGTTCAACATCCCCTTAGCCAGCAAACCAAAAAAGGTAGGCTAAGTCGAATCCCTGTCTGGTCCACAAACCGCCTCAGTAGACCAAAACACATGCCCCTTCTTAGCCAAGAAACCACGATGGTAGGCCAAGTCAAACCTTTAGCCAGCAAACCAAAAATGGTAGGTTAACCCAAGTTCCCTTGGTCAACAAACCATCGTGGTGGACCAAGTCAATTCTCTTAGCTGACAAACCAAAATAGAAGGCTAACCTAAATTCCCTCGGTCGACAAGCCAAAATGGTAGGTTGGGTCATATCCCTTAGCCAGCAAACCAAAATGGTAGGCTAACCCATAGCCCCTTGGCCAACAAACCACCATGGTAGGCCAAGTCAAATCTTTAACCAGCAAACCAAAATGGTAGACTAACCCATACCTTTTTTGCCAACAAACCAAAATGGTCGACCAAGTCATATTCGTCTTAGCCAACAAACCAATAAGGTCGGCTAAGCCATGCCCCCCCTCTTCAGCCAGTAAACCTCAATGGTAGGTTGTACCATCCCCAGCCAGCAAACCAAAATGGTAGGCTAACCTAAATCCTTTGGCCAACAAACCAAAATGGTCGGTCAAGTCAATTCCTTAGCCAACAAACCACAATGGTAGGCTAAGTCCAAATGGTAAATCCTATAGCTCAAGGTCCCGTAGCCCTACTCTGGATCCCAAGCTTCAAAAAAAAAAAGGAGACTAAAAATAGAGATATCCTGGCAGACTTGGTCACTCCCCAAAAGGAGTGCCCAAGGGCAAAAAGGCCCAAAATCCGACTAGGGTGAAAACCCGAAAAGGCGCCTTAGGCAAAAATGGATAACCCCTCAACGTGAAAACCCGAAAGGGCACGTTGGAAAAAGCTAAAGGGGGCCAGCTTCCGCGAAAACCCAAAAGGGCGCGGGAGTCGATAATGAAAATAAAAAACAACAAAACAAAACAAAACAAAATGAACAAAACATCACTTGTCAAGTTATGTCCTCAGACAACAAACCAAAATGGTAGGCTAAGCCATATCTCTTTTGGTCAACAAACCACAATGATAGACCAGGTCATATTCCTTAGCCAGCAAACCAAAATGGTAGGTTAACCTATATATTTTCCTTGGTCAACAAACCAATAAGGTAGACCAAGTCGTGTTATCCCTTAGCCAGCAAACCGAAATGGTAGGCTAACCCATATGCCCCGTGGCCGGTAAACCAAAATGGTAGGCCAACCCGTATCCCTTAGCCAGTAAACCAAAATGGTAGGCTAACCTGTGTCTCTCTTGGTCAACAAACCACAATGGTAGACCAAGTCATATTCCTTAGCCAGCAAACCAAAATGGTAGGCTATGCCCCTTTCCTGGTCAACAAACCAATAAGGTAAACCAATTTATGCCCCTTTGGCCGACAAATCACAATGGTAGGTCAAGGCCAAATCCTTAGCCAGCAAACCAAATGGTAGGCTAACCGAAATCCCCTTAGCCAGCAAACCACAATGGTAGGCTAAGTCCAAATTGTAAACCCCACAACCAAATGCCCCGGAGTCCAACCCTGGACCCCAAATTCCAAAAAAACAAAAAACAAAAAAAGAGAAAATAGACTAAAAATAGAGATGTCCCGGCGGACTTGATCATTCCCCAAAAGGGAATGTTCAAGGGTAAAAAGGCCCCAAACCCGGTTGAGGTGAAAACCCGAAAGGGCGCCTCATGCAAAAATGGGTAACCCCTCGGTGTGAAAACCCGAAAGGGCATACCGGAAAAAGCTAGAGGGGGCCATCTTCGGCGAAAACTCGAAAGGGCGCTTGAGATGGTAATGCGAAAAAAAAATTGATGAATGAAAATGAAGAAAAAAAATGAAAATGAATGAATAAAAAAAATGATGATGATGAAATGAAATGAACTTCTCTAAAGGGGAAGAAATGCTGCTCGAACCCACAAGTCGAGAAAGCAAGAAGAAACGAGACGAGCCAGGCCAGAAAAAACGGCGACAACAACAAATGACAAAACAAAAGAGGTGCAGACGAGGATTGCACTGGTGCCAAAAGAAAATGTGACCGATAATCTGAAATCTGTCATTTCTTAATTATATGGGAGCCCGAGACAAGCCCCCGAGGTAGCCGGTAAAATATAGACATCCACTCAAAATAAAAGTGCGGTCGCAAAGCTCGCCGCTTAAAGAGCACTAGGTGCCCCACCCTACAAGCTCGCCAAAGTGGCCTGGAGAGCAGAAAGCCTAGCCTGGAAATCTAACTGCTCTTGCTCTAGATCGGCCATCTCCGCCTCGGCCTCGATCACTCCTCTGTCAAAAACAGCAAAGGCCAGTGTCAGCAGCAAAATTCTACATCAGATCTTGAAGAAAGCCAGAAAAGGTAAAATTCAAGAGGAAGATGTCAAATCAAATCTCAAGAAAAGCCAAGAAGGCAAGTCTTGGGAGAAAGGTATAAGATCAGGTCGAAGAGCAAAGTCAGAAAAGGCAAGCTTTATCAGCCAAATGATAAGCCGTTGTGCGAAGCCAGAAAAGAAAGGCTCAGCAGCCGGGCTCCAACCCAATCTTGAGCAAAGTCACAAAGACAAGTCTCAAGAGAAAATATCAAATTAAGTCGTTGAGCAAAGTCAGAAAGGCAGGCCTCACCGGTCAAATCCCCAACGAAATCAAGTCTTCGAGCGAAGCCAGAAAGGCAAGCCTCGGAAGAAGGATGTTGAAATCAGGTCCCTGAGTAAAGTCAAAAAGACAAGACTCAGATGAAAAAAGACAAAGTCAGCTCTGAGCAAAGCCATGGAGCAACTTTTCGATGAAACTCAACCGTAAAGTTGACCTAGTGGAGCGGGTCCATGTTACTTCTCTGAAGTGATGTGCGCTCTCCTAGGTTCTCTTGTGGGAACTCTTGAGTTGAAAAAATATGAAAATATGCAAGCAATGGGAGCTAATGACTCAGTGCGAGAAGCATAGCAGGTTTGATCGTCGGCCCAAACTACAACAACAAATCGTTGTCCAAGTTGCTGGCGACGCTGCACAAATGTTCAAGCGCATTGCTGTGATTTTCAACCCAATTCCCCACCAAGTCATTAAGACCAAGGGTAGAGTTTGAAAATCACCACGAGATGTCTGCCTTCGTCATCGACTTCGGCACACATCCCGTGGGGGGCATTTGTTACACCAAAAATTAAACAACAAAAGAACCCCCCCCCCCCCCCCAAAAAAAAAATGCCCCGAAAAGGAGTCAGGCTTGCAAGACACCCCCAGTAGGGGGTTCTGCCACCAGGACACCCCCAGCAGGGGTGTTCCTGTGCCAAACACCCCCCCCCCCCGCGGGGGTGTTTGTGTACAGGGCCACCCCCTGCAGGGTATTTCTGGCGCAGGGCCACCCCCTGCGGATGGTTCTGGTGCAAGGCCACCCCCAGCGGGGTGGTTCCTGCGCCAAACCCCAGCGGGGTGGTCCCTGCGCAGACAACCCCAGCGGGGGGTCCTACTGCCAGGGACACCCCCAACAGGGTGGTCCCTACGCAGGGCCACCCCCTGCGGGTGGTTCTGGAGCAGGGCCACCCCCAGCAAGGGGGTCCTGCTGCCAAGGACACCCCTAGCGGGGTGTTGCTGCGCAGAACCACCCCAGCGGGGTGATCCCTGCGCAGGACACCCCCAGCGGGGTGTTCTGCCCTTTTTGGCCCCTTGGCACCCCTATAAATAGAGGGCCAAGGCCATGAAGAAGAAGGGGCTTTTCGGAGGACTTTTCCTACTTGGTTGGGAGATGAAGTCCCCCTCCCTTGGGGAGGTGAGGGGCATGTTTGTTCTTCATATGAAGACCCCCCATGTGGGCCCAAGTTTCTGTAAAAATTACACAAAACCCCATGAGGAGATAAAATTTGTGTATGTGTATAAAAGTACACATATGCCCTGCTGTCCTAGAAAATTGCAGAAATGTCCTGCTGTCCGGAAAATTGCAGAAATACCCTGCTGTCCCGAAAAATTATAGGAATACCCCTCTTGTCCGAAAAATTGCGGATACGTACCTGTGGCGGGGAAAATGGCGGAAATAGCCCGACGGTTCGTGCCTTTTGTCCGACCCGGTGGAGCGGGACCCACGCCACTTCTATAAAGCGGCGTGCGCTCTCCTAGGTGTGACTTAAAGCCGACCACATTGGGAATTCTCGGAAAATGTCAACAAATGGCGGGGAAGTCCAAGCATGCCGATAAATGGCAGGAGCATCCGAAAAAGTCAATCAATGACGGAAATATCCGAAACCACTCGGAAAAGTCTAAAAATGACAGAGAGGCCTAGCTCATGCCGTTTGCACGGCCTGGTGGAGCGGGACCCACGCCGCTTCTATGAAACGACATGCGCTTTCCTGGGCCCGGCTTACGGCAGCCGCTCTAAGTCTTGGGATTGTCAAATAACGGCAAGAACCCTTGTACATGTCGAGATATGGCCGAAAGCCCCGGGAGGTCAAGATACGACCGAAAATCCCCGGGAGGTCGAGAAATGATCGTAAAGCCCCGTGAATAGCCTCGGGGTTTACTAACTTTGAACACCTGAGATAAACGGGTTCGAACGAAATAATGAAACAAACACCCAAAAACCCCTATAAATAGGGGGGTGGGGGCTTGAAGAAGGGCACTTGACTCTCTCTTTTGGCTGGACACTTTGAAGACCAAAGTTTGTGCTCAGTTCCGGGGGAGGAGAAATACCTCTCTCCAGGCTCCGATCGTCCGTTGTCTGCACGCGTGCTGGGCCCCCCCGTGCTCCGTCCGTGCTCTCTGACGTAGGGAAGAGAAGACGTTGCAGGTCTATATAAATAAAAACTTGAAGTTTTGTAAATAAGTCCATCCGTGTTTTAAAATAACACATATGTGAATGCATGTTTGTGTAAACGCCCAATGGAGGCATATGAACCCCATTGAGGACATACATGTAAATGTCATAAATATAAAATATTTGAGGACATTTGTGGAATTTTAATTGTCATCTAAATTCCCTAAATTTCGGCAAAGGTCTTTTAACAAACGTATCGTATCGAAGGTATTCGGGTTTTCACCCGATGTAAATGAAACACCGACTCCGGTCCGTGGGAATGGTCCAGTACACGACCACCCTAATTGCCTGAAAAACGAACGCGCGCGGAAAATAAACTCGAGGGCTCAGGGTTTATACCCAATACACCTCATAAATAAAAAATCTTTGTCTGTTTATTTTAAACAGTCTGGCACGCCCATGCTTAAGATGTACATGCGTCCGCATTACATCGAAAAAAGAAAATTGATGACTTTCTTTTCTCAAGAGAGTCTCATTTCTGCGTTCCACAATGTCCAAATGAAAAGGAATTGGAAATGTTTATCATGTTTACAGAGAGAATATTTAGGTAAAACTTCAACAACTCTTGCATTGGAATCATCTACAAAGACCAAGCAACAAAGGAGATTCACCTTGTGATAGTTGTCGCAATACTTGTCAAGGCATCAAGGTGTCCCAAGGAGTTCTTGATGCCCTCAATCACCTAGGTGCCCAATATACTGACCACGGGTGGGAGGATGCTGGGAGGGCAGGCCAAGGACACGTTAGGGGGGTGCAGTGCTAGCCGGTTGTGTGTGTGTGTGTGTGTGTGAGAGAGAGAGAGAGAGGCGAAGGCCAGAGGAGAGATATGTTGCAACACCCTCCTACGGTTTTGAGTGATTAACAAAACAGCTAGAAATATTTCAAGTATATTCACGACTGATAGATTGCATCAGAATATTTCTTCAAGTCCATCAACATATATGATGTTGCTCGCATATTGATGGAAGTATTCATATACTAGTGTCATTATTCATGTTTTGCCATCATATTCTAAGTATGTGCATAAATGTCTCAATTAATCGAGCAATTCCTTTAGTACTCGAATACTCCCATGATTACTCGAATGATTTCATAGTTACTTAAGTAAATGAAGATTACTTGAGTGTTACTACTTTTACATTGGTTATTCATATACTCTCATTACTCGAATACTTAGAGAATACTCTCAAACTGAAAGAATCAGTCTTTTTGAGCTAATAACTTGTTCTTTAGGATGGAAGAATCTATCCTTAGTTTTTCAACATATTTCTTTCATACTTATAAGAATCGATCTTTTTATGGTTACTCAAATATTCTCAAGATACACACATACTTTCCAATGGTTGGGTGAGGGTGGGGGATGGGTTAATCAAGGTTACTCATGTTGGTCGCCTTAACAACCGTGGTTCGGTGTGGGTGGGGGATGGGTTTCAGTTCAAGAGACCCCATAGTGGCCCTTTTTTCTTTCTTCCTTTTGATATCGTAGTGGACAGCAGGCCAGTCCAACGCTGGACCAGTCCACCCCAATCCAAGCCAGTCTACATCACAGTTCCCAGTGTCGCCTGGACAGGGATTGCAGCAGCCCTGGCAGTCCTGTTTAGAGCCAATACTTTGTTGTTTCTTTCTTTTGAGATGTTTTTTTTTATATTGTTGCCTTTATTTCCATTCATTTCTATTGTATACATATAGTTGATAGCACATATAAAATGGAACGAAGGGGACTGCCGCTGGTTGAGGGGCTGAACCTAATTCCTCAATTCTTGCATCTATCTCTCTTGCTCCTTCTTCTTCTTCCTCCCGTCTTCTCCTTCTCTATTCTATTCTTCACATCAGTTAGCCGGGAGGGTTTATCTTTGCTTTTTCTTCCTATTTCAACCTCATACCTTCTGGCAGGGGGTTTCTTTAGATTTTTTCCATTATTGCCCCTTGAAATCTTCCGGTATGGGTCCTTTCTATTTTTTCCCTTTTTCTACCCTTGAAACCTTCAAATAGAGATATCTTATGTTTTTCTCCCCTCTTTAATCTAGTCCTTACCATAGGGGATGTTTAACTCAGCTGCTACCCTGGTTTGATCACAAGAGGCTCCTGAATTCACTTCAGCTTCTTTCCCATCTTGCCCTTGGAAATAGACCAGCAAGGGGTTCAAGACCAATCATTTTTGTTCTTTCTCTTATTTCTTCTTAGAATATAGGCCGGTGGGGGGGTCTATTAGGCCACGAATGCTTTGTTTTGAACAGACTATCAGACCACCATGGTAGGCCCCTTTGGCTGCAGTTTTCCCCTTTCCTTACTCCAATCTGCTATTTTAATGTTGTTACTGTGTGCGGCTTTGCTGCTTCCACTTTTGGACTTGTTTCTGGGGCTTGGACTCGTGACCATCTTCATGTCCTCAGGGTCCCAGACATTCTTGACCAAGGTATGGCATTCCCTTCACTTGTAGGCAATAAGATTTGTTTAATTATGATAGCTTTCGCTGTCATAAACAAACTATGGTCGAACAGCAGTTTATCATGAACATACTAAATTACAGAATGTTAAACTGACATGAAAATAATACTCATATAAGAAGCATGTTTAGTGCCATTTATAAATATGATGAAACAATAAGTGGCCCAGTTAGTTTTTTGTTCTAAAGTTACTTCTCTTTACATTAACTCAACTTACCATCATCTCTGGTAGTGGCATTTTAATTTTGGTGAGCATGATCTCACAATTATTTGCTCTGCGCATATCAACCTTCATAACATCAAAAGGCACATGTTAATCCCAGTAAATATACAACATTTAAGTAGCAGAAGACATTTATGACTACAGAGCACACATGCATCTGGATGAAGCATCAGACGAAGTACAAAAGTGCGAAGAAATGATGATCAAGGAAATCCCTGAATGTGCTATAGATGGTTCTTCCTTGTTTTCTCATATATAATGATATCACATCTAGAATGAAACAGAAAATATAAATAGTTCATTAGTGCTCACAAAAACCATGATTTGCATTCACAAAAACTATTAGTTCCTGTAACAGACAATGTGAGTAATCTACTATTGGAAGTTGAGAGATCAGTGTTGAAAACCATGATTTGCATTCACAAAAACAATAAGTGGCCCAGTCGACACAAGTTGAAAATCTACTCCAATGGAGTCTGGCCGACCCTGGATCGGCCATGCTTAAAAAATGTTAAAAAATTGAAAAAAATCAGGAAAAATCCGAAAAAAATCATAGAAAATCAGGAAAATCACAGAAATTTTATTTAAAATATATATAATAATATAACATATTGAGTATAACCATAGTTTAGTTACACATATGTTCATATTACAATACAGAGCAATGGTAACTATGATACCTTATTTACCTTTTTACCTGAATATCATTTAAGTAAATGTTATATTTGTAGTTTCATTTACTTAAGATATTACATGTAAATAAGGAAGTACCCCCCATTTGAATCCAATAAAAATGTCAAAAAAATCATATTTATTACCAATAAAAAGTCAACTCTCCCATCGAAGAAGAAAATCACGATTTCGATGATTTTAGCGAAATGCTAACTTTCTAATCTCTTATAATTTGGCCTATCTAAAAATTTGATAATTCAAATAAACTATATGAAACACTAAAAATTCAAAGTCCGGTAAAAAAAGTCAAGCGTGCATATGACTTCTCTAAGGGAGCCACTCTCCTACTGACAGCACTTAGTCTGCTTGAGACCTCTCAGGATTTGGTCAAACCTAAGCTATCATCACTCAAAGTCAGGGGATTGTCGCACCTCATGTTGAAGTCCCGCCACCGCTTGATGAAGTCGAGTGTCGTTTTGCCCCTTCTTTGTTTAAGGGAGCATAACTCAGCTAGCGACACATTTCTTTCGGTCGTCTGGAAACAGTTGATGAATTTCTTTTGGCAGATCAGCCCAATCAACAACAGAATTGGGCCTCAGCCTCGAGTACCACTGGAAGTCAGTTCCAGTCAGGAAGGTTACAAAATAGTGGAGGAGATAGGATACAGCAAATGCCAAATCCCCCATCGCCGTTATATAATAGGCCAGTGCTCATTTGGCGACCCATGTCCAACGAACTTTTGCAACTTTGGTGCATTGGGACAATCTGGTGGCAACTTTTTAAATTGATGGTGGACGGGATACAGCACACTATACAGATCTACAGTGACGGTCCCCCGCCTCACTGAGCGAAACGGTCATCCACGATCTTTTCAATCATCCGCCACTGGGCTACAATATCTTCAGCTGTGGAGGCTTGGGAGTTTATGCCCCAACGCGGCTGCTGGCCTGGATCGACAGTGTAGTCGTTGGGCACAACCACCTGCTGATTAACATCGGGCAAGTTGTCGGGCTGATGTCCTCTCCAAGCATTTTGGTTTGCCATTGGCATAAGGCGGCGTGGTGCATTTGTGCCCGCCTATTGCCCATCTCCATCATGAGATTGGTCATCTCAGCCTGTCAGCGCTGCATAACTTCATATTTGGCGTCATCTGACATTGCTTGGAAAGCAACCCTGGTTGGCGGTACGAAGAACAGCTCAAGTCGTCCTCCATCAACCGAGAGGTGTCCGTCCTCGGGATGGAGGCTTGCAACCTCGTCTTCATCCGCTCCTTCATGGTCCTCCCAGATTTGGCCCGGGAGTGACCCGTGGCCATGTTCAGGTGGTGGCTCTATGGCCAGCCCCTGATTTAATGGTCCAGCCTGACCACTGTGCTATCCTTGGAGAGGTCTTCTGGCAGCACTTCTGGCAGGGTTCATCTACCCTGGTCACGTCTGCGGGGACGCCAGATGGCTCAGTCAAGTCCCCACCGGAGGCATAACAAGTGAAGATCTTCATCCCTCCATCTCCTTCATGAGTCCGCGACACCCTTCGCTTCCTTGGCTTTTGTGTGCCTGGGCGAAATGCTGCCCCCAGCCTATCGAAAACTAAGGTGCTCAATTTTTTGAAGACCTAGACCCGTGGTGCGGGAGCTTCATGGCAACTTCTATCACCCTCTGGGATGGGTTCTGTCTGAGAGGAGACAAAGTTGGGCTTCTGATATATGCCCCTCTTCTTCTGTCCACGAGGACGAAGGGGTTCGGGATTCTGAGCTTTTTCTGGCTCAGAATGTAGTTTCTTTGGGTTTTGTGTGGGTTGGCCCACTCTCCCTTCCTTTATCCGGCAAGCCTCCTGCTTGGTGACCCACATCTACCTCATTTTGCGAGGCTAGTGCGGTGCCAAGCTAGGCGCTTTCTCAGGTCGGGATCCCTTTTGAGGGTCCTGCTTTCCTTGCCACATCCCATTAAGGGAAGCGAATTGGTTGGAGATAGATATAGTGGGGACGCATATGTCCCTTGGTAGGATCGGCTCGCCTCCATCAAGCCGGATGCACACATCTCCGATGAGAACAGTCTTTCCAGAGTTGGAAACGACAGCCTTGGGCTTATTACCCTTGTGGCCATGGCGTTGTCTCCTTTTTGTAAGGACTGCGATACAGAAAATAGTATTCACCGAGAAAACTCGGCCTTGACTTGGGTGAGGCTTGATACCCCTAGTAGTTGCTGGCTTTGGTGCTACCGCCGACGTTATCTTAACAGAGGGCACCACCCCCAAGAAGTAGGGGGAGCCCACAACGGCAGGGAAGTCGCCAAACACCACGGGAGTGGTGGAGGTAGCCGCATCTGGCGTGATTGGCAATGACGAGCGGACCATATGTGACTGCTGCCATTTGATTTGGTTGGGATGCTTGCAGGCGGAAGCGAGATTTTCAAGTCAACTTCAGCTCCTTTTGATCCTGCATGGATGTCAACTATTGCATAGTCCATAGTGGCATAAGATCTTTTTACGTATGTATGAAAGGCAGGAAAGGTCCCACCGGGCGTGCCAGATTGTGGAACGAACGCGAGGGAGATTTGCACACGCACACGCGCGCCGCACTACGTCATCTCGCACATGGCACGATATTATTTTTTATATGTATATGACTTTTTTTATATGTATGGGCCTACCCGACTGTTTTGAGAAAACAGACAAAATTCGATATTCTATGGGGTGCGTAGGGTTAAATGCCCTAAGCACTCAATGTTTATGGAAGTATATGTATATATTCCACACGCGTCCGTTTTATCAAGCGATTAGGGTGATCGTATACTGGACCCTTCCCCACCAACCAGAGTCGGTGTTTCATTTACATCGAATCAAAACTCGAACACTTTTGATACAATACATTTGTTAAAAGACCTTTGCTGACTATGGGGTTAGAAACGGCATTTAGACATCCATATGTAGCATCCGCAAATATCTTTTTCGCATTTACTTTTATATTCCATGGTATATATGCACCACCATCAAATGTTACAAGAAGTATTCATGCCTTCCACATGTGTATTTATTTCACGAACATGGAAGGACTTATTCACAAAAAAGACATGGTCCTTACAAAGACCTGCACGTGTCTACCTTTAACAACAACGACAACAGGCTCCTCCTCGAAGTCCCTCTCCAGTCCGAAGTCCCGTTCGTCGCTATCTTCCGGTTATAGGGGCCGTATTGTTGACCCGGACATTGGTACGGTGCATGTATTACGACCGCCTTCGACCAGAATTGCATTGAGCTGTTTATCTCAGGTGTTTGAGATGAACATACACAAGGGTGTTCCTAGGGCTTTACAATTTTCCGGGCGGGTTTATTGCCTGAACTTCGTCCGAACCCAAGAATTTTTCCAGGTTCAACAATACACCTGACATCTTTAGAACAATCACACTTACTAAGAATTGGTCCTCTATGAACAGGATGCATATCCAGATAACTCTATTTTATTTCATAGATTTGTTATACATCTCCATAGAAGAACTCTCTTTTTTGGCTTCTTTGGTGTTGCATACAAACTACTGCTTTGTTTGTTTTATCATGATCCTTTCTGGTTCCTTTTGTGTTGTCTGTGGCACATATCAACTTAATAGACTGCTGGGGCTTTTGGAGATTTCTTATGGAGGAGTCTTTTATACCTTTTATGCATTTCTTGTTTCAGTCCTTAGGTAGCATGTAGCCCATGGGCCGCAGAGTGGTTAGGGCCCAATATGGTGGCCTTTAGGGTTTCCCCTCTATAAAGGGGTTTCATTAGGGTTTTGGAGAAATGATTCATAATGGAATAGAAAAAAGTAGAAAGAAGTGGTGCTTTGAGGGTGCCGCCGTCTTCCCTCTCTCCCTCCCTCTTTCTCTCTCTATCAGGATCTCTGTGAGGGAGATCCCAAACTGACCAGGCTGAGGGGTGGATGCCCCTAGCCAGATGGCCTATCACCACCGCTACTCTGCAGCACTGCTGATCCACCGCCACGCCATCACCGCTGCATCGCTAAGCCACTGCCGCACCACTGCCTGGTCTGACCCAACCTCCGCTTTCCCCCGGGCAATGCTGTTGCTGTCCCCTGTGCAAGGGGGAGGTCAACCTGGTGCCGCCACCAAGCCCCTCCACCACTCTCCTGCCACGGCCCCAACCCATCACCACTGGTGGTCCCACTCTCTTCCCCTCCTCCTTCCTCCGGCTGTTCTCTCCCTCCCTCCAGCCGTCTCTCTCTCCCTCTCATCGTCTCTCTCTCTTTCCCTCTCTCTCATTGGCTCCCTCTCTCTCCCTAAGCCCTCTCTCTCCTTCCCCTGTGCATCTCTCTCTCCCCAACCCTCCCTCTCCTCCCCCGCGCATCTCTCACTTATTTTTTTCTCTCTTCCTCACCAGATCTCTCTCCCTCTGTGGCCTCTCTCTCCCGTTGGCTCTTTCCGTATCTCCCTGCACATCTCCCTCTCTCGCTTCCTCTTCCTCCCGCCACTGATGCTGCTCACCTCTGATGCCGGCCTGGAGGCTGCCCACCAGCAAAACCAGGCCCCTGTACCACCACTGTGGGACTCAGCCCCCACCGACCCGGCTGCCAACATCTCCTTCTCCTTGAGCATGCACGCTGCCGCCGTGCTGGTCAGCCCAGCCGAGTACACCAGGGCCCAGCTTGGGCCACCCCACCAGCAGCAAAGGGCCTTTGACCAGGCCACACAGCCCTAAGTGTCCCAGTTTTACAGTGGACCAGCATCAGCGACCATGTGGGCCAGCGCACCAATGTCCGACCAGACCCATCTTGTCCCGGATCAGTTTCCTTTTCAGTTTTCCTTTTCAGGTCACAACCATAGTAGTAGAGCACACAGTTCATGTACGCACCAAAAACCAGCCTCATCCAGGTTGGAACCTGGCTCTCCCTGATCACACCCACAAACAACCTCCCAACCACATACCAACTGCATCTTTACCTTTTCCTTTCAATGAATACTGGTTTTTTTTCCACCTTCAACAAATCACATTCTAAGAACACCAGTAAGCAATCTAAAGCATAATTATATGTTCATGAGTAGAAAGAAACACACGATTTTGTTTTCATGACCAAGGCAGGGAAACAAAGTTTACCAGCATTAATAAAATGAATCAACGTAAAGATAAATCCAATGACTGCAGTTGAATAAGAAACATAGGCTTGATTAGGTTTATTTTTTGAATCTTCAAAGCTTTTATAATTGGCATTCTGTTGGCAGAAGTTGGACTTTGGCCTAAATGCAGAGCCATCACAACCTAATGAGGAGGAGAGGTATTAAAAAAAATGGTACATACTAAATGAACTGTCTCTGGCTTGTTGCTATTAGAACCACGCCGAGCACCACCTTTTTCTGCACTGCTACCTTCAGAAGCAGATGCAACTGAGAATAGACTCTCAAGCTCTGAAATATCAATTTCAGGAGCCCTAAACAATTTAAGAATAACAATTAATCAGATTTTCGACAAAGAAAACAATAAATAGACAACAACAACTAATACAGAGAGAAAATGAAGTAAATAAAGGGAAATGAATATTTTCACTCATTGATCAAGTGTTTTCCAGAAGAAATTCTACAATAGAAACATTCTGAAAGTAACTGGCATCCCAGAGTCAGTAATACAATATCTCCCCAGGACAAGGTATCACTCAAATTCTGTAATTGACAGTCAGTAATTGAAACTTAAGCCCAGAGAAAATGATGGAATCAGACATTTTCTAATTAACATATTAACTCGGTTGGTTTCAGTTTTATGCTATTACCTTGATTGATTTTCTTGCTTCTGAGAATCAGCCCACAGACTTCCTTGCACTGCTCGAGTAACCTTCACCCAATGCAGCGGCTTCAAGGATGTCCTCTTAAGAGGATTACTTGCTTGTATAGCTCCACGACCTCTTCCTGAATTTGGTGGTAAGCCTCTTCCCCTTCCAATTAATGGAGGGGGAGGTGCTGGGCTACCTGAAATTTTCACGGCAGGAGGGTGTGGAGGACCAGGTATATTTCCACGGCCTCTCCCAAGCAAAGGTGGAGGAGGGGGCACAGAATTAGGCTGCTTTGATGTCTGAGGTGGTGGTGGTGGTGGTGGAGCTGGGCCCTTTCGAGCAGGTTCAGAAGGAGGAGGTGGAGGGGGGGCTCCATGAGCATCATTTTTGCAGACATTGCTTGCACCTATAGGTAGCGGTGGTGGAGGTGGAGGTGGAGGTCCTTTAATAGAAATTGGAGGCGGAGGAGGAGGAGGAGGAGGAGGAGGGCCTCTACCTGATGCTGTTACTAGAGGTGGAGCTGGAGGTCCTTTATTAGACATGGGAGGTGGTGGAGGTGGAGGAGGAGGGCCTCTACCTAAGGTGGTTACTGAAAGTGGGGTTGGAGATGGAGGCAGAGGTCCTTTATTAGACATTGGACGGAGGTGGTGGAGGTGGCAGAGGTGGAGGAGGAGGGCCTCTACCTGAGGTGGTTACTGGAGGTGGAGGTGGAGGTGGAGGTGGAGGTGGAGGTGGGGGTGGAGGTGGAGGAGGACTTTACCTGACAAGGTTGCTAGAGTTGGAGGCGGAGGGCCTCTACCTAATGTGGATATTGGAGGCGGAGGTGGAGGGCTTTCAGTATGCATGGCTGGAGGTAGTGATGGAGATGATGCACTTCTTTTGGTGGTTATCAGAGGAGGGGGTGGAGGAGGAGGGGAAGTTGGTGGGTGTCCACCAGACAGGGTCGGTGCAGGAGGCAGTGGTGGAGGTGGTGGAGCTTTAATAGTCATGTTTTGAAGAGATGGCGGTGGTGGAGGTGGAGGTGGAGGTATAGTAGCAGCTGGTAATAGAGGAGGAGAAGCATTATCATGTAACAGTGGAAAAGGAGGTGCAGCTGGTTGATTTATTGTTTCTAAAGAAGATGAAGACCTTCTATCAGGAATCATGGCTACAGGAGGTGGAGGGGGAGGGGGGGGGGGGAGGGGGAGGGGGTTGTTGATGAACTTGGGATGAAAGAAAGGGCTCCACTAGAGCAGCATCTTCAGAGTTCGTTTGTGAGAATTGACAAAATGATGGAAGTGGAGGTAGAGGAGGTGGAGGAATGTCAACAATATGCTTATCAATGAAATTCAATGACACAGGAGCATCAGGTTTTGAAGTTAGCACTAAGTCCTCATTACATCCAGAGGTAGTATTGCTTGGAAGGTCCTTTAAACCATTTACACCAAGATCTTGATCTTGGACATTGGCTTCCTCCAATGAGCCAAGAAAATCAGAAGTTTCAGAGTCCTTTTCTTCTTCAGAATCTGTGGGGGATGCAACATATTTCTTTATGCCCGCTTTATTCTGGAGCCTTGTCAATTCTTTAACATCACTTAAAATAAGCTTTTCAAGTTTCTCTTGCAAAGCATTTGCTGAGATCTGTCTGAGAAGCCATAAAGCAGCATCATCGCCACTATCAACCCATTCAACACCATCAAAGAGCTCTTGAACTCTGGAGAAGGCCTCAATAGGCAATCCACCTTTCTCCTCTCCATTGAAAGTTTCTGTAGGTGCTCTACAAGGAGAGATGCTCTCAGTTTCACCAAAAAGAACCTATACAAAATGAGAGAGGACCCAGTGTCCTCATGGTTATCCCCATAAGAAATATTTTCTTGAACATTGGTAAAAGAAGACCACAGGAACTGAAACATAAACAAACTAATGTGACCAAGGTTACCTCCGCACGGAACCCCTTTGGATATCGATCCTTCGAATCCCAAAGAATATCAATATCCTCACAGTTCAGCATCAAAATGTTTGAACGAATAAATGCAGTGTTGAACATTACACGGAACATCATTACTTCTCTTTCAGGATCCAAGTCTACATGCAGACATTCTAAAACAACATCCCCTTGAACTAAGCATTGAATATCAATCTTTATTACATCACAGTCTGTCTGCAGAAAGACAGTACATTTTGATGTTATAAATGCAGATGCAACATACACCAAGAACATTATGATGCATGCCAAAAACTCTCTACCTGTCGGTAATGCCGTAAAGGTTTCTTCTTCTTGGGCATGGAAAAGAGCATGTTAGTTGAAAGACCACCCTTGTCATGGAGATTTCTGCCAAAAATACGAACTGCTGGTCTGCAACCATTATCAGCATCAAAGCCTGGAATTGCTCGAAGAATGAGGCAATCCAGTGAAAGAGCTCGTTCAATGGGTGGCCATTCTGGTGAAATGTTTCTCCTAGCAACGTATTGTAGATAACGGAGTTGCGAAGGGAACGGATTAAGTGGTGATAAAAGCTGTAGAAACCCTTTGGGGGCCTCCCGATAGACAATCTCAAGAGTTTTTTGCTCACCACTGTGCAATTTTCTGAAAATCAAAAAACTGGCAAGGAGAAATGCTAACAGCGGCCAACCTCCTCTCTCACAATGTATTAAAATAATGTTTTGGTGATTTTCAAGAGAGAGCCAAGCCTCACTTACACGAAGGAAGTGTTGAATAAGGGACAGAGGAAGAAGAGGACAACCTTCATATTGCCGGGGATAATCAATAACTGTAACATCATACTCACAGAGGACCTCTGCAAATTGGCTTCTCTTATCACCTTCTCTAAAATTGAAGGCAAGAAAAGAAGAATCAGCAAATTCTTCATGCAGCTCAGTTACAATTTCACGCAAATAAATCTGGTACATTCCATCTGACAGAACCTCGGTTGAGAAACATGAATCAAAAACTGCACATAGAAAACAGAAAATGTAATGTCGCACACATCAAATACAAAACAGAGAAAGACATAAAAAAAAACCGTAATATTTTTCCTGAGGAATTAAAGATAGAGAGCAATACCAACCATAAACTCTTTCAACAAATTCCAGCAATCCATTTGGAGGTCGCCTATAGAAGAATCTACTGAATAGTGACATTTCCTGAACCGGTAATACCTCTCAGAGAGTCAGAATAAACTACTCCATGCTGCAAGTTTATCCTGCCACATATTATATCATGCAAACTTTTGGACCATTTGTAACATTTGAAACAAAGATTTCCAGAGGACTCCCAGGGGGCAAACAGCAGCATAAGACCTGAAAATGTGACCTTTGCATAAGAGAAACATAAATTGCACACTTTCATAGGCAATAGTCATTGCTGCTTCAAGAAATGGAACTTTAAATAGGTAGATACAATTTGATAATACACAGGTTATGTGTACATGTATAGGAACCTTAAGAAGATGACAACCGTCTGCACAGGCATCATTAGAGATGACAGATCTCTACCACATTTTTTGGGGGTTATATTTCACAAAAAACAAGTACAATAACCAAATGCAGCTACCTATATTGAAAAAAAACTATAGTATCAAAGAGTCACGTACGTGCTTGGCATTTAACAGTTAAACTACCTGTTTCTGGTTCTACATCTAAGTTGTCATTTGGTGTCACAAGGAGACACTGTTTGAATTCATCACAAAATCCTCCATCAGAAAAACCCAAAAGAGAAAGTTGAAGAGTAGTTACCACATTCTTTGAACCTAGAGTTTGAGAAATGCTTTTTAGAAATCCAAACATATTCTCCCTTTATTCAACTGCACGGAAGTTATAAACACCTTATTCAAATAAACAGATGTCAAGGACTTGGAAACCAATACAATTCGCCTGAACACGAAGGTATTCAATATGCACCCAGTTGAAGCATCTATAAGCAAACCTAAGTCTAATCTAGCAAGCAAGGGGGAACCCCCCCCCCCAAAAAAAAAAAAAAAAAAAAATATATATATATATATATATATATGTATGTGGACAAATAAATAATTCATCAACAACATGCAAAGCTATATATCCTTACCACAACCATGTGCTTTGCTCAAATACAAGGTGATTGCCACCTTCCCAAAGCCAACACTATGGAATAACTGTCTCACATGTGATCAGTACTCGTTGCTGCAGTTTGTCGTATAGTCTAGGAAGATACCAGGACAAGAGGAAGGCCAGAACACAAACATTTCCATAACCATGTTCCAAAAATCCATACATGGAAAAGAAGAAATGGGACAAGTTTGGAAGCAAGCTCAGAACTTACAAAAGACTCCTCATACTTCTCTAATTACTCTTCCATTGCCAGCAACTACTCAACCATTCTAATAGGTTTCCCCCAAGCTTGTAGAGACAAGATGGCCGCATTTTCAGCTGTAGGCCAACTGACCGAAAAGGTTACTGTTTTTTGAGGATATTATGCAGCATTTTCACCACTTTTACATGGCAACAGATGTCAATCAGTGCCAGGATTTGCAGCTGAGAATTCCTGCAACTACACCAACTGGAGTCTTCCAAAGAGACAGATACCTTGTAATAGAGCGTCAAGAAGCATTTACATATAAGCAAACAACTATCAACACTTGCAGATACAGACCCAATATTCCACCAAGTGTTCCACAATGCGAAAGTAGATCCCCAAGACATTTCCAGCAGATCCGGCTGCCTTGGAGTCCACTGCCGGTTAACCCAGCCTGAGAGCCTCCGGAAGGAGCCAAAACAAGGAAAAATCACAGGCCAGCAATGTTTCCACCGAGAAAGCAGGCAAAGGTTTTTCCCATCCCTGTTAAATCCAGAAACCCATAGGCAAACCACCGGTCACCTCTAGGCCGAACACGCACGACGGAGATGCCAGGTTCTAAGCATTGCCCTACTTCAGCCGGAGCGTAAACAGAATCCAACGGAAAGAGTGTGGGAACGAGACGGAGGTGGAACGAGAAGGGTCCGAAAAGGGCAGATCACATGGGGGCCAGGAAAAAGGAAGCTGAGAGAGAGATGGAAGCCTCACCGGGGGCCTACAACCAGTGGCGGAGAGGACGCGGACGACAGATGCCGCAGCTGGGGCAACGGCGAAGCGGAGGAGGAGAACACTCGAACAGGCACTCGGCGGGTCCGGAATGGCGGTCCGATAGCAGGAGGAGGGAGAGGGAGGGGGCGGGGGAGCACGAAATCGCGAGTTTTAACTACCGGATGAAGAGAATGGGAATGGCGTTCCGGAATTCAAATTTCGATGAGGGTGATACGGAGATCGGACTTTCCATGGAGACGAGCAAATCTGACGAAGATAAATCTGTGAATAACATGAATTTCGTTAGTCAATTTACCGGTCGAACTCCGATTGGTATTTTTTTTAAAAAAAAAAAAATCTAGTTACGGGTTATGAAATATTTGATAGAACACTAATAGATGGTTATGAACTTATGATTGGGTAATTTTACGAATATTGCAATGTTAAATTATCATCCGGAACAATTTCAAAATAGACAATCCAATAAAATTATAAATAAGTCCTAAGGTGGGTTTCTTTTTTCTGAAAATTACGAGTCATAAATACATATGAAGAATATAAAAAATGGAGAAGGGCCACTTGAAATATCGCTTCTTGTCAAAGGGTTATACGGCACATGAGGATGCAGATTTAAGGATAAGGATAGTGATCTATGTTATCCTTTTTATTTAGGACGAGGAAAAGAAATGGGTGTTTCCACATTTTGTAATCCAATTACTTATCCCTTTTATTTAAGAATATTATGCTGCACACCCTCTTACAATTTTGGAGTTAATTCACAAAATCTCTATATATATTTTACACAAAAAATCTTTAAAGCAAGGTACTAATAATTACCATGGTTCTACTTATAACCCTCATTCATTTATTTGATCAACTAGCCATATATTGAATATATATTTAACATTATTTATGCCAAGCCCCGAGAAATATTTTTTCTTTCTTTCAAGAACGAGAACGCAACAGTGGGAACAACTTAACTTATCTAAAGCAAGAAAATACACACATAACATATATTCAATTTCTCATTTAAAGCTCAAAACTTGATTCTTCTTGTAACATAATTCCAGAATTATAACTCCTCCTGATTCATACATAGACTAACATAATTTTACTGAAATTCATACTAATCATAATTAACCTACCGAGAATAGTTTAAAGCAAATTCTAACACTAAGTTGATCTTTACCGTGAACACTTCAAACACCAATGTGATCCATCTGCTCAAACTTTGAACTTTCAAGATATTTCCTCAAATTGCCTAAAAAACATGTATGGATTTTTATGAAACCAGGGCTCAATTGAACAATTTGCAAATTCCTATAAGCACAATTTCAAAACCATATTTCCAATTGTTTGCTTAGATTCCCTTAAGCACGATGACAAAACCTTATTTTCAATTATTTATAGTATATATATATTGGATTATCATAAAATCAAAATTACTAAACCAGTATGCTCAAAAATCGATTACCATTAGGTGGCTAATCAATTATCTAACAACCATAAATATAAGGATGCTTGAAAATTGATTACCACTAGACAATAATGGATTATTGAGAAACAACCAATTGATTAACTCACTGGTATAAGTGATTACCTTGGGATCTGTATCCTAAAAGAGACCCAAATCCAACATCATCGTCCACGAGTCCGAAGACTCGGAAGGGTACACACGTGGTCTAAAGAGATAAACAAGTAATAAAAGTAATTATAATATAAATTAAAGTTTCATTATTAATGGTATAATGTCCTAATTTACAATACAGTATAGAATTAAAGTACAACACACCATGGGACATATCTCAAGATAGTACAAAAAAAAAGAAACTAACTACTAGTATACAGAACACCACCACGCCCAAGGACAGGGGTCATGGTCAACTCTATCTCCACGATCTCACACCTGAAAAAGTAGGGGATGAGCCTTAAGAAGTCACAGGCTCAATAGTGGTCCTCCGATCCCACGCTCGGCCAAACCACAACAAGCACAATATATAAATAATAAAGTACAGTAATCTATCACAACAAAAGCTAGAAGGAACACAAGCGACGTTGCCTCACACTACCAAGAAATCTACTGCATTGCTAACAACTAATAAATCTCACTAGCTATCATGGAACCAAAAGTATAAACCATCATAGCTGCCACGTCCGGCTACCAACTGCCAACATGGATAAAACCATATAAATAGGTACCATACGAGCCAAAACCATGAGAGACGGCTGACTCAGTGCCACACACATGCGGACCTAGTTGAGTCAACTTGAGAAGTTGACTTCTGGTCTGGACACAACACACTGGCAATAGTGACAAACAAAAAAACCATCGATCTTGCAGTTAAGATGCCCACTGGCATCTCAACATCTAACTACTACTCCATGCCTAACCATCCTACTCTCGAGTGAGGCTAGTGAAGCTATGTCATACAACTGGTAAACCACAAACAACACAAGCAACAACCCCCGCGCCTATCCACCTCTACTCAGCTCCAAAACCTCATAGGGTAAGGCATGTGAGAGAACAAAGGGATTATCTGGGGACCATGCACATCTACATGATATCCACACCCCCAGCCATGAATGCACTCAAGTGGATGACATTACGCTGCCCCTAGCCATATTTTCCCCTACTTGGATGTAGGCTCAACTAAGGGTTCCAAGAAGATGGCACTAGACCTTTTCAATGCAATCAACACAAGGACCAAACCACATCGTCACTCACAGCTCGAAGCACACAATATTGGGGTACCCAACTAATGGGTGTCACACTAGGACAATAGCATCGACAGTCAGCAAACTCACGGTACACAGGAAACCACAAGAAAGCTGATCCACAACACATTGCCTTGGAACATGGTGACCACAAGGACTACAATTGTCACAAGCACATATCCCTTACACAAACGCATCCCCAATGCATCTAAGACCACAACTATGTCCCTTCCTTGTCAATACAACCATAGAGTCACCTCTGACAGATAAATAGAAGGTCGTCCATCAATGACCAAAACCCCAAATAACGTGCCAAACACAACACACTTGGACACCATGCTAGAAACACCTTAGCACAACACTGAGGGTATAATTATCCACTAGAATGTTGCCAGATATCAACAAGTAAAATGGAGAAACAACACACCTAGTCGTGCAGACACTAGCAAGTCAGGGAGTCCAACTCCCATGACTGGGCCTTAGATCCATAGATAAATACAAACGACAGACAAACCATACTACTAAGGTCAAAAGAGACCTCTAATTGAGGATATGATACTGGAGCCTATCGCGACTAGAATACAGCAACAGACCCAACCACATTGAACATAAGAACGTGACACCGAGCACTATCATGTTAATAACGCGATGTCTACCCCCGACGCGTTCACAAACCAATGAGACACATTGTCTGCAGAACTGACTCAAAATGTGACATTGACCCCCGAAGTATTCAGAACATGACGACCAGGTCAGTGGCATCCACACCCAATTGCATTAAGAATGCAACCACTGTATTGTCACGTTCATATACAATGCCCTAAGTCTAACTAGACCCATGTTGAAATGGCCAATTTGGCCCAAAAATCACTCAAAGAATACTTAAAATGTAGGGAGGAAGAAGAGGAAAATGCTCCTCTGGTCTCAAACACCATAGAAATCTCCTTAATCATGATCTAGCTCAATGAGAACACCAAGAGCGCCTCACACATTATTCACATGAAGCTTTGTAACGGCCCCGACGCCCGGACCCCCGGCTCCCGCCAAGAATTCGACTGTCGGCACCACCGCCCACGGATCCGAAGACCCGGAAGGGCTAACGAAATAGTCTAACAAGATATGTAACAGAAGTAAGCAACGACAACAAGCACTAAAATGTAATAACAATTGAAGGAAAAGCGTCCAACACTAGTACAAGTCTAGTACAGTTCCAAAGTAACAAAGTACAAGTGCAGAAAGAAAAGGAATAACAGATCCCTTAGGGGCATACCCCGAGGGTGATGAAACAAGTACGAAGGGAACACTACTCATGGAAGACGTCGTCTACTACGGCCCCATCTCCTCAGCCTGCCGCGGAGGGTACTGCTGTGAAGTCTCACTTGTAAAGAAGGGGATGAGCTTCACGAAGAAGCCCAATAGGGACTACCAATCTCCCACTGGTTCTAACAAGCAGAATAGATATATGTTTATAACTGAAATTAAGCAAGTAAATCTATTCTACTGATAGAGTAAGTGCGGAAGCGGAAAGTAACTACACAGCCATCGGTCTAAAACAAGCGTCAGGACCAGAAACCTGTGTAAACCATGGCACAAAAACGAACCCAAGGCTGCAAACATAGACAGTGAACAACTGCCTGGACAAAGACATTAGTCACAGAACAACTACTACTAGTCAACCGGTCAGGTGCGCCACACGCCTTATCCTCGACCACCAGTCTATGTGTAGCACCTCCCGTCGGAGTGAGACACATAACTAAAGTAACACACAACTGTCATAGTCTGGCCGGACTACGATCCCACGCCTAGCCCCTCTAAATGGTACCGAAACCATGTAGAGTAAGGCAGTGAGAAGAACTAGTTGATCTGCACCGGAAGTACACCAAAACCACATCGGCGTCCCAGACTCAGCTAAGAGAGCTCTGCAAACGACTCAACGTCGTTGTCCCCACTGTTTTCCCCTCAGCTACCAGTGTCCTAAGCTCGAGCACACCCACCGCTTGGAGAACTCCCTCAACGGCGCGTGGGGACAGGTGTCTAGGTAACGGTAACAACCTCTCAACAGACAAGCCCACAAGTGCCAAGCACCGAACGAACGACTAGTGTAGGACCGTGCTAGGAATAGCACAGGTGCCAAGAAACAGAGTCGCAGTGGAACAGACACTCCGAACAGGTCGCATGTCACTCTCTATATGAGAAGGCGACAGGGTCACCGTCGCGTTCTCACAGAAGGTGACACAAGGGTTGTCGCCACCTGAAGACCTCACCCAGTCTGTCACGATCTGGGTCTGAAGGCGATAGGGAAATTGTCACTATCTAGGTCGCGACAAGGGCATTATCGCGACCACAAACAGATATTCGGGTGACCACCCGAGACCTCCCACAACCCACAGGGAAAACCAGGTCAGAAGGCGACGACCACCCTGTCGCGACCAGAACGCGACAGGGTGACCGTCGCTACCTGACCAGAAAGCAACGAGGCGATACGTCGCGTTCTGGGTCGTGACAGAAACCTTATTGCAACCACAAACAGAGGCTCGGGTGCCAACCCGAGACCTCCTAAAACGCCTCAAAAACAGAAGTCCGGTGTGCACAGAGGGAGGGGAGCATGGAGGACGATGTAAATACATGATATAAGCTCAAACCACCCTCATCCACACCCATGCATGTCAAGGATATGCATCTACACTCCAAAGACCTCGCAAGCATGATGAAACACTCAAACCCAACTCACAATTCAAACACAATAAGCCAAACAAGCAATCCACACTCCTAGCATTCTTCTACTGGCTTGGAGGAAGGGGTTGGAGGCCCTAATATGGTAGAACTAGGGGGAAGACAAGGGGTCCCTACCTCAAAATGAAGAGCCAACCCGTTGGGGTCTTCTCGTGTGCATGCCCACCTCCTCCTCAATCCAAGCTCCACGCTCACGGCGTCCACGAGCAACAAACGTCCTCCTACAAGCCGAGGGAGATGTCACACGTCGAGGAGGGGAATGCCACACCGAGAAAGAACACCACGCCAAGAAGGACACTCCTCACACCACCAACACCCTCACACTCTCCCCACAGAGCAAACACACACCATGGGAAGGTGCGACTCCCACGTGCCACCCCAGTCTAGGCAACATGCTCTCAACAAGTCCTCGAGGGTCTGTATGGTCCTCTCCGACTGCCCGTCTGTCTGTGGGTGGTAGGCTAAACTCAACCTCAACTTGGTGCCAAGTGCCCGCTGAAAGCTGCGCCAGAAACGAGAAGTGAACCTCGGATCTCTATCTGAGACAATAGAGACCGGGGTTCCGTGCAAAGGCAGCACTCTGTCCACAAACAACCGAGCCAGTCTGTCCATTGACCACGCTGCTCTGACTGGTAGGAAGCAAGCTGTCTTCGTCAGCCTGTCGACGATGACCCAAGCCTCCGAGAAGGCCCTAATTGGGTGGACCTTGTTGTGACTTGGGGTGTTGTGTACCTTGTGTGGTAAGTGTGGATTGGGTTGGTTGTGAGCTTCCTTCTCCTTCTCCTTTCTTCATTGAGCTTTTCCCCTTTCTTCTTGTATGGTGTGCTCCTCTTCATCGGCTCATGAAGGAGGTCGAGCTCGGCTCATGGGCGGCTGTCCCGATGTTCGGATTCTTGGTGGGAGCCGAGGGTCCGGGCATCGGGGTCATTTCAAACGACCTCGACGCCCGGACCCTCGGCTCCCACCAAGAATCCGAACATCGGGACTGCCACCCACGGGTCCGGAGACCCGGAAGGGCTAACGGATCGGTCTAACAAGATATGTAATAGAGATAAATAACAACAAATGTACTAAAGTGCACCACAAGTGGAAGAAAAAGGTCCAACACTAAGTAACAGTCTAGTACAGTCCCAAAGTAAATAAAGTACAAGCATTGAATAAAAAAGGGAAATAACACGTCCCTTAGGGGCATACCCCGAGGGTGAAGTACAACTGCTGGGGGAACACTGCTCACTAGGGATGTCGTCTACTATGGCCCCATCTCCTCAGTCCGCTGCGGAGGGAACTGCTGTGAAGTCTCACTTGCAAAAGAGGGAGTGAGCTTCATGAAGAAGCCCAATAGGGACTACCAATCTCCCACTGGTTCTAACAGTAGAAAAGAACTAAGTGCAGTAATTAAATAAAGCAGTAAATTTTATTCTACTAAACAGAGTCAAGTGCGGAAGCGTGAAAGAAACTACACGGTCAACGGTCTAGGCTACACGGCGGGATCGAAAAACCCGTGTAAAACACGACACCAAAGAAACCCAAGGCTGTAACACAGACAGTCAGGACTACCTGGACAAACACACTAGCTACAGTACACCACACTAGTCAGCCGGTCAAGTGCGCCACGCGCCTTACCCTCGACCAACGATCCATGTCTAGCACCTCCCGTCGGAGTGAGATGTAGAACTAAAGTAACCACAACTGTCGTAGTCTGGCCGGACTACGGTCCCACGTTTGGCCCCTCTAAATGGTTCCAGAACCACGTAGAGTGAGGCAGTGAGGAAGGACTAGCTGGTCCGCACCGAAAGAGCGCCACAACAACCTCGACGACCCAGACCCAGCTAAGAGAGCTCTACAAATGATTCTACGCCGCTATCTCCACCGTTTTCCCCTTCGCTCCAAGTTCGTGACTTGAGCATGCCCGCCACTCGGAGAACTCCCTCTAACATGTGCGCGGGGATGGGGGTCCCAGGTAACGGTAACAACTTGTCTTGCAGACAAGCCCTCAAGTGCCTATCACCGGGCGAAGAGAGACTGCACTAGGAACAACACAAGTGCTAAGAAAATCGAGTCACAGCGGAAGCAGAAAGTCAAAACCTATCGCCAGTCCCTCTCGGTCAGAGAGGCGATGCAGCGATACGTTGCGAACAGTACGCGACGATCCTGCCAGTCGCGACACGAAACCAGAAGGCGACCCTTGAGCCCGTCGCGATAAGAACGCGACGGCTAAGAGCGCCGCAACAACCTCGGGTCTTCTGACCGCGACACGTACCCCATCGTGATCCTATCGTGACGGAGGCGAACGTTGCGTTCCGACAAACCCTGAACTTCTGAACGCCACACACGTACCTCGTCGCATTTGCCAAACGCGACGGGTGCTGGGGCGCGTTCAAAGAGAACGCGACGCGATGATACGTCGCGACAAGGTTGCGACTGGGGAACCTGTCGTGACCTCAGCCGAGTGCCCAAACAAGGCAACCCTAACACCCCAAAACCACAACAAAAGATACAAAATGGGGAGGGGAGCATGACCAACGAAAGAAACAGCTCAATTAACATCAATCCACCCTTAGGAAACCCCATGCATGACAAGGAAGGTAAACTACACTAAAAATCCTCACATGCATACATGAGTCCCTCAACTCAAACCACCCATTCCAAGCATGGAAAACCACAGAGAAACAACACCCCATAAGAATCCACATGATACAATGACTACAATGCGCATCTAGCATGAAGTCTAAATGTCTTGGAGAAAGGGGATTGGTTTCCTAGCATGGTAGAACTAGGGGGAGGGTTTGGGTTCCCTACCTCAATATGAAGATCCACCCAATTAGGGTCTTCTCGTAGGCTTGCACCCCTCCACCTCCGAGCTCCAACGCTCCAAGAGCCGCCGTCCACGAGCCGAGCTCAACCTCCTTCATGAGCCGATGAAGAGGAGCACACCGTACAAGAAGAAAGGGGAAAATCTCAGTGAGGAAAGGAGAAGGAGAAGGAAGCTCACAACCAACCCAATCCACACTTACCACATAAGGTACACAACACCCCAAGTTACAACAAGGTCCACCCAAGCTCCTCACGGAGCCACCAAGCACAAAGGAATCGCCAGAGAGGGAAACACACAGAGAACAGGCGAAATGGGGCTTTTGCTCTCAGGCTTGGGCACTTAAACACATACGATGAGAACGCGATGGACCTAGTCGTCGCGTTAGCAAAGCTAACACGACACCCACCTACGTCGCGATCTGGAAGTGCCTGCGGCCCTGACGGTCAAAGCCACCACGTGGCATGCATGTAACACTGACATCTGATCGCGACGAACCAGTATGTCACGTTCAAGCATGCATGATGACACATGTCTCCACCGTTCAAATAGCTAAAAGACAAAACAACAGTCTACTGTCAGAGCCCTGTCGTGATAGGGGCAGCCGACGCGTTCTCATTCAGAACACGACGGTCACCTACGTCGCCTTCCGAAGATGATGGGTCGACATGTCATGACCACAGCCGAGAGAGCTGACCCTCAAAGGGGACAAGGATGTTACATGCACTATGCGGTCTACAACACTAACCGGGTACTCTGGCACTGACATCTGTTCAAGAGGGCCATCTATTCAAGCTTTGACTTCCAAGCTCTCTTACATTCAAAAGTTTTCTTTTGGGTGGCATTCTGCTGTTCTAGATTTTCTCTAGTCTACCCTCACCGTCAGGATGAGTCAGAGCTTCCATTCATACTTGTATCTCTTTCTGATTTTCTGTGTTTGCTCATATTTTTTAGCAGACACAGTGAGTTCATTTCTGTGTTGTAACCAGCAGGGGGTTTTGTTCCCTGTAGTGCCCCTCTATGAAGGGAAGACCTACGGTTGTAGGTGGTTGTAATACCCCTTCTAAGAAGGGAAGACTTGCTTGGGAGTAAGTGTGTTGTAATACCTCTCAGGTTGAGAGAAGGCCAAGTGTTCTTGGTAGTTAGTGAAAATCCCAAAGGGGTTTTTGGGGACTGGATGTAGGACTCCTAATTAATAGGAGGTCCAAACCAAGATAAATCCTTTGTGCACTTGTGTGATTGTTTCCGCCAAGTTTACACTTGTTTCACACACACTACACTAAATACTAACAATATTATCTAGTGCTATCTTACTTTCAGATAAAAATTTTAAAGTGCAAGAAGTCCTATTTACCCCCATCTAGGACATCTAAAGCTCCATCTCGATCCAACAAGTGGTATCAGAGTGAGGTCTTCTCAAAAGAATTGAAAGATTTGAGAAGAGATGGCAGTTGAAGCTCACAACTATGAAGGACAGTCTATTACAAGACCACCATTCTTTGATGGTGAAGATTACCAGTAGTGGAATATGATATTTGGAATGCTTCATCCGAGACACAAACTTTGATCTGTGGCAGGTAATAGAGCAATGTGATTTTTTTTTAATATAGCCGAAAAAGGAGTAGGTAGGGACGCCCTCACAGTGGAAGGGCCACTACCTTCCCGAGCGGCTAATAGCATGTTTTCCATATATGTGGTGAAAGAAATGGGGGGGGGGGGGGGGGAAGAGTACATGAGTGGGCTAGGGCCTAGTGGAAGGGTACCCTACCTTGTCAAGATGGTAGAGTTCCTTACATCAGTGGGGAGGTCGGCCTAAGAAGCCCAAGTGACAAGATGAGTGTAGGAAAGATCAAAACTAGCTAAGCAGTCCGCCACTTTGTTTGTTTCCCGAGGGGCATATGTAATTTCTGCCTTGAATTCTGGGTCATGCCAGCAATATCTTGCAGAATGCAAGCAAGATACCATGGACAAACCAACTGCCTTGTTACAATCTGAGTGAGCTGAAGTGAGTCTGTCTCAACCAAAACCTCAGAAGCTCCCGTTCTGCAGCAAATGGAAATGTCATCCCTTAGTGCAAGAGCCTCTGCAGCAAGACTAGAATTTAATCCATAGTAGGCCTTAGTAAAGGCAGAGCACATGTTGCCCTCATGATCACGGAGGATACCACCCCCTCCGGCTTCCCCGGATGTCCCCTTGAATGCGCCATCAACATTCAGTTTTAATCTCCCCTGTGGTGGAGTGAGCCATCGAACCACACTAGGGATGTTAGCTTTAAGATTCCCCTTCCCACTTGTCTTCTGATGGAGGACAGTTAACCATGTTGGCGGAATTTTCTGTAAATTAAAAGATGTGCAGATGGCTCGGATAGAGAGCATACTTCGATGGAGAATGTGTTTGCCCGACATTTCTTGACTTTGGAATCTTGCTCTGTTCCGACTGCACCATATTTCCCACAGAATCACCATGAAGGTGCAGCGTATGAGACGCCCAACAGTAGTAGTGGCAATTTCTCGGCTTGTTAAGAAGGAGGTTACTCCGTCCGCCACAACGGTGATGTCCGTGTTGCTGAATTGCAGAAAAGATGATAATTCTGACCACACCTGATTAGCTGTATTGCTTCTGAAAAACAAGTGTAAAACACTTTCTTCTTGAGGTTCTAGATAGCAGGAACACTTAGAACAGATGGGCACACCTTTGCTTTTAATTGTTTCATCCACCGGCACTATATTCAATACCAACCGCCATAATAGAATGGACCACTTGAGGGGAATATAGGGAGACCACAGGATAGTCCAGTGCTGAGAAGTTTCAGATTTGAGGAGTAAACGGACTGATTTCGCAGAGAATTTACCATCCATAGTGGAACACCAAATCCAAGTATCCTTGGCTTCATTAGTTGTCAAGAAGTGAGATAGAAGATGCCTGGGACAATGCCTGAGAGCGGTCTGTAGCTGAATACTCATCGGATCACTGAAGGCTTGCTGGATGGTGCTATTTTTATTAGGCATGTCAGTCCATATATCTTAAGGGATAAAATGTTTCAGAGGATTCTTCCCAGTCCATACATCAAACCAAAAATAAGCTTCAGGTCTGCTGTCCATTGAGATGATCTTGTGGTTCGCGTGGATAATCTGGGCTGCTTGTTGCCAAAGCTTCCTGTCCGCTGCCAACATGAAGGGAAAATGGGCTTCAGAATAATGGCGGTTGAAAAGGTGTTTACCTCTGAAGAATTTGGGCCAGAGGGAGTTGGTTGATAAGGCCCTCCACAACATCTTTGTTCTGAAGGCAATTTGCATGTGATGCAGATTTATAACCCCCAGTCCCCCGCTTTCTTTCGGTTGAGCGATAACATTCCAGTTCTTCTAGTGCCTCTTAGGGGATCCCTCATAAGAACCCCAGAAGAAGTTTGCAAGGAGTATGTGAAAAGCCTTCACAACGGTTGCCGGGATTGGCAAGGCGTTCATGGTGTAGATGGGGAGGGCGGACAGGACATGTTGTATGAGAATAAGTCTGCCCCAATAGATAGAAGTTCAGTTTTCCACCCTTGCAATTTCTTAACGTCCTGGAAATAATGTTGGCAAAATGGGCAGGCTTTTGGCGGCCAGTATAGATGGAAACCCCCAGGTATTTGATTGGCAATTTAGCACGAGAAAATCTCGTCGTCTTGCTGATTTTTGCAGAAGGCTGTCCGTAACATTGGGGGAAACATAAAAGTAGGGGTGTAAACGATCTGAGTCGAGCCGAGTTATAGTCTGTTCGAACTCGAGCTTGTTTACTTTTGCCAAGCTCGAACTCGGCTCGAAACTCGTCGAGCTTCTTCAAGCAATGCTCGAACTCGGCTCGTTACAAATTTTTGAAGCTCGAACTTGACTCGATGAACAACTCGTTTACTTAAACGAGTTTGTAAACGAGTTCGAACCCGAGCAAACTTGTAATTGAACTTAAATTTTAATACTTAAATAAATTTTATTTAAATGAATTCAACTGGAGCCAGTTTTCAAAGGGAGAAATTTTTTTTTTGAATTAAAAAGCCTGGAGGAACACGAGTTACTGAGAGGGTGAAGGGCCATTTTGTAAGCTTCCAATTGGGCATGTGGGCACTTTGTGGTAACCGATATGGGACTAAACAAGAAGTGTGGGAGAGGGAGGGGGGGGCATTGGATTGTAGGGGGTGGGTGGTCGGACATCGGAGCATGCCACCGCCGGACCGCTGTGGCGTCTAGTCCCGTTGGGAAGCTCTGGGAGCGGGGAGTGCTGCCTGCCGCGGTGTCCGTCGGGGAGACTCCGCCCAAGTGGGAAGCTCCAACGACCACCGCCGCCGCCGGAAGCTCCTTCCGGCCTTGGTGGAGTTGCTTGGCCCCGTGACACTCCGGGGGGCGGCATCGTGGTCACCGTCCGAAAACAACCAGGACAACCGCGCTGGTCTCGGAGATATGGGAAGTCTGGGATGGGCCGGATGGCGCTGCAAGCCGCCGGGATAGGTGTGTTGAGAGCCCACCGCGTTGGAAGGGGGGTGATGGTACGAGCGTCGCCGCCACTGCCGGAAGCTCCATCCGGCGTCGATGGAGGGTCCGCCGTGTTCGCCGGAGGCTCCGGTGACGCCTGTAGAGGCCCTCGGCCACGCCGGCGGGAACACCTGCTGGCTGCTGCACAGTGGGACTCGCGTTGGGAGGAAGAAGATGGTAGCATTGCTTAGGAACCTTGAAAGAATATATTTTGTGTTCATATACCTTTTGACATGATTTGCTTTAAACTAAATTTTATGCATAAACCCCTATTGAATAATTTGTTAGATTATACATTGTGTTATTAAATCTATTTATTTAAGCCTTCATAAGTATTTTATTGTAATAATAAATCTATAAAGATAAATAAATATAATTATATCCTTATTTATTATAAGAAATTTGAATATATTAATGAGTATATAAAAAGTTAACATTTATTTTAATAATAAATATTAAATAAATAGTTAACGAGTATTTAAACGAATTCTTACCGAGTACCTAATCAAACTCTTAACGAGTACTTAAACGAGTTGTTCGCGAGTATAATCGAGTCGAGTTCACATGTGTTTAGACTCGGCTCGTTTATGAACCGAGCTTTATTTTTGTTCAAGCTCGGCTCGTTTATCTAATAAACGAGTTCAGTTGAGTTTCTATCGAGCCGAGTGTCGAGCTACTTGCCGAACGTATCGGCTCGTTTACACCCCTACATAAAAGGAGCTTTTTTGCTTGTTGATTAGCTGACCATATGCCTCCTCATAATTCTTAAGAAAGGCCATGAGTCTACGCAAATGTCTCACTGAAGCATTAGAGAATATGATGGTATCATCCGCAAATAAAAGGTGGGAGACTGCCGGGCACCGGTGTTGGTTTGATACCAACCGCCACTGCTATGATTGAACAGGTTGGTAAGTCCCCTACTAAGAGCTTCTTCAGCAAGGATAAAGAGGGCAGGAGCCACCGGGTCCCCTTGCCTTAACCCTCTAGATGATTTGAAGAAACCATGCGTCTTGCCATTGAGCAGGATTGAAAACCAGCAATTGGATAGAAGTGGTTCGATGATGGAAATGGTCTGCATAGAAAACCCGAACCTGCTTAGGACTGCATATAGAAAGTCCCATTCCATTCTGTCGTACGCCTTGGCCATGTCCAACTTGATAATCAGATTCCCCCCTCTGCACTGCCTTCCAATGTGTTGGAGCAGATCTTTGGTAAGAAGGATATTTTCAGAAATGCTTCTCCCCTTAGTGAAGGCGCCTTGTTCCTCAGATATTAAGGATGGCAATAAGGTGCCAAGTCTGTCAGATAAGACTCTAGAAATTATTGTTAGAATGTGGAGCCCGAACTCTGAAGCAGATATCCATAAGGGGTTAGGCCCCCGGAAGCTAAATTTTGACTGAGTGTTGCAGGCGGACTCAGCATTCGACCGCCACAGCCGAAGTCAGAAATGAAGCAGTCGATTGAACGATTCGACTCATGCAGTCGAATGTCAGATGTGAATGATTCGACTCATGCAGTCGAATGTCAGATGTGAATGATTCGACTCATGCAGTTGAATGTCAGCATGAAGGATTCGACTCATGCAGTCGAATGTCAAATATGAAGCATTCGACTCCCTCTTACCAGGACATGACTTTGCAGTTCTGAGGCGATTCAGAGGCAGGACACTTTTGCCTTGTGTGTCTCGATTGTGGTGCCCCTTCCTCCTAGTATATAAAGGGGGGTTTTGTCCTCTTTGTAGGTGTGTGTTTTTCTTACAGAAGAAGTATTGATAGCTGCTGTGGCCGTGGACGTAGGAAGGCTTCTTGCCTCCGAACCACGTAAAATCTGGTGTTCCTGTGTTCTTCTTTCTACCTCCTCCTATCTCTCTCTGGTATCTACGAGTGGGTAGTGTGAGAGAGAGTTGTTGCTGATCAGAGTGTTACCTCCTAACAATTATTTTGTACAAAAAGTTAGAAAGACTGATCGGTCTGAATTCTGAACAAGTCTTCGGGTTTTCAACTTTTGGAATTAGAGCAATGTGATTATACTATACTTTATGATGGCACTTTTGCTTTATCTATAGCCGATAAAAGAAATATGTCTCTAAATTATAAGACTAAAAACTATTTACGTTGTACATTATCTAAAAAGAAATTTAATAGATTATCCACATGTAAAACTGCTAAGGACATGTGGGATATACTAAAAGTAACATATGAAAGAATATATAAATTAAAGCAAACTAGAATATATATTCTTGTCTCTCAATATGAACAGTTTAAAATGTTGCCAAATGAAAATATTACTCAAATGTACAATAGATTTATCAATATAATAGTTGGTCTACGTTCACTAGGTAAAAAACTTACTAATGAAGAAACAATCAGAAAAATTCTTAGATCATTAACTCATTCTTGGGCTCCTAAAGTTACTACTATTGAAGAAGTGCATGATCTTACAGAACTTTCTATAGATTAATTAATTGGTTCTCTAGTGGCTCATGAAATTAACATGGAAAGATTTTTTGAAAGCTCTTCGAAAAAGAAAATACCAAATACTTTGAAAGTTGTAGATTCTTCCTCTTCATCTTCTGAAGATTCGAAGGATAAATCTAAAGACAGCAATGATGAAGCAATGTTTTCTAGAAGACTTCAGAGAATCCTTACTAAGAAGAAGAAGTATGGACCCAAGAGATACTTCAAGAAGGACAAGAAGAGCAAGAAACCAATATACTATGAATGTAAGCAGCTAGGACACTTCAAAATTCAATGTCCAAAACTCAAAATAAAAGATCAGACTGACAAGCATGGGAAAAAGAAATGTAAAGAAAGAAAGTTTAGAAAATACAAGAAGAAAGTAATGTCAGTAGCTTGGGACAATGAGGAAGCAACAAGTTCAGACTCATCAAGCTTAGAATCAGAAGAAGAAGAAGAACAAGTAAATCTAACTCTCATGGCAGGACTAGATCAGGTAAATTTTGAAACCTCTTTTACTTCATGTTTAGAATCTGATTCAGATAGTTTAGAAGATGTTTTTAATGAGTTGTATGATAAATACAAAATTGTAGTCAAACAAATAAAAATAGTTAAGCTAAATTTAATAAATCAAGAAAAATTCAACTCCTTTCTAAAAGTTGAAGTAGAAAGATTAGGACAACACTTAACTGAAACTAAAAGAACAAATGAACTATTATGTGAAGATTTAAAGACTAAAAATGGTAAAATCATGAAACTTTAATCAAATATAAATGAATTAAAAGATGAAGAAAAATTAAGAGAAGAAAATAAATATTTAAGACCTAGCATAGACAAAATCACAAACTGTAAAACATCCATAGTTGTAAAATTAAAAGGTGCTAGATCGGGTAAAAAGAAATATGGAGTAGGTTATACACCTCTAATAAATATAGAAGAAATTGTTTCCTCTACTGGCACCGGCTCACCTAGGGGACCTTGAGGACTACCCTGGGATCCTCCCTAGGGTCAGGTTCAAAAGATTGGCCCCAGTAGCACCCTAGGACACCATCGACAACATGTTAGGCTTGTTGCTGCAAAGTCTGTCTATGTGCATGAAGCAAGTTGCAATCGCATCAATTCCCCTTTCCATGTGTTCCCCCCTCCTATGTGAGGTGTAGTGAATGTAATCTTCCCTTCCACACGTCCACCCTCCCTGCATGGAGGTCTTTTTTTTGTTGTAATCTGGCCAGCACAAGCTCCATCGTCGCAAGACACAGTGGGCACATTTCTCCGCTCGCCCTCCATTTTCGGCCAAGTCTGGGTTTCTAATTCCAGCAAGGTAATCGGAGAATCATCCCTATTAGGTTCCTCATCAAGCTTTATATATAAGGTATCATCAAAGCTCAAAATAAATGAAAGGGTTGCTCTAGTACTAAACAAAATAAATCTTGAACTAGATTGGACAAGAAGAGTATCTTTTTTCACTCCACCTTCTTCAGTAGTTTTTTAGTGCTTGTAGTCGGCCTTGTCTTTTCTGACCACTCTGATGTTTGTCTTGTGGAGCTTGTTTAGTCAGTAGAGGATAGTCGGAAATCCTATGGTCCCAGCCCCCACAACGTAGACATGTGCCTTGTTTCATCCAACACTCTGTAGTTTTGTGACCAGGCTTGTCACAATGCTTGTAGTTCTCTTTGGATATTGGAGTAGTGGGGGATGCTAAACTTTCTGCTTCCCGTTAGTTTCTTCTCTTGAGATGGTTCTTCCTTACCATAATTTGGCCACTTCTTTCCATTTGTGATCTTCAGATTTATAGGACTAGTTGCTTGCTCCTTTTTAATCATCCTTCCCTTGATCTGGTCATTCATGTCAATGGCATCCTCCATTGCTTGAGCTTTCTTCACTATGTCATCATATGTTTGTATGTCCATGGGGACCAGTTGAGTGATGTATTGAAGTTTTAGCCCATTCAAGAACCTCTTGGTCTTCATCTTCTCAGTACTTACTAAGTGATTAGCATAAAGACCTAGTCTGGAGAATTAGGCCTCATATTCTATTACAATCAGGTTCCTTTGTTTCAACAAGGCAAATTCCATTGCATTATTCCCTTGAACTATTTTAGAGAAGTAGCTGCTATTAAAGAACTTCTTGAATTCATCCCAAGTGGCTTGGACATCAACTCAAGTGGCTTCTATTGATTCCCACCATGCTCTGACATCATTTTCCAGCTAAAAAGTAGCCAACATGACCTTATCTTGATCAATATATTGCATGACTTGAAAGACCCATTCAATTTTCTTCACCCGGTGCTTAGCCTCATCTAGGTAATGGATCCACTGAAGCTTGGTAGTTTCATCCTCCTAAAGTTCATGTGGAGATCACTAGCTCTACAGTTTCACCCACCTTAGGCACCTTATAGTGGTGCTGAAGTCAAGTCTTGAATGGTTTGTTACATCTCTTAATTGAGCACATTTCACAATCATCTTAAAGGTCAAATTTCCTCAAAATAATTGCGATGGTTAGAGATCTTTCTATATCATCGTTTAATGTGTCATAAATTGTAAAGTTATAACACTTTTAAAACCTAGCCTAGACTCTATCTAATCTCATCATAGGAAGAGATATTGACACCATTTCAAAGTACTAAAGCAGTCAAACTTGATCTTGGATTGCCTAGGTCTCAATGAAGCATAAGCTCTGATATCACAATTGTCATACCCCAACGTGGATATCGAGACGTGATATATATATATATATATTATATATATATATGGGTTTTTTTATTTTAGGTCCATTTGTTGATCTTTTATTTATTTTTAGGTCCATTGACCAGAATAGTTATTTTTAGGTCCATTTGTATACTTTTCATTATTTGAAGGTCCTTACGTTGTCTTCCGTCATACCTCCGTTTGCGGAGGACGCCAGGTACGAAAAGGGCGAAATCGGGGTATCACCGCGAAGGGGAGATCGCCGGCGCGAGCATCGAAGGAGGCGCATCACCGGCGCGAGATCGCCGGCACGAGCAGCGAAAGAGCTTGGGGGGAGCGAGATTGGCGCGAGCAGCGAAGGAGGCTGGGGCGAGCGACATCACCACGAGGGTTTGATCGCTGAGAACGTCGGCTCGAGCTTCGGCAGGGCTGGGGGGAGCGAGGTCACCCAGGTGAGGCCTCGCCCTTTCACCTTATGAAATCTCTCAGATGAGGCCACCACCGGCGGCCGGATCTAGCGCCCACATCCGTCGGCTGTGTATCCGGACATGTTCAAGTCCAGGTTCTTCGGCGATAAAATGTCTGTCCTCGGCCGACGGCGTGAAAGCTCGAGCATCCAAACCTGCAGGGAGGAAGACAGAGACAGAGGGATAGACGATGTTGCTCTCGCGTTGCTCCTCGATTCGAGTAGAGGTGAGAGGAGGTACATCCAGGACTGGAGGAGGATACAAGATGACCTCGGCGGAGGCAGAGGTGAGTGTAGACACCCATTTCTGGCCCATAAGTCGAGCAAAATCCCTTGTCGTATCATTGACGCCCCACGTTGGCTCATCATCGTCAAGCTGGCTTTCTCCGATCATGACATCATTCCCATTAGTTCATCGCCCTGGAGGACTCTTCCTGGTCAAATCAATCTCTTCCACTAAAAGCTCTCTGAGTATAAGTCCGATGTTTCATCCTGAAGGCTGTGCATGGCTATTGGACATTTTATGGTCAAAATGCAGAAAAATACCAGAAGACGACAGGCCATGTGTCGCCTTCTTAAAAACGACATACCCCATGTCACCTTGATAATTCCACATTTTAAATCCCTCAAAAAACGAAAATAACTCAAGTCAGCATTCATATGAGGAAGGCGACATGTCGAGCCGGCGCCTTCAGGAAGGCGACAAGATGGCTGTCGCATTCTGGGCCTTAAATAGGAAACTCAATCCGAGGCTAATTTGGACCCATGCTATTGATGGTAACTGCTTCTTTTGGACGTCCAAATCAAGTCCAAATCCTCTCAAATTCGGAGCAGGCCTTCCTAACATGTTCCTTTCCGAGTTCCAATAGCCCTTGCACAGCTATACTTGCCCAGAGTCGGACTCTTGCCCATATTCCTCTCAGACCCGAGTTGGGAATAATCATCCATAAGTACCTCGTCTCTGCATCTTTTAGGGCAAGGCCGGATCATTAGTTCGCAGAGCAAGAGAGCTTTCTCTTCCACGAAGAGAGTTCTCCTCCAGACGACTCAAAAGAGCCCTCCAGGGCGTTTTCCCAGCGGCTATCCAATTCTCTCTCCCTTTTCTTCTTTATTTCATCAATTTCATGCATGCATAGTTCGTTTTTTCTTCTAGTTTAGCATTAGAACACGACACACACACCCATCTTGGTACCCCAGGGGTTAAAAACCCCAATCCTGTGAGTTCCCCCCATAATAGTTCATGTACATGCACTTTTCATTGAATAGATCTATTGCACACGAATTCTAATGGGTTTTCCTTGTGTTTAAATCATCTTGGAAGGTTTTTAAAGGTTAGAACGAAGTGAGGCTCCTGTCCCTTGGTCGGCTGAGGAGCAGGAAGACGAGAATCCACATCTCTGTCCCTCTAAAGAGAAGGCGACAAGACCACTGTCGCGTTCAAGAAGGCGCCTTAGCCTCTGTCGCGTTCAGGAAAAAGGAAAGCGACACCGCATCTGTCGCTTTGTCAGGTACTCCTTCTACTTCACCTTTCTTTTCCAAGGTAGTCAGCCCTCCACGTCTACATCTACGAGGCGATTACTCTGGTGGCGATCACATTATTTTCCTAATCTCTACACCTTCACAATCCATTTCAAAAGGGGATACAAATCCCGTGATTACAGTGAGGAACGACCAGTTCCACGTTATCCACAAGGTTCCCGCCAGCGATACCCCAGGTGAGGCCTCGCAAGTCTGTTTAACATGATTTCGTTGTTTAACATGCATCCAGGTGCCTAACAACCAAAATTTCTGAAAAGAATGTTTACAGTTTAGTATCATGCCATTTTCCATCTTTTCCAAATACAAGGGCAAGCTAGAACGCTGAAAAATAGGAAAGAGGGGTCTAACTTAGATCTCATGAATCATTAATTCATGCTTCTATGATCTATATATATGTATTCATGATCCAACCGAGATTTTAATTTGATGGAAATCCGTGCATGTGGTGAGACCATGATAGATTGATAGACCATATGCTCAAAACGCTATCCGTGCTAATTTCTGGGTACAGTTTAATTACAAAAAATCAAGTTTTCTATTAGTTTTGACTTATACTACAGTGATATTCAGATGCATATAGAGGAGAGATCTGAATTCAAACTTTAATGAACACTCTCAACTCATAACATATCTTCTCCCCCACCCTAGAATTTCCAATTATTTTTTGCGCACTCTATCGAATTAACTCGGTCTTTGTGGTTATCAGCTAGTGGAGAAGGATATCGAGGGGTCCATCGTGTGGTTTTGGAAGGCAATAAATGCGGGGGACAGGGTCGACAGCGCACTCAAGGACATGGCCGTGGTGATGAAGCAGTGGGACAGAGCGGAGGAGGGCATCGAGGCTATCAAGCAGCGGGACAGAGCGGGCTGGGGCAGTGTAAAGGGTTTGTGGTGAAAATAAAGAACCGTTCACTGCGACGGTGAAAATTTTTTTTGGACCTAAAAATAAGTATGGGTGGGGAATGGATCGGTTGTTAAAATGAATTGGTCAATGGACCTAAAAATAAGTAACCGGTCAAGAAATAGATCGGTTGTTGATTACACCTATATATATATATATACACTCAAAATTGAGTGCAAAACAATCAACTAATACTTTTATTGATCTTAAATCTCTAAGGAATGACAAACCAGCTGAAGGGCACAATAAGGAAATAGTTTCATATGATCACTTAAACACAAGATTTTAAAACAAACTCATATTACTTAAGTTAGCTACATGCCAAAATTATACAAGCCATTAACAAGAGTTTATAACCCTCATAATGGAGAGAAGGCCATCAACAATTAAACCAAAAAAGGGATCCTCCTAAGAACTTGGAGCTGTTGACAATAAAAGCCAAATGGACTCTCGGCAGGCAACCCAATCCCAGAAGGCTCCTAGTCCTGAGAGTCAATTGATTGGGGGTCACCTACAAAATAATTAAAATTCTAAAGCGAGCATAAAATGCCCAACAAGGTTTACCTCTTAACAACAATCCAAATTAACTGATTACTAGGAGATGATCACAATAAGAAGTCAGGAATAATCATTTAAAGTATGATTCTTTTTCAAAAATGAGATTTCAGTAAGCATGAGTCATGTAATAAGCTAGCCATTAACAAACATGTTCAAAAGTGTCATGAAAAGTAACAAACATTTACGCATATAAAGTGCCATTCGAGCATTCAAATCAAGCATATAGCATTTCATGTCTAAACACCTGATCATGCACTCTTCAGGTGGCCAACAATAGTTTTTAGATGCTCCTCCTAGGACCAGATCAGGGCCCCTAGTGCAAGGCATAAGTCTTAGAGAGATCCAAGACCCCAATTATACTCATTTGACAATTCATGCATTTAAATGGCCAAGAATTCTAAAAAGGTAATTCAAAGTTTATAGTAAGTGATTTTCCAAGGAAAATATAGCACAATAATTGCAATAAATATGACCCTAAGTGTGCTTACAGAAGAAAAAGGAATTATTCTAGAATAATCAGTGAACTAGATTAAAGGTTTAATGGCTTAAAATAAGTCAAATTTGATTCTAATGTAAGTCTAAGAGTCAATTTCAAAATAACCCTAGAAGTCATTTTGAAATGTGTCAAAGAGTAAGTCGATTCATGGCTTGTGTCTGGGAGTCAATTTGAGTCTAGGAGTAGATTTGAGTCTGGAAGTTAATTTAAGTTGGGAGTCCATTTTTTGGGTTTAGTAACAAAAGACTCGATTCTATCTAAGACACAAATCTAATGAGATGTGATTCTCAATGAGACTCGACAACCTAAGACTCGATTATATGAGACTTGATTTCTAAAACTCACTAATCATGAGACTCAAATTTTTGACATGCATGGGACTTGATAGCATGAGACTCGATTTCTAACTAGTCTTGAAACTCAATTACATGAGACTTGGTTTCTGAGACTCAATAATCATGAGACTAGATTTTTGGACATACATGGGACTTGATAGTATGAGACTAGATTTCTAGCTAGTTGTAAGACTCTATTACATAAAACTTGAATTTTGAGACTCAATAGTCATGAGACTTGATTTCCATAACATGTTGGGGCTTGAATTTATGACATTTCTAACAATGGGACTTTAATTCCTTAACAGTAATTCAATAGGAATAAGCATACTTTAATCATCATCGTTAACTTGTTATACATACAAGGGTTCAGAATCCATCAAATAGTGAAGAGTAAGGTTGGATCTCACAAAAAAAAACCCTAACTTTTCACAAGTATCGTCAAAGATGAATTCATGAATAGGATCAAATATAAATATTGGTATTGGAATTCAAAGAAACTCTAAACTGATGTCAAACTTCAAGGCAAACTCTAAACTACAACTTGATGAAAAGCATGATCCATGGCTTTAAATTCATGTTCTTATAGAAATATCATTCATAGCCATGTCTATCAAGAAGATTATCAATCTTATGGAAATACAAATAGTACAAGCCAAAGAACATGATACTTTCATAACTTGGCTTGTTTAAGGGTACCTACCTTCATTCAGAATGCTCAGATCCTAAAAGTTAGGGGTTCTTTTGTGACGGTCCTCTCCGTTCAGGCCCGTTAACCCAATAATGTGCCCGACACGACTCCACCTCCCGCGAACAGGCCGTGGCCTCGCAAGGGATATCAACACACACATGTCCGTGGAAATATGAAAGAACACGTTGAACATATTCCATATCTTACATAGATTCACATAGAAATGTACATGTTCAGTTCTGAACTAAAGTCATGGTACAAGGTACAACTGCCTGGGACAAACCTCAAGGCACAACAAGTAGAAATATTACTCTGCTGGTGGCGTCGGCCCAACTCCGCTACGGTGCGGTTCCGAACTAGAAGAGGGACGGGAACCCTCCTGTTCTCCTTCACTTGGAAGAAAAAGGGGTGAGCCTCACAAGTCACTGGCTCAGTAGGGTAACTCCCCAAAAGCCGAGAGAAACAATGTACATCAAGTAAAGTAAGCAAAGCTTATAAGCAATTAAAATATATCACCGCCTATGCATGATACTACAACTGTAAATAAATAAATAAACGGCAAACCGCGTACACATGTACAAGCTAAAGAAGGGTACGTCGCACACAAGTCACAAGAACTGGTTCAGGACACCAGCCATAGACCCGGGCAAACAACCTAAGACTACCTCTCAGCCTCGCAGCCACGGACGAAAGGTCTAGCTACCGCTCTACCTCAATAAGGTCAAGAAACTGTGGAGACCAACCAACACCACTCTTGCAGACCACACAGTTGCAGGCCCAAGCCTGACACCTTTAGGGACTCCAGCCCGAGCTCCCTAAAGTGAGGTACTATAATTGGACTAGCTGGGGACCAGTATGTCTACTGGTGTCCGTCCCCCAACCACGAGTGCGCTACAAGCGACCGCACACCCACAAGCACAAGTCACTGCCCACTGTCGTCTTTCCCTCAGCCGAACGTACAACTCAAACTCAAGAGTGAGGGTGTCCAGGAAGATGACACAAACCTTGATGGTACACACCGTACCGGGACAAACCCCGAGCACCTGGTGCTTGGCTCACAAAGAACCTGGGGTATCCAACTTGAGAGGTAACCACGGAAGGCGTTAACAACCCAACTTGCCATGCACACACAAGCAAGCAAACCCATCGTTTCCAATCACTGTATAAGCCAATACACCCTTTACAAACCTTACATTGTGTAACCATCACTGCCCAAGCAATGTTCGATAGAAAACAGACTGACTAGACACAGAACCCTAGAGCTCGGGTGGCCACATTCTAAATCACGACCAACACACTGGACGCCATTCAAAGATTGAATCGTGACAAAATAACTTGTTGCCTTCAGACCTGAAAACGCAACGTCTGAATCCGTCACCTTTCAAACTGAAGAACCAAAACCTACACCTTCATTCCGGAAATCACACAAACCACTCATACATGATGTAAAAGCTATAAATAGCCATTCACACAGTACCCTACACATGGTACTACAAAGCATAAACCTTAATGCAAGCTCTATATATCAAGATATGGTCCATACAATCAGAGAGAAGGTTAAACAAGGGAAAAGTCCCCTACTAATCGAAGAAACACAAAACCAATGTTGTCCAGACGTTCCCCGCGCTCCGAAGCACCTCCTCGCATCGGAACCACGCCGAACGGATAGAAAAACACCCAAAATCGCCGGCAAAACCCTCAGCAAGTCTCCCCTTCAGCTGAACAATGCAGTTGCATTGTTCGGCTAAGGGCAGAAGCCCAAAACACACAGAGGTTAAATCGTGACGTATCTGGCCGTCGCGTTTAAAATGCGACATACCTGGTCGTCGCAATTCAACCCGGCGACCCTGCATGCGCCATGCGGCGCGCATGCAGCCACGCTCATGTAGAAGCAGTGCTAAGTCGTGACGTAGTAGGTGGTCGCATTCATTAAGAATCGCGACGACTGGGTTGGTCGCATTCTTAATGAACCCGCCAGAGATCTGTTTGGGCTGGGATCTCCAACCCTCCAGCCTCACACCCTGCTACACAAACCTGTAAATACTTATATAGACACACATACACAACCAATGGGCCACACACTGGTCCCCAAATTCATAGATCATTAATTGGCTTTTGATGGTTATGACCCTTGAGGTCGTTTCGGATTTAATTCCTCTAACTTGTTTCCACATCGTGGATGCTAGTCCAACATCTACACTTATGGCCACCCGTACTATTCATTTGGTTCTTTCCACTCCTGTTTTCCTTCCACGGTTGTTATAACTCCATCTTAATCCTCCAGATGAGCTATGGTATAATGACTAGATTATTCCTTTCTAATTTCTCCTTAATGATCTCCCCCACTTAGAAATGTACCAATAAGAAAACATCATAAGATCAGTCTAGGGGTTTAACATTCATACCTCCTTCCGGAAGCTCCGCTTGCGTCATTGCATTCACCCGTCCCTGACGCTTTACCACTCCTTGGTTCCTTCCAGCTTGGTCTTTTAGCATGGGACAGTTGGGAAGGCGGTGGTCGCGACTCCTGCATCGCAGGCAAGCTCCTGCCTTCTTCCAGCACTCTTCTGCTCTGTGTCCAGGCTTGTTGCAAAAGTTACAATATTCAACCATCGTTGTTTCTTCTACTTTGATCTTTTTCTCCATGCTATAGTCCTTCCCCGTGGTTGGCCTTTTATTGTTGTAGTTATTATTGTTGTTGTTGGGGAAAGTTCCAGTTGTATCGACTGCTCCCCTTTTTATAAAGGTCGGCTTTGAGATGTCTTTCCCCCTCATGCCTTCCACCTTAGCCACAGTGTCTTCTACCAGTTGAGCTCTTTGGACCATCTCGGTGTAAGTTTGAATGTTGTGAGGTCCGAGCTTCTCAATGAACATGGTCCTGAGCCCATCCATGAACCGATTTGCCTTAAGTCTTTCTGTTCCCACCAAGTGTGGGGCATACACAGCCAGACGCGCGAACTGAGCCTCATACTCAGCCACGGACATCCCTTTCTGTTTTAGTACGGCAAACTCAACTGCCTTCTTCTCCTTGACTCTCTCAGAGAAATACTTTCCCCGAAATATCTCCAGGAATCCGGCCCACTCCAGTTCGCCAACATTAGGCAGGGGGCCGATGTGGCCTTCACCATGCTCGGGCATCTTGGTAAATTGAAAAGTGGCCAGTACCACTTTCTCCCTATTGGTGCATTGCATTACTTGGAAGACCCTTTCTATTTCTTCCTGCCAATTTTCTGCTTCGTTGGGTCAGGGGATCCAGAGAAACGAGGAGTGTTTAAACTCCTAAAATTCCGGTGCAGATCACCGGCTCCATTCCTTGCAGCGGCAGCCTGATTTCCAGCCTGTACTACATTTTTATAATGCTTGGGTCAGACCAGCCACAGTGTCTTGCATAGCTTGCCACTGGTTGCGGGCCATTGCAGTTGAGTGCAAGAGTTATGAGGGTTCTTGAGAAAAGAATGGAAACCAGTTAATGTCTCTAGATACATTATCAGAGTCAATGGGTAGGAGTGTTTTTTCATTCTATCATATTCCCAGTCTCTACCCATTCTCACCAGATATTATATTTAATTTCCATGACCTAGGTTCCATAAGTATCTCTTATTCCTGAGACATATATTCTATTTGGTTTTCCTAGGCTCTGATACCATTAAACTGTCACGTTCCGAGAATTACGCAGCGGATATTAGTTAATTCGAAGAATTCGAGTCGATATTCCAAGACGTGAACAGTCGGCAAATAAGCCTCTAGCTAGCACACACTAAATGTATAACAACATACATCATCATAGGGCCCAAATTTGAAGTTTGAATGTTGTGAGGTCCGAGCTTCTCAATGAACATGGTCCTGAGCCCATCCATGAACCGATTTGCCTTAAGTCTTTCTGTTCCCACCAAGTGTGGGGCATACACAGCCAGACGCGCGAACTGAGCCTCATACTCAGCCACGGACATCCCTTTCTGTTTTAGTACGGCAAACTCATCTGCCTTCTTCTCCTTGACTCTCTCAGAGAAATACTTTCCCCGAAATATCTCCAGGAATCCGGCCCACTCCAGTTCGCCAACATTAGGCAGGTGGGCCGATGTGGCCTTCCACCATGCTCGGGCATCCTTGGTAAATTGAAAAGTGGCCAGTACCACTTTCTCCCTATTGGTGCATTGCATTACTTGGAAGACCCTTTCTATTTCTTCCTGCCAATTTTCTGCTTCGTCTGGGTCAGGGGATCCAGAGAAACGAGGAGTGTTTAAACTCCTAAAATTCCGTTGCAGATCACCGGCTCCATTCCTTGCAGCGGCAGCCTGATTTTCGGCCTGTACTACATTTTGTAATGCTTGGGTCAGACCAGCCACAGTGTCTTGCATAGCTTGCCACTGGTTGCGGGCCATTGCAGTTGAGTGCAAGAGTTATGAGGGTTCCTGAGAAAAAAATGGAAACCAGTTAATGTCTCTAGATACATTATCAGAGTCAATGGGTAGGTGTGTTTTTTCACTCTATCATATTCCCAGTCTCTACCCATTCTCACCAGGTATTATATTTAATTTCCATGACCTAGGTTCCATAGGTATCTCTTATTCCTGAGACATATATTCTATTTGGTTTTCCTAGGCTCTGATACCATTAAACTGTCACGTCCCGAGAATTACGCAGCGGATATTAGTTAATTCGAAGAATTCGAGTCGATATCCCGAGACGTGAACAGTCGGCAAATGTAACGTCTCAGGTTTTTACCGGATCCTTATCGGGTCTTCTTCCGGGTCTGTGTTTGTTGGCGTTCAGAGGTGCTGACGTCGACAGTGGGTTGACGTCCAGGTGGCTGGCGTCGGCTTTGTGTTGGCGGCATTGGTGTTGCCGTCGGCAGGTCTTTGGCGTCCATCGTTCTTGCCGTTAGCTGTTAGTTCCTGAGTTTTGCAGAGCTAGAACTTGGCGGCATGCGATGTGGACGTCAAGTGTTGGCGGTTCAGTTGGCGGCAATGGGGGTTGACGTCAACTGATCCGGCCTGTGTTTTTAGGGGCAACCCGAGGGCTGTTCTCCCTCATCCTCTCCTCTCTTTTTCCCTCCTCTTTCACCTATGTTCTTCTCCAGCACTTCCGGTTGCTTACGGGAGCACGTGGGAAGGTCGTGATGCGCGTGGCAGTGGCGGATTGGGCGGGAAATGACGGATCGGACGGCGGTTCTTGCGAGAAGCTCCTGGGGGTTCGGCGCAAATCTAGGTTTATGTGGAGTTTTTAAGCGTTTCTGAGGTAAGGACGTAAACCCTTAGCTTCCTTGTGTGCTATTCCATGCTTGTGTGCGTGCGATTTGCGTGGAATCGAGCTTTGGGGAGGGTTTTTCTCCATGCCGGGTTTTAGGGCGTTTTGGCCGATCCATGTGTTGGATCGTGTTTTACCAGCATTGTGGTAGTGTAGTGTGATGTAGGGGAGTGTTTCCTACCTCAGATTGTGGTTTGTGGGGCGTATTTACCCGTGTGGTAATCAGCTGGAGGCTGGTTCAGCTGCTGGAGGCTGAAGAAGTCAACGTCAAGGGATGTTGACGTTGATCTCTTCAGGGAAGAGGTAAACTGTGTGATCTCTTGCCGTTAAGCTCTTCAGGGAGAACTAGATGACGAGATATGTGCCATCAGGTTCTTCAGGTAGGATATAAACGGCATGATCCTTGCCGCTGAGTTTGGGTAAACGGCCAACCTGCGACCGTCTACCTTTTGTTAGCGGCAGTCGATGATGCCGTCTACTGTTTGCTTGGAGACATGTGATGCTGTCGTTTACCTCCTGGTTGGCGGCGGTCGATGCTTCTGTCTACCTGTAGTTGTGTTCCCAGCATGCTGTGTGTTTCCCTTTCCGTGGTTTGAGGTGTTGACATGCGGTGTCTGCCTGTTAGCACAGTCTGCCAGGTGTAGAGAGTGGCTCTGCCTGTGCTCGCGTTGTGTTTGGCTGTGTTGTGACGTTGACACATGGTGTCTGTCCGTTGCGTCGTACTTCAGATGTTGAGAGTGTTTCCGTCTGTACTTGTGTTGGGGTCACCGCGCGCCCGTTTCTGTTGTGTTTCCTAGGCGTGGGTGCGACTCCGTCTAGATGACTAGCGTGTGGTTGTCCTCCGCTAGTGAGCCAGGACGCCGAGTGCGACTCTGTCCTGTGCGTACTCCTTGTGGTGGTTTCGAGCCGGTCTCCGTGGAGCCCCTTCTCTACCGCTAGGTCGTGCGTAGGGGGAAAAACGGTCGTGGACCAGACGTGAGAGAGAGCATCTGTAGTGTGCACACGTAGTTGGGGTTGAGAGACTCTGTGGTGCCGGGACGCCGAGCACACAGACCCTACTAGTCCTACTTTGTGAGAGTGTGTGTGAGCTCTTGCTTGTGAGATTGTTGTGTTTGTTGTGCTTGTAGTGCTGTCGAGCCTGTGAGGTTCCAGTTTTTCTCAGTGCGCTCTGAGGGAGTTGCGTACTACGCCACCGGTTCTGTGTGTTGTACAGGCTGTGAGTGTTACTTACTGAGCTTCTTTCCTGCTTAGTAGTGTTGTTACCGGTGGGGGTTAGTTGCCCTACTGGGTCTCTTTCCTGAGACTCACTCCCTTTTCCCCAGGTGTTCGTGTGCGGTTTTCGAGGCTGTGGAGCCTTGTCTCTCCGGTGCTGGTCTTGCTTGGCTGTTGTGAGTGGTACTTTTCTTTGTACCCACTGTACTCTTGCGTTTAGCTTTGACTCTGAGTTATTCTTGTGTTAATTGTTTTAATTTGTAGCGTGTACATTTACTTATATGTTCTCCTCAGACACTCTTTTCTTACCCTTTCGAGTTTCGGCTCGTGGGTTAGCGGGTTAGGATTCGGATTACTGGTTGGTTTCTGGTAATGCGGATCTTGGGTCGTTACATCAAATAAGCCTCTAGCTAGCACGCACTAAATGTATAACAACATACATCATCATAGGTCCCAAATTTGAAGTTAATGGAAATTGTATTCAAATATCATATTTGTCTCAGATAAACTAATACAGGACTAAGACTCAATAAAAGCAAAAGTACATAATACCTCACTTCCTACTACATTGTTCTAACACTCAAAATAAACTAACTACAGATAGACTCATAATTGGAACGCTCTTCACTCGGACGCATTCCCATCCTCGTCTTGCTCTTCCTCCTGAACTTCATAGTCACCTAGATTGGGTAAAAGTAGGGGATGAGCAAACTAGCCCAGTAGGATTCACATCTCAATGTGCGGGCAATGATATAAGTGATTAGCAATTTAGAACTAGGCAAGCACAATGAATGTCATATTATGCATGTACGAATAAAACTCTTTAAAACACGATACATGAAACAAGCTAGATAGAGTGATTATGATAGACAAGAGTGTGAACAAGATGATAAGATAGAACTAGCAATAGATCACTTGTACAAGCACGCGAGATTTCACTTGATGTCAAGAACGCAAGATATCACTAATTGCATTAAATGCAGGATGGCCATATCACGCAAGCAAGTAAGCAAGCAAGCAAGCAAGAATGTACGAGCACGATCAAGTAACACTAATCAGACACGTAGACACTAATGTACACCGAGAAAAGATCCATCAAGAATGTACACTAGGACAGTGTATGTGGTTATGTATCTATCATTTAACAAGCAAGCAAGACTCCCAGCGCAGATGCAACGCCAGTAATCATTATACCCCATGGTTAACAGTATATCTATGACTCGCCATCATTGGGGCTAGATTGGAGCCCTTGGACACACGCCGTGCCCTGTCAGCATCTCATGTAAAATTTTAAATGTAGATACCCACAGTCCTTAATAATGGCCAATGAGAGTTTCAATAAGTAAGCATGTGTAATGTCATGTTCATGATGATGATGGGAACAAGCAATAAGTAATTGAACATGATTTCATGATAACAATGGTCAAGAGATAAATTCGGCAGCATAACGGTACGATTTATACTTTAGTTCAATCTTTGCATTAATGGCTTTAGTCTAGATTGTAAATCACACTCACGAGAACAAGACGAGAGAGGAAGTGCACGCTATCTCCAGGGAACTTCAATGGTACAACCAACTTGTCGGCCATGTGGGAATCCATGGTCAGAGGAGATTTACGGAGGCCTTGGAGAAAAGGTCGCTAGTCTACCGATTCGAAATGACCGGTAGAGAGTTTCCAATTTCCCAAGAAAGGGCTGCCTAGACGTGTAAGTGTGTAGTGATGTACGCGTGTCTCAATTCACAAACCATCGGTCTCAAACTCGCGGAAAGCACTTGACAATATAACATGGAATAAAACTATGCACTTTAACTAATCATGGTTTGCAAGATTTTATGATAACCCTTATCATTTAAACATGGTAGAACAGTAGGAAGATTAAATCATAAGTAGCACGAATGGATCATAACATTTAAGGAGCACTTAGAATAGCATTCATGTAATTAAAGCTTTTAAATGGGTTAATCACTTTTAAGCCATTAAATAACAATCATATAATGATCAGACCCAAGACATGCAATTTACACATTAATAACATATTAATCAGACCTCGGCTATAGCGGTTAGATTTTCAAGAAAATAAGTGGGGTTTTATGCAAAAATCCTGAGGTTGCGACGGACCCCAGTAAGGATCGCGACGGGGTCAGATCAGATCGCGACAGTGCCTTGCAAGGATCGCGACAGGCTTGTCTGATCAGGCAGGCAGATCGCGACGGGTGCTTATGAAGAAGGCGACAGGGCTGTCAGGCCCGGGGTCAGGTCGCGACAGACCCCAGTAAGGGTCGCGACGGGTCGGGAACAGAATGCGACAGTGCCTTGTACAGGTCGCGACAGTCATGACAAAACAAGCAGGCAGATCGCGACGACATGTCCGGTCGCGATCCGATCGCGACAGTGCACTCTGTCGCGATGGCCTTGTGAACGCGGCCTATCAGGCCGTCGCGTTCACAGGGTCCGTGCCTGGCGTCTACAGAGAAAGGACATGTTCTTGGATTGCGGTCCAGAACTGCCTTATATTGACACAAGGTGCTTCTAAAATAGAGAACAATTTGTACATGGTATGAAAAATAACGAAAATAGTTTTATACTATCCTAGACATGCAAGGGTACTTCCAGTAAATCAGTATTAGAAAATAATGAGTGTTTTTGACAGGCTTTAATTAAGTCAAACTCAACGTAGAAGACAAGTGTAACCTGAAGACGCAGTTTCATGCAGCAATCCTCTTACCGTGCTTATAACTCTCTAACTAATGGGATTTAGACAAAACATTCAACACAAAACCTGACGAGGACAACTAGTAGAATAACTTTCATGTTATGAGTTTACTCTAATTCGGTCTTGAATCCCATGCAACATACAAAGAACGGGAAAAGCCCTAACAGTGCGCGACTTTGGCAAAACACTTATAGTTCAAAATCTACTCAATGAAATTCGATGAAACCAGTGGGAAACGAAAGTTAACTTGATTCTCTACACATTGGTATAGGATAAGTTAAGGTTTGGCCCGATAAAACCTACCTTTTGGGTTGAAGAAGTCTCATTTTTCCAGAAAACCCGTGTTCAGACCACTTGGAGGAGAACGCTTACTGCTCCATGTATACTGCATGGAATTTGGGCATTCCACTTGAGTTAGAACGTAGACTTGACCCTATTTCCAGGGGTATAAGCCTTGCAAGGTTGGTTTAGGTTTGGCCTACCTTTGATCTGCTTCAAGAAGGTGGTTTGTGCAGGTCGTAGCAGATGAACGGGGGAAGAAGATGAGCTTGGTATGCTTGATCTGTTGGGTTGAATGTCTAATTCATATCATTTCTCTCCTATTTTGATGATGACAAGAAGTGTTCTTAAAGCAATTTAATTGGAACATGTCAAAAGCATCATACCTGAAAGTCATGCTCAAAAAGCATTTTTCAAACCACATTTATCATTTATGGTAATGATAATCATTTAACTAATGATATATGTGTTTATTTTTCAGGTACAAACTTTTTATGCAAAAGATGTGTCGACACACACCCATCAATGGTGTCGACACATCAACACAGACTCAAGAGAAATTGTGCAAAATGTCAAGAGTGTGTCGACACATGTCAAGAGTGTGTCGACACGAGTGGCAGTTTTCCAGAGATCAAGGGTACCCAGGTCGACACACTCCCAGAGCAGGTCGACACTAGACCCAGTTCCCAGAACAGCCAGTTTGAGGAATTGGGACAGCAGCGACACACTCAAGAGCAGGTCGACACGGGACCTTCTCCCAGAACAGGTTTTTCCATCTTTGGGACAGTGTGTCGACACAACCACCAGGGCAGGTCGACACACTACGGAAACTTTTCATCTTAAAGCTGATGGCTGCCACGTGTCCTTCTAGGGCGATCAGAATCTTCCTAGGAAAGAAGCGTGCCCTTGTACCCCAAAAGGGTATCTTTGGAATCCTAAGGGTATAAAAGGTTCTTTTCGGCCTGTTTTCAAGTGGAGAAGAAACCAACTCTCTTAGAGCCTCCAAGAAGCTCCTGGCGGCCAGAAGAGCTCGTGTCTCCCTCCTCTGCTCTCCAATTGCTTCCAGAAGACTAATTCCCACCCATTCAAGGTGTGGGAATTGGAATTTGATCCGTAGATTCCTTCGAAGCATTCCAAGGAAGCAGATCCTGTAGAAGACTCCTTTGGTGAAGAACTCGAGGAAGATCCAACTCTCAGATTGCAGAGCATCGACTTGGACTTCAAGCTTCACATTCTTCTTCCCAATTCAAGTCTCTACAAGGGAGTACACTGAAGAACGAAGACTTTTCATTCAATTTTACATTTCTTCTGTTCTTCTGAGATATCTCTTGAGATTATGCAAGTACTTCTGCATAATTCTCTTTAGAGTTCTCAAACTTCGACTAGATCTGTTGCTAGAGGATCTTGTCTTAAGTTGGTGTCTAGCAAGTCTATGTGTGAGCCTTGTGCTCAGTTTGTTGTGAGCCGTTGTGCTCAGTGTTGAGTTGTCAAACTCAAGTGTGGGTTGAGCAGTCTTGCTCAGTTGTTCTAGAGTAGTCTTGCTCTAGAAGTGGTGTGAGTTGTAAGCTCTTCAGTGTTGGAGTTGTCAGGCTCCAGTGGTGTGTTACCCAGTTGTGTTAGTGAATCCTCACGGGTTGTGAGGGGTGGATGTAGGAATCACATGGGTGATTTCCGAACCACCTAAAAATCCTTGTGCATTTGTTTTCTGTGGTTTGACTGATTCATCCGCTAGATGCTTGCATAGGATCGTTTTTAATTCACTTAATCAACTTGATTCACATCTAAGTTTTTCAACTCACTCCAATCTAATCAGATCAGTAGCTTTTCACTGATAACATTGCCTCTGATTCTAAATAGTTTTAAAATTATTTAAGCTTCCGCAAAAGTGGCTAAGATCTATTCATCCCCCCCCTTCTAGATCTTTTCCACACATTTATTTCGATCCTTCAATTGGTATCAGAGCGGGTTTACATCGATCTGATTTGAACTGAGCAGCTTTTGTTTCTGAGTATTGAGTGTTTGTTTGTCTGTTTGTCTGGTTGTTTGTTTGCTTGCTTGCTCAACTACTTCTCTTTGCATTTACTTAAGTGTCATGGACTCAAAGGGTTTCATAGCTGAGGGCCATTCCATAAATAGGCCACCATTCTTTAATGGTTTGGACTATTCTTATTGGAAGAACAGAATGCAAGTATTCTTAAGGGCCCAGAACTATGAGATCTGGAAAGTAGTTGAGGCTGGTCCCTATGAAAACCAGGGTGAGGAAGAAACCTGGACGAGGGAACAAATTAGGAGAGCTACATTGAATTACAGTGCCATGAACATGATTCAATGTGCTGTCCATCCCAAGGAGTATTCGAGAATCTCTATGTGTAAATCTGCCAAAGAGATGTGGGATAAACTCGAACTACTCTATGAGGGAACATCTCAGGTCAAGGAGACCAAGGCAAATATATTAGTTTCAGAATATGAACTTTTCATGATGAAATCTAATGAATCTATTTCTGAAATGTTTGCCAGATTTATGGTGATTGTCAATGGACTCAAGGCTTTGGGTAAGGAGTATACTGATGCAGATTTGGTAAGAAAATTTTGCGTTCACTTTCTTCAATTTGGCATACCAAGGCCACTGTTATTGAAGATTCAAAGATTTATCCAAAATGTCTTTGGATGAATTGATTGGATCTTTAATGACGTATGAAATAAACTTAAGAAGAAATGAAGATCTTATCATTAAGACCAAGCCTATGGCACTCAAAGCCTCTTCAAGCAACAAAGATAAAAATCAGGATAAAACAAGTTCTGAAGAATCTGAGTCAAATGAGGATGAGATTGCCCTCATGACCAGACAATTCAGGAAATTCTTGAAATATAGGAAAGGGAAATGACTGGGAAAAAGAAATTTCCCCAGGTAAGAAGAATATTTCCTCTTCCAATTTCAATAAGAATCATAAACCTGATGAGAATGTTATCTGTTACAGGTGCAACAAGCCAGGACACATGAAGGAGAGTGTCCTGAGAACAAAAAGGAAAAGCACAAAAGATTCCAGAAATACAAGAAGCCCAAGGCCATGGTAGCCACTTGGTCTGATGAAGACACAAGTGAGGAAGAAAAGAGAAGAAGTCCTCAAGCTCAGAGTGAGGAAGTTTGCTTCATGGCCAACAGCACAGATGGAAAGGTAAATACTTCCTTTGAAGATTATAGTGTTGAAGATTGGCAGGATGTGTATGCTGAATTGGTAGAAAGATACTCTGAAATGAGAAAAGAAACAAACACATCAAAAAGAAAATTGAAAATCTTTACCATAACCAATCTTCAAACAATAGAACCTGTGAACTGGAATCTGAAGTAACAGAATTGCTTGAAGAAAAAGAAAATTTACTGAACCAAATTGATGATTTAAAGCTTGCCTCTCAGAAGGCCTCCCAAGACTTCAGAAATTTAAATGAAAAGCTGGAAATTGAAAAACAAAAAACAACAGAAAATTGAAGAAATTGAAATTCTTAAAAACCAGCTAAAGAAAAGGAGGAGGTTATCCAACCTTCACAAAAGGCCAAGATAACCTAGAGGCATTGCTAGGATCCAACAAGACAACCACATCTCATGGATTGGGATTCAACAAAAAGAAATCAACAAAAGATAAATCTGGTGAGAAAAAGGGAAAAGCACCATTAATCAACTTTGTTAAAGGTCCCAATCTGGAAAACACTGAAATCCAACAAACAGCAAACAAAACCCAAACAAAAACCCAAACAAAACTCAAACAAATCAAAATTCAAAACAAAGAAGACTGTCAGGTCGACACAGTCCCCTGACAGGTCGACCTGTTCACACCAAAACCATAATCAACTCAACTAAAAATTCAAATAAAAATCTGAGAAATAAGAAAAGGGAAAAGAAATGATCCATGAAAACCTTGGACCTCCAAGACAGCTCCTCAAGAAAATTGGATTAATCCTTGGAACCAATGGTATGAAAATCCCTGTTGGTATTATCCTCAATACCCTTATCCAAATTTCTGGATGTACCAACACAATCCATGGATTCCACCTCCTTCTATGAACTCAATTTTCAAATGAAAAACTCCCCTCCTACCAAAACAAAGATCTTGGTGCTTTCATTCCTAAAAGAAAGAACAAACAGAAAAATGCTGAAAACACCAAAGTAACAAACAAAAATCTAAAACAAATCAAATTTGGGTGAGAAAGGATTTGCTGTCTATGTTAAATCATTCTGATGGTCCCAACTCTGTTTGGGTACCAAAATCTTCTCTCCACTGATCTTGTTGCAGGGAAGTCGTGCACCCAACACAAATGTATGGTTTCTTGACAGTGGGTGTTCACGACATATGACTGGAGATAGAGCCAAATTCTCATTCCTGCTTGAAAAGGAGGGAGGGTCAGTCACCTTTGGAGGTAAAAATAAAGGAAAGATCATTGGATCTGGTAAGGTTGGTCAAACTTCTTCAAACTCTGTAGATAATGTCTTGTTAGTTGATGGACTTGATTATAATTTGCTCAGTATCAGCCAACTATGTGACAAAGGTCACAAAGTTGTGTTTGAATCTGATTTTTGCAAGATAATAGATTCATCAACTGATAAAATCAAATTCTTTGGAAAAAGAGAAAACAATGTCTACATGATCAACCTTAATAAAAACTTTTCTGAAAATTTGTGTTGTGCAAATAAAGATGAAATTGCATGGACTTGGCACAAAAGACTTGGCCATGCAAGCTTCAGAACAATGAATAAGTTGTTAAGATTGAATTTGGTTAAAGGTCTTCCTGAATCCTTTTCTAGTGTTGAAGGTCAAATTTGTGGGATCTGTGCTAAAGGAAACAAACTAGAAAATCCTTTAAAGTCTTCAATGATGTACTCACATCTAAGCCACTAGAACTTCTTCACATGGACCTCTTTGGGCCAACAAGAGTTCTAAGCTTGAGTGGCAAAAGATATGGATTTGTAATCATTGATGACTTTACTAGATTTACCTGGGTTATTTTCTATCTCACAAAAGTGATGCATGCCTTGAATTCAGGAACTTTTGTACCACTGTCTTAACCACTTATCCATATAAAATCAAAAACATCTTAACTGATCATGGGGGTGAATTTGAAACACATCCTTTTCTGATTTTTGTGCTGAATTTCAGATATTCCACAAGTTTTCTTCACCAAGAACTCCAGAACAAAATGGAGTTGTGGAAAGAAAGAACAGAACTCTTGTGGAAATGGCTAGAACCATGCTTCTTGAGAGTAACTTGCCCAAATCCTTCTGGGCTGAAGCTGTGAACACAGCAACCACATACTCAATAGAGCATTGGTCAGACCAAAAATCAAGAAAACCCCCTATGAATTATTGAAAAACAAAAAGCCAACTGTTTCCTATTTTAAAGTCTTTGGGTGCAAATGCTATGTACACAATAATAACAAAGAAAACCTTGACAAGTTTGATGCTAAGAGTCAGGAAGCTATCTTCCTTGGCTATTCTGAAGTGTCAAGGGCCTTCAAAGTGTACATAATGAAAACCAAATCTGTTGAAGAATCTCCACATGTTATTTTTAATGAAAATTCCTTTTCCACTAATGATTCTAAATCTTGCAGGGAAAACAAGACAATGAAGAGGATGACCTCATTGTGGATTCTTCACCAACCGTTGAGGAGAGTAATAACATTGAAGAAACCTGAACAACAACTCACAATCTCCAAATGGTTCAGGTAATACTGATTCAGAAGTGGGTACCTCTCAACAGGTAATTCTGAACCTCGATTTCTAAGAGATCACCCATTAGACAGTGTAGTTGGCAATCTAAATGATAGAGTTAGGACCAGATCATCCTTTTTGCAAAACATTGAAGAAGACTCACTAGCTCTAATTTCCCAAATTGAACCCAAGTCAATTGATGAAGCCTTATCCAGTTCTGATTGGATTAATGCTATGCATGATGAACTTCATCAATTTGAAAGAAATCAAGTGTGGGAATTAGTGCCTAGACCTAGTGACCAAACAGTGATTGGCACTAGATGGGTTTTCAGAAATAAATTGAATGAAGCTGGTCAAGTAATAAGAAACAAAGCTAGGCTAGTTGCAAAGGGGTATAACCAAGAATTTGGAATTGACTTTGAAGAATCTTATGCCCCTGTAGCTAGACTAGAAGCTGTGAGAATTTTCCTTGCTTTTGCATCCTCCATGAAATTCAAAGTCTTTCAAATGGATGTTAAAAGTGCATTTCTAAATGGATATATAAAGGAAATGTGTTTGTTGAACAACCTCCTGGATTTGATAATGAAAAATATCCTAACCATGTTTTCAAGCTTAATAAGGCACTCTATGGTCTTAAACAAGCTCCAAGAGCTTGGTATGATCGTTTGAGTTCCTTTTTACTTGAAAAGGATATTCTAGAGGTAATGTTGATCAAACATTGTTCACAAAAACAGTAAAAAATCAAATAATTGTGGTCCAAATTTATGTTGATGACATAATTTTTGGCTCCACCAATAAAGGCCTTTGCACTGAATTTTCAAATCAAATGCAGAATGAATTTGAAATGAGCTTAATGGGAGATTTAACATTCTTTTTGGGATTGCAGGTTAACCAAACGAATGAAGGAATCTTCATCAGTCAAACCAAATATGTCAAGGAGCTACTGAAAAGGTTTGACTATCAGAACCTTAAACATTCAAGCACACCCATTGCAATAAATGCTAAGCTAGAAGAAGACCCATCTGGTAAGTCAGTAGATCCAAAGACCTACAGAGGTATGATTGGCTCTCTGCTCTACCTTACTACTTCTAGACCTGACATTCAGTTTTGTGTGTGCTTATGTGCTAGATTCCAATCAAATCCTAAAGAAAGTCATATGCTTGCTGTGAAAAGAATTTTTAAATATCTTGTTGGAACATGTGACTTAGGAATTTGGTATCCTGCTGGTTGCAAGTTAGAATTGTTTGCCTATTGTGATGCTGATTATGCTGGGTGTAAGTTAGATAGAAAAGCACAAGTGGCTTGTGTGTATTTCTAGGTGGGTGCCTTATTTCTTGGGCTTCTAAGAAGCAACATTCAGTGGCTCTGTCAACAGCAGAGCTGAATATGTTGCAGCAGGTAGATGTGGAACTCAGATTCTCTGGGTGAAACATCAACTTCTTGATTATAACCAAGATTTAGGGTGTGTACCCATCCTATGTGATAACACAAGTGCAATCAATCTTTCTAAAAACCCCATTCAGCATTCTAGAACAAAACACATTGAATCAGGCATCATTTCTTGAGAGATGAGGTTGCAAAGAAATCTTTTGAACTCCATTTTATTGAAACTGAAAAACAAATTGCAGACATATTCACAAAACCCCTTCCTGAAAATAGATTCTCATCTTTAAGGAGAGAACTTGGTCTTTGTAAATGTCCATCCTTCTGATCTCTCTTAAGTTTGGGTTGAGTGCTATGCATTGTCTAAGGGGGTTCTTTGTATTTCATAACTCCTTGCTTCCTCAAGCTACATTGCTCATATCTCTCTCTTTTTCAATTCCATTTCCCTTTTTACAATAAATTCTTCACTTCTGATTGTGTTGAAACTTCTTGGTATATCAAATAGTGATTTGGAGAAGGACAGGTTATGCTTGTCTAGACACTTTCACTATGCGTGAGAACATATCTCCGCCAAGTACTAAGAAGTCAATATGCAATAGTTTTTGAAGGGGGAGCTTTTATTGTTCCAAGAGAATGTCTTTTCTGATTTCAAACTTGCACAGTTTTAAAAACGCTCATTTCTTTCTGATTTCAAAAAACATATCTATTTTGATGAAAATGATTGAAATCATCATCTCAGGGGAGCTAGAAAATTCACAAGTCATCTTTTTGCAAATTTCAAAACCCTTCTTGCATTTCATCAATTCCTTGCATGATGTCCTCATTCTAAGTCTAGAGTCTCAAATGAACCTTGAGTGATACATTATATTTTTTACTAATCAACTTTCCACTATGTCTCTCAATCCACAGAAACTCAGATCTCTTCCTAAACTAAATTACAATTTGTGTCTTGAACTTAAAACATTTCCTTGTTTGCAACTGATGACTGGATGTATTTGAATTCTATCTTACAAACTCTCCAAAATCTTGTAAATCCAACAGAGCAATGACATCTGTGCTGAGAAACTGCACACCTTCACAATGAATGAAGTGCTATGCATGTCATGAGGCATTATTGTTAACTCTGTTCAAAGGGATCCAAATTGAAAATAACCTCAAAATTTAAGCAATTATGTGCTATGCTTTTTGATGATGACTGAGTAACTGGAAATATTGGCGTCTAAAAACGTATATTTTCATGTCAAAAGGTCATCATTTACCCCTTTGAGACTTGACAATGACTAAATCTTGAGTATCCAGGGACTATGGTGTGTAAAAAGCACTAGTACTTGAGTGAAAGAGATTTACATCATTTGATAGTTTGTTAAAAGAACAAAAATATGAAAATTATTGGAGATTTGTTTAGAAAGAATCATCTTCCTCCTTCATCAAGTTGTTCTTTAAGTTTGTGTTTTACTTTCAACACAACTGTGTTTAGTCTAGATGATATCTTTAATTCTTGAAAATTGAGAAACATGGCAGATTTTGGTTGATTGTTAGATACATTATATCCCTCAATTTATCATTTTGTTGATTCAAGTCTTGGAATGCTAATATCCTGTTGGAAATTGTGTGAAATACTTGAACTGTAATGAATTTTTGCAAAATACAGCAAATGAATTTTTAGGCCTCTTAAAAATCCTTGAAATGATAATTCCTCTCATTATTTATCATTATAAAGATGTCCCCAAATTTCTCAAAAATTTCCTCTCAAAATTCACATTTCTCTCAAAGGCTGTGTCGACACAATCTCTCTCGTGTCGACACACAATCCCAGTCAGGTCACACACCCTTCCTCATGTGTCGACACTGCCTTCTTGCCAGAACCTTTTCAAATCTTTCGGGTTCACCTTAAACCCTTGTTGTTCCTGCGGGGCAGTGTACCACTGCATCCCTTTTTGGGCATCAGGTCGACCCGACGGCCAAACTCTCACCTTTCCGGCAAGAAATTTTCCCATTCTCTCTAACTCTCTCCCCCTTCAATCACCTCTCCAATCTTCCATCTCCTCTCTGAAATTCCACTCCTTCCTTGCACCATGGTCCGCAAGTTGGTCCCCGCCGTGGCGCAAGGTCTCAGGCTTCTTCAAGGCAGGTTCCGGCACAGGTTCCGTTGAACAGATTGAAAGAAGAACCAAGCGAAGAAATGATCCTGCAGAGCTTCCAGGATCCTCTTCTGCACCTCTCAGAGCTTCAAAGAGAGGTAGGACCTCCACTACTGGCAGAGGTAGACAAGTTTCAAACCCTAGATCAGATATTTCGGGCGATTCCTCTGACCATCCTGAGGAATCATCTTCGTCTTCCTCTACTGAGTCTCAGAGGATATACCCTCAGAATCCGTGAGTGCTGCCAAACTGATTTTGAAGCCAAGAATTCTAGACCTTACAGACACCCAATTAGCAGACTCTCTCCCGAAATTCAAACCTACTTTTCCTTTCAATCTTGGATACCTTTATATCTGAATTTCAAGTCTGCTATCCAAGGTTAGTTAGAGAGTTCTACAAAAACCTCACCTGCACAGAAGAAGGTTTTAAATCCAAAGTCAAGGGGATAGAGATAGACATGCCAACTGAGTAGCAGCCTCCATTTTCAAAGTGCCAGATGAGGGGCTGACTACCATGAATTTGAATTTGACTTACATGAAGCCTACTCAATCTTGACAGGCCATCCTGCAGATCCATCAGATCCAAAACAACCTATGTGACAAGGTTTAATGCCAACTCATTTCCACCTGTATTAAGGGTAATTCATCACATCTTGACGACCATAGTTACCCCTCAAGGTGGTGGGAGGGATAGATTGACAGATATCCAAAGATTCATACTCTATTGCATGGTCAAAGATATCAAGGTCAACCTTCATGTGATTCTTTATCAAATCATTTCTGAAACTACAAGAACAGACTTGAAGAGATCTCTACCCTATGGAGCACATCTGACCTCAGTGTTCAAGCACTTTGGTGTGCCATTGGATAATGAAAAATCCCAATCCATTCCAAAGTCAAACATCTACACCTTCAAGAATATCCAGAAGTTTATGGGATTTAGATTGGAGGGAAATCGAATTCAAAGAGGACCAGCTGTGGTTGAGGCTCCTCCAGTTCAAGAGGACCAGCCTCAAGACCAAGGGGAACAGCCCCAACCTCAGGAGGAACAGCCTCCAGCTGAAGGGGACCAGCCCCTAAGTCAAGAGGGTCAGCCTCCTATGCATGAGGATCAAGCTCCTAATGAAAATGTCAGTCCTTTTCATGATCCTCTCTCACCTCAGCTTCCTCATTTTTCTCCTCAACCCTCATTCCAACCATCCACATCTTCTGGTGGGCCTACTGTTCCACCAGAATTAATATCTTTTCTAAATGACAAATTTGAATCCTTCAACTCCTCACTTCAATCCATGTCCACATCTTTTGAGCTACGGATTCAAAGACTGGAAAACTCAGTTTCTGCCAAATTTATTGAGCAGAAGGCAGCTTCAGATTATGCAGCTCAGGTTTAACAGTTGATAGGAACTCTGGGATGCCTCTATACAGCTAAAAGAACATCAGGACAAGTTGGAGAAAGTTCTTCAGGGAATTTTGGCAAATTCCCAAGCAGATGTCTTCAACACCAACCAAACATTGCATGAGATTTCCAGCACCAGACTGTCATTTGCTCATTTTGTGGATGATTTGGAAAGTATGAGAATTTCAATGAGCACATAGACAAGCAGCTCACAGATTTGACCAAGGAGTTCAAATCATGCAAAGACCTGGTTGGTCAGCTGGCTCATCAAGTTCTCAACATGTTTCAGATGAATTGAAAAGAACTCAGAGCACCTTGATAGAACATTCTGATAGAATGGAGCATTATCTTCACACTCGGCTGACAACTATCCATGAACAGATAAAGTCAAGCATGAAGTCAATGGATAAAAGATTGTCAGATATTGAGATGCTTCTAGCTCCAATTCCTCCTCCTCCTCCATCCTACCTAATGTACATTTTTTTGATAATGTCAAAGGGGGAGAAGAATGAATGAAATGTAATGATCTTTTGAATGAAATGAATGAAATGAATGGTTGTTTGGCTTCAATACAAATTTTTGTCTTTGTGTGTGAATACTTGTTCAATTGTTGACTTGTGTGCACAAACTTCTAATTTCAAGTAACATTGTATCTCACAAAAATATCATCAATTGTTACTGAACAATATCAAAAGGACATTGACAAGTATGAACAAAAGAAAACAAAAACTTAATCAATAAAATTGCTTAAAAAATCACACTTCATCAAAACCACATTCAAATATGGATTTAATGTTGCCATCATCAAAAAGGGGGAGATTGTTGGGTTGAATGTCTAATTCATATCATTTCCCTCCTATTTTGATGATGACAAGAAGTGTTCTTAAAGCAATTTAATTGGAACATGTCAAAAGCATCATACCTGAAAGTCATGCTCAAAAAGCATTTTTCAAACCACATTTATCATTTATGGTAATGATAAATCATTTAACTAATGATATATGTGTTTATTTTTCAGGTACAAACTTTTTATGCAAAAGATGTGTCGACACACCCATCAATGGTGTCGACACATCAAAGACAGACTCAAAAGTCAATTGTGCAAAATGTCAAGAGTGTGTCGACACGAGTGGCAGTTTTTCAGAGATCAAGGGTACCCAGGTCGACACACTCCCAGAGCAGGTCGACACTAGACCCAGTTCCCAGAACAGCCAGTTTGAGGAATTGGGACAGCAGGTCGACACACTCAAGAGCAGGTCGACACGGGACCTTCCTCCCAGAACAGGTTTTTCCATCTTTGGGACAGTGTGTCGACACAACCACCAGGGCAGGTCGACACACTACGGAAACTTTTCATCTTAAAAGCTGATGGCTGCCACGTGTCCTTCTAGGGCGATCAGAATCTTCCTAGGAAAGCGTGCCCTTGTACCCCAAAAGGGTATCTTTGGAATCCTAAGGGTATAAAAGGTCTTTTCGCCTGTTTTCAAGTGGAGAAGAAACCAACTCTCTTAGAGCCTCCAAGAAGCTCCTGGCGGCCAGAAGAGCTCGTGTCTCCCTCCTCTGCTCTCCAATTGCTTCCAGAAGACTAATTCCACCCATTCAAGGTGTGGGAATTGGAATTTGATTCCTGTAAGATTCCTCGAAGCATTCCAGGAAGCAGATCCTGTAGAAGACTCCTTGTGAAGAATTCGAGGAAGATCCAACTTCTCCATTGCAGAGCATCGTCTTGGACTTCAAGCTTCACATTCTTCTTCCCAATTCAAGTCTCTACAAGGGAGTACACTGAAGAACGAAGACTTTCAATCAATTTTACTTTCTTCTCTGTTCTTCTGAGATATCTCTTGAGATTATGCAAGTACTTCTGCATAATTCTCTTAGAGTTCTCAAACTTCGACTAGATCTGTTGCTAGAGGATCTTGTCTTAAGTTGGTGTCTAGCAAGTCTATGTGTGAGCCTTGTGCTCAGGTTGTTGTGAGCCGTTGTGCTCAGTGTTGAGTTGTCAAACTCAAGTGTGGGTTGAGCAGTCTTGCTCAGTTGTTCTAGAGTAGTCTTGCTCTAGAAGTGGTGTGAGTTGTAAGCTCTTCAGTGTTGGAGTTGTCAGGCTCCAGTGGGTGTGTTACCCAGTTGTGTTAGTGAATCCTCACGGGTTGTGAGGGGTGGATGTAGGAATCACATGGGTGATTTCCGAACCACCTAAAAATCCTTGTGCATTTGTTTCTGTGGTTTGACTGATTCATCCGCTAGATGCTTGCATAGGATTCGTTTTTAATTCACTTAATCAACTTGATTCACATCTAAGTTTTTCAACTCACTCCAATCTAATCAGATCAGTAGCTTTTCACTGATAACATTGCCTCTGATTCTAAATAGTTTTTAAAATTATTTAAGCTTCCGCAAAAGTGGCTAAGATCTATTCATCCCCCCCTTCTAGATCTTTTCCACACATTTATTTCGATCCTTCATGACTCCTACTCTCCAAGCCACCAATCTCCTCCACACGACCCCAACAAGTTCTAAATCGTCCCTAGAGTGTGAGTGACAGAGTATTTAAAAGCACCAAAGGTTTAGGAGTCCATTGTAACTAGGAAAGCTAGGTTGCGGTTTTGACATATTGTTTCCTAATTTTTGGGGATTTCTTCCTCCATTAGAGGGTATTAGTCTTTAGGAAACATCCCACCATGTTAGCACGAATTGGGGTTGCCAAGAATGAAAGTCTCTTCCCAGTCAACTATAATTACTTCTTTCTATTTCAAGCATATTTAGAGTTATGATTTTTCAGCATAGCTACTTTATTGGATTTTTGGGCCGAATGTGGTCCATTTCCCCAATTATGAATATTGGGTGCTTAATATATATTGTTTGGAAGTCCTCCCCAACATTTTTAATTTAATTTATGTTGATCAATTTTTCGTGTTTAACGGTTTTCCGACTTGTTTTCCTACTTTGTATAACCGGTCACAATAACCCTTAACCTAGTCCAATGATTTTTAATTGACCCAAATTTTCTTTGATGGGCCATTATCGGATCTTATGTGAAGTCCTATATGTTTTTGATTGTTGTCCGACTCTCAAGTACGTGTGATAATGATTTTTGACTTATTCATGAATTACGATAATAAGTTCCGCGTACATTTAAACTTGGCTAACCGATTTTTCTTGGCTAAATTTTCTTTGTGGAACATTTAGGACAATGTGTTGGGTTGATTTAAATTTTATGGAATTTTCCGATGTGTTTTAGCACACACGATAAGGGTACGTATGTTTTCAATATTCCAATTTAGAATTATTTATTTTCATTTATTTAATTTTTATGTAATTAACATTTCGGGGTGCTACCCCTCCCCCACTTACGAGAATTTGGTCCCCAAATTCATAGATCATTAATTGACTTTGATGGTTATGACCTTGAGGTCGTTCGGATTTAATTCTCTAACTTGTTTCCACATCTGTGGATGCTATCCAACATCTACACTTATGCCACCTGTACTATTCATTTTGGTTCTTTTCAATCATGTTTTCCTTCCACAGTTGTTATAACTCCATCTTAATCCTCCAGATGAGCTATGGTATATGACTAGATATTTCCTTTCTAATTTCTCCTTAATGATCCCCCCACTTAGAATGTACCAATAGAAAACATCATAAGATCAGTCTAGGGGTTTAACATCATACCTCCTTCCGGAAGCTCCGCTTGTGTCATTGCATTCACCCGTCCCTGACGCTTTACCACTCCTTGTTTCCTTCCAGCTTGGTCTTTTAGCATGGGACAGTTGGGAAGGGGTGGCGCGACTCCTGCATCGCAGGCAAGCTTCTGCCTTCTTCCAGCACTCTTTTGCTCTGTGTCCAGGCTTGTTGCAAAAGTTACAATATTCAACCATCATTGTTCTTCTACTTTGATCTTTTTCTCATGCTATAGTCTTTTCCCCCGTTTTGGGCCTTTATTGTTGTAGTTATTATTGTTGTTGTTGGGGAAAGTTCCAGTTGTATCGACTGCTCCCCTTTTTATAAAGGTCGGCTTTGAGATGTCTTTCCCCCTCATGCCTTCAACCTTAGTCATAGTGTCTTCTACCAGTTGAGCTCTTTTGACCATCTCGGTGTAAGTTTGAATGTTGTGACGTCCGAGCTTCTCAAGAACATGGGCCTGAGCCCATCCATGAACCGATTTGCCTTAAGTCTTTCTGTTCCCACCAAGTGTGGGGCATACACATCCAGACGTCGCGCGCGAACTGAGCCTCATACTAGCCACAGACATCCCTTTCTTAGTTAGTGCGGCAAACTCAGCTGCCTTCTTCTCCTTGACTCTCTCAGAGAAATACTTTCCCCGGAATATCTCCAGGAATCCGGCCGACTCCAGTTCGCCAACATTAGGCAGGTGGGCCGATGTGGCCTTCCACCATGCTCAGGCATCCTTGGTAAATTGAAAAGTGGCCAGTACCACTTTCTCCCTATTGGTGCATTGCATTACTTGGAAGACCCTTTCTATTTCTTCCTGCCATTTCTGCTTCGTCTGGGTCAGGGGATCCAGAGAAACGAGGAGGGTTTAACTCCTAAAATTCCGTTGCAGATCACCGGCTCCATCCTTGCAGCGGCATCTTGATTTCCAGCCTGTACTACATTTTGTAATGCTTGGGTCAGACCAGCCACAGTGTCTTGCATAGCTTGCCACTGGTTGCGGGCCATTGCAGTTGAGTGCAAGAGTTATGAGGGTTCCTGAGAAAGAATGGAAACCAGTTAATGTCTCTAGATACATTATCAGAGTCAATGGGTAGGAGTGTTTTTTTCATTCTATCATATTCCCAGTCTCTACCCAATCTCACCAGGTATTATATTTAATTTCCATGACCTAGGTTCCATAGGTATCTCTTATCCTGAGACATATATTCTATTTGGTTTTCCTAGGCTCTGATACCATTAAACTGTCACGTCCCGAGAATTACGCAGCGAATATTAGTTAATTCGAAGAATTCGAGTCGATATCCCGAGACGTGAACAGTCGGCAAATAAGCCTCTAGCTAGCACCACACTAAATATAACAACATACATCATCATAGGGCCCAAATTTGAAGTTAATGGAATTGTATTCAAATCTCATATTTGTCTCAGATAAACTAATACAGGACTAAGACTCAATAAAAGCAAGTACATATACCTCACTTCCTACTACATTGTTCTAGCACTCAAATAAACTAACTATAGATAGACTCATAATTGGAACGCTCTTCACTCGGACGCATTCTCATCCTCGTCTTGCTCTTCCTCCTGACTTCATAGTCACCTAGATTGGGTAAAAGTAGGATGAGTAAACTAGCCCAGTAGGATTTACATCTCAATGTGCGGGCAATGATATAAGTGATTAGCAATTTAGAACTAGGTAAGCACAATGAATGACATATTATGCATGTACGAATAAAACTCTTTAAAACACGATACATGAAACAAGTTAGATAGAGTGATTATGATAGAACAAGAGTTGTGAACAAGATGACAAGATAGAACTAGCAATAGATCACTTTGTACAAGCACGCGAGATTTCACTTGATATCAAGAACACAAGATAAGCACTAATTGCATTAAATGCAGATGGCCATATCACGCACGCAGCAAGTAAGCAAGAATGTACGAGCACGATCAAGTAACACTATCAGGCACGTAGACACTAATGTACACCGAGAAAAGATCCATCAAGAATGTACACTAGGACACGTGTATGTGGTTTGTATCTATCATTCAACAAGCAAGCAAGACTCCCGCGCAGATGCACCCCGTAATCATTATACCCCATGGTTAACAGTATATCTATGACTCGCCGTCATTGGGGCTAGATTGGAGCCCTTGGACACACGCCGTGCCCTGTCAGCATCTCATGTATTTTTAAATGTAAATACCCACAGTCTTAATAATGGCCAATGAGTTTTTCAATAAGTAAGCATGTGTAATGTCATGTTCATGATGATGATGGGACAAGCAATAAGTAATTGAACATGATTTCATGATAACAATGGTCAAGAGATAAATTCGGCAGCATAACGGTACGATTTTACTTTAGTTCAATCTTTGCATTAATGGCTTTAGTCTAGATTGTAAATCACACTCACGAGAACAAGACGAGAGGAAGTCCACGCTATCTCCAGGAACTTCAATGGTACAACCAACTTGTCGGCCATGTGGGAATCCATGGTCAGAGGAGATTTACGGAGGCCTTGGAGAAAAGGTCGCTAGTCTACCGATTCGAAATGACTGGTAGAGAGTTTCCAATTTTCCAAGAAAGGGCTGCCTAGACGTGTAAGTGTGTAGTGATGTACGCGTGTCTCAATTCACAAACCATCGTCTCAAACTCCGGGAAGCACTTGACAATATAACATGGAATAAAACTATGCACTTTAACCTAATCATGGTTTGCAAGATTTTATGATACCCTTATCATTTAACATGGTAGAACAATAGGAGATTAAATCTTAAGTAGCACGAATGGATCATAACATTTAAGGAGCACTTAGAATAGCATTCATGTAATTAAAGCTTTTAAATGGGTTAATCACTTTTAAGCCATTAAATAACAATCATGTAATGATCAGACCCAAGACATGCAATTTACACATTAATAACATATTAATCAGCCTCGGCTATAGCGTTAGATTTTCAAGAAAATAAGTGGGTTTTTATGCAAAAATCCTGAGGTTGCGACGGACCCAGTAAGGATCGCGACGGGGTCAGATCAGATCGCGACAGTGCCTTGTAGGATCGCGACAGGCTTGTCTGATCAGGCAGGCAGATCGCGACGGGTGCTTATGAAGAAGGCGACATGGCTGTCAGGCCCGGGGTCAGGTCGCAACAGACCCCAAAGGGTCGCGACGGGTCGGGAACAGAATGCGACAGTGCCTTGTACAGGTCGCGACAGGCATGACAAAACAGCAGGCAGATCGCGACGACATGTCCGATCGCGATCCGATCGCGACAGTGCGCTCTGTCGCGATGGCCTTGTGAACGCGGCCTATCGGGCCGTCACGTTCACAGGGTCCGTGCCTGCGTCTACAGAGAAAGGGCATGTTCTTGGATTGCGGTCCAGAACTGCCTTATATTGACACAAGGTGCTTCTAAAATAAGAACAATTTGTACAGGGTATGAAAATAACGAAACTAGTTTTAAACTGTCCTAGACATGCAAGGGTACTTCCAGTAAATCGGTATTAGAAAATAATGAGTGTTTTGACAGGCTTTAATCAAGTCAAACTCAACGTAGAAGACAAGTGTAACCTGAAGACGTAGTTTCATGCAGCAATCCTCTTACCATGCTTATAACTCTATAACTAATGGGATTTAGACAAAACTTCAACACAAAACCTGACGAGGACAACTAGTAGAATAACTTTCATGTTATGAGTTTACTCTAATTCGGTCTTGAATCCTATGCAAAATACAAAGAACGGAAAAGCCCTAACAGTGCGCGACTTTGGCAAAACACTTATAGTTCAAAATCTACTCAATGAAATTCGATGAAACCAGTGGGAAACGAAAGTTAACTTGATTCGCTACACATTGGTATAGGATAAGTTAAGGTTTGGCCCGAGAAAACCTACCTTCTGGGTTGAAGAAGTCTCATTTTTCCAGAAAACTCGTATTCAGACCACTTGGAGGAGAACGCTTACTGCTCCATGTATACTGCATGGAATTTGGGCATTCCACTTGGGTTAGAACGTAGAATTGACCCTATTTCCAGGGGTATAAGCCTTGCAAGGTTTGGTTTAGTTTGGCCTACCTTTGATCTGCTTCAAGAAGGTGGTTTGTGCAGGTCGTAGTAGATGAACGGGGGAAGAAGATGAGCTTGGTATGCTTGATCTCCTACTCTCCAGCCACCAAGAGCTCCTCCACCCGACCCCAACAAGTTCTAAATTAGTCTCTAGGGTTTGGGTGAAGAGTATTTAAGCAACCAAAGTGTTTAGGATCCTATTGTAACTAGGAAAGCTAGGTTGCGGTTTTGACATATTAGTTTCCTATTTTGGAGGATTTCTTCCTCCATTAGAGTGTGTGAGGCTTTATGAAACATCCCACCATAGTTAAGCACGATTGGGTTGCCAAGAATGCAAGATCTCTTCCCAATTCAACTATAATTACTTCTTTCTAATTTCAGCCTATTTAGAGTTACGATTTCCATGCATTTTCTAGCTTTTTTTGATTTGGGTCATATGTGGTCCATTGGCCCAATTATGATATTGGGTCATTAATTATAATGTTGGAAGTCTCCCCAACATTTTTATTTAATTTATGGTTGCATCGTATTTTCGTGTTTACGGTTTTCCGAGTTGTTTCCTAATTTGGATAATCGGTCACAATAACCCTTAAACCTAGTCCAAATGATTTTTTATTGACCCAAATTTCTTGATGGGTCATTAGAGATATTATTTGAAGTCCATATATGATTTTTATTTAGTTTTTCCGACTCATCCAAGTATGTGTGATAATGATTTTTTCGACTTATTCAGAATTACGATAATAAGTCGTGAAACACTTTAAACTTGGCTAATCCGATTTTGCTTGCATAATTTTTTGTGGAACATTTAGGAATAATGTGTGGGGTTGATTTATAATTTTTATGACATTTTCTGATGTTTTTAGCACACACGATAATGGTACGTATGTTTTAAATAGTCCAATATATGGAAATTATTTATTTTTATTTATTTAAATTTTTATGTAATTAAAATTTTGGGGTGCTACAGGAAACAAGACTAGCTACAGAGCCCAGTACATCTACTGGTGTTCGTACCCCCAACCACGAGTGCGCTACAAGCGACAACACAAACTCTCACAAGTCGTTGTCCCACTGCCGTCTTTCCCTCAGCCGGACGTACAACTCTACACCAGAGTGAGGTGTCTAGAAAGACGACACAGACCTCGACAATACACAAGTACCGGGACAAACCCCGAGCACTAACGTGCCTGACTCACACAAATTTGGGGTACCCAACTGGAGAGGTAACCACGGTAGGCGTCGTACTATCACGTCCCATCATTTAATATTTTCATAAATGTCGAAACGCAACCGAACAGAAAATCGAAAAAAGTTTAAAATTTTTCGAGCAGGAATTGCTCGGGTCATGATTTAACATAAAATATAGATTTAACTGTCGTTCCTCAAAGTTGAGGTATCTACATGATTCCCAAACCGTAATTCAAAGGTCAGGTATGACAAGTGTTGATCTCTCAGCGCACAATTCTCGCTGCCCGCGCCTTCTAGAATTGATGTATCCTGGAAAAAGAATAGGTATGAGTAGTCTTACCCAGTAGATTTATCCTCTAATAACAAGAAATAGATATTGGAATCAAGGAAATTTTGTGCACACGAGGATAACAATTAACAGTGTTCAACAAATGAAAGAATAATGCAAATCGAGATGTACAGTATTAAACCATGCAAGATTAAATCGATACATTAATGAACTGAATCAAAAGAACGAGTGTCAGACACATATGACATGCCATCATTATCAAATGTGTAATCACTATCTAGCAGTCCATTGAACACTACTGACAGTAAGTGCAACTCAGTTTGTCATGCTGATGGGAAACAATAACATATAATTCATCAATCAAGCAGTAGGTAGTGTTCGATGCTGAGACACTCAGTATGTCCATTCTCGGCGGGGTACACATTCGAATAGACCGATTCAGTGGCCGGTTTGGAAGATCCATTCTCGACGGGTATATTTGAATAGACCAATTCGGTGGCCGAGTTTGGAAGATCCATACTCGACGGGTATATTCGAATAGACCGATTCAGTGGCCGGGTTTGGAAGATCCATTCGCGGCGGGTATATTCAAATCATGTTTGATTCAGTGGCCGAGTTCGGTGTTCCTCCCAAGGACTTGGACTTGTCCCAATAAGCATCTTGATCTAGTAGAGTCCGAAGACCCGAACAATAAGTACACATTCATTATTGTTATGTTCCCAGACTGTTAATATGATTTCTATGTTGTATTTTTGTTTTTAGTTTGTGTTTTCACATAATTATAATACTATACCAATCCTCTCTTCTGGTTTTCCCGCACATCCTCTCTCCTGGTGTTTCGCCATGGCGACAGAGGGGGGGGGGGGGGGGGGCTCCAGCCCCCCCACCGCCCCTGCTGAAGCTCCTCCCAGTCCAGGTGCCAACATAGCAGCTCCGTCCATCCAACCACAGCGCCAAGCAAAGGTGTGTGGGTGCTGCCCGCTGGCCCAACCCCCACCTTCGCACAGGTCCTTCTCAGATCAATCCGCCGCCCACTGTTCCTATTACGGTTCACACCTCCAGCCACCACTGACGCTAGAGAACCAACTGTCTTCTTCTCAGCTGAGGAGGTGAAGCTCTTGTGTAAAGCCCTTGATCTGGCGGTTATTGCTAAAACTCCACAAGTCGGCCACCATTTCAAGACATCCGCAGCCATCTAACCCAGAGATTCAAGCTCCAGGTAGACTCCTCATCATGCCCTTGATGGAAGACATTAATCATCTGATTCAAAAATGAGGAAGACTATTACAAGGTCCTTCTGAAAGATAGTTTTTGTCCATAGAAGAATTTTCAAATTTACAAAATGGACTATGGATTTCTTTCCTACGAAGGATTCTCCCCTGGTTCCAGTCTGGCTACACCTACCAGGTCTCCCTGCAAACTTCTACTGTGAACCCATGATAAGATCTATCGCTGGTAGCATAGGCCCTGTACTCCAGGTTGATCAGAACACCTCCAAAATGATCAAAGATGATGCCGCAGTGTGTGTGTCCAGCTGGATGTATCTAAGGCCATCGTTTGGCAGTGCACTTTCTTACGATTTTGAGGCTAAAATTCTGACAAATCTCCTCTTGATTACCAAATGAAACCAACTGACATAGGAATCGGTGCAAAGCACTTTTGAAGGTGGGGAGAGAGATAGCCATAACTTGTCCTCTCTCTCCCTTCCATCAAAAGCACAAGGGAACCCGCTTTTGAAGGGTTTAAACAGATTTTGGTGAATAAAAAATATTAACCTCTCTCTAAAGTTGCATGGTACTACGGTCTCTTTGTATTATGTTATTAAAATAATAGTTACTTATCTCAAAGCGGGATGCTGGAGACTTGTTGTCAAATGATGTATTTGATTTGCAAATGCATGATTACAATCTCACCATTGTCAGAAATAACTTTATAATCGGCTTTTCAAAATTCTCACGGTTACATATACCAATCCCAACGATGCCTAAGAAGCTCCCAGATCGAGTCTGGGTTGGGGTTGGAGCAGGAGGCACATGGCAGCCTATATTTTACCCAGCTCCCCCACTGTTCTGTACTGACTGCTCAAGATTGGGGCATACCAACATGAAGTGTCGACAAGCAGCTGCAGAGGACACTACGACTCAGGGTGCCCTGGAGGACCATCCTCAAACCTCCAACCCCCCCAAAGCACCACCTGGAGGCCGATCAAACATGGAAACAAAGAGGACCAATCCCCACCTCTCCAAAGCCAACAACATAACATTGCACGTGGATGAAGGTTCATCACCACCAACCTCTGCATGGGCCAACTGCCACCAAACCCAACATTAATGTCCAGGGGCCAGCACAAGGCATTAATGACATAAGTGATAGCAACACCCTCAATGAGATGCACTCCAAGATTGATGTTGAAAATGAACTCCCATGCAACTTGGCAATCGGCGTAACAGTTCAATGTCATAAATGCCGCCCCCATCAAATCAAACAGACTTCTGCCAGCGCCAGTAACAAAGCACACAAGGTGCTTGATGGAATGCCAACTCCACTAACCAGCAACAGGAAAGGTGACAGTATTCCTGAGAGTGAAGATAATGGCCAAACCTGCACTCATTCCCTCTGCCTGCATACTACAGGAAGGGTGCAATATCCACAGCAATAAAAACACTGATCAAACAAGTGAGAATTCTACTACTCAGGAAGTTGAAACAAATAATGATGTGCAACCAACCGGAAATGTGCCTGATGATCTGCCACACCCACACAAAGAACAAAGGGAAGGATTGCTCAAAAGATGAGGTTAGGCAGCAACGCAACCCACAACCAACAAAGGTATCATCATATATCTTTGCCAGTAATACATAATGTCAGATCTGTCCCTGGATTGGCTCCTCCGGAGGACGATAATCTGAACAACCTACATGTGGCCTTGCTGGAAAACATAAAGCCATCCACCAGCAAGAGAGGAAGGTGTTCGAACCCGTGGAGGTACCCGTGGTAACACATCCAACCCCAACATCAATGAATCAAAAGATTCTAATATGGAACATTAGGGGCATTGGTAATGCCCAGTCCATTAGGAGACTGAAAATTTTGAAGCGTAGGCACCATCTAGCTATTATAGCTATCATTGAGCCCAAGAAAAAGACTTCTTGCATTGACATGTATAGGAATAGCTCCACATGGCCCACTCTATGGCTAATGTGAGTGAGCAGGCCAGGATATGGATTTTTTGGGAGGAGGATTTCAATATTTTGAAAACTGATTACAGTGACCAGCACATTACAGTTTCAATTTCTTCAGATTTTTGCAGAACTTTCTTTCTCACAGTTGTACATGCTAGTTGCTCCATGAATGAAAGGAGGAGACTTTGGGATTACAATGATTGACTTCTCCACTGCTTGTACGGCCCCATGGCTGGTTGGAGGGGATTTCAACGCCTACCTGGCACCCAGAGAAGAAAGGAGGCAGAGAGGTTTTTCTAGATCGGTCATGGATTTCCAGGCATGCATATCTGCTACGGGATTGAAGATGCAGGATTTAGAGGAAGTAAATTCACTTGGTTTAATGGTCAACTTCACAACGTATATGGACCAGAATTGACCGTCTCTTCTTCAAACGCCGAATGGGCCATTTTCTGTCCGGCTGTGCATGTTCAACATTTGGACAGATCTTGCAGTGACCACAGCCCATTGCTTATTTCCACTGCCACTACACAAAAAAAGGCCCATCCAGATTCACATTTCAGCATATGTGGTGTTCCCACGAAAGTTTCATGGCAGACTCTGCGGTTGCTTGGAGGACTGCCCCACATCCTCTTATCCAATCCTTAATGTGATCCAAAAATGAGGCATATGAAGGCCTTTTACAAAAGATGGAACAAGGAAACTTTCGGTAATGTTTCCATTAAAGTGCAAGAAGCTGAAAGCTCTTTCGCCACTGCCCAAAAAACTTATGAAGAAGTTGACACTCAGGACAATTACAACAATTTCATCTTAGCCAAGGATAAATTGGAACAAGCTCTTGCTCAGGAGGAGAAGCTTTGACGCCAAAAATCTAGAATCAAATGGTTTGAAGGATGGGAATCATAACACCAAGTTCTTTCATGCCTATGCATCACCCAAAGGAGGAATTCCTTGATCTCCAAATTGTATACAACAGGGTGGTGGGCTGTGGAGGATGATGACAGAATCGTAGATCTATTTGTGGAACACTTCACTGAAGCTTTCAGGTCTGCACCTCACCAAATCAATCCAGAAATTCTAATCACATTCCCCCAGTGCTGACAGGAGAGGATAATGCCATGCTTTGCAGCGTGCCCACCCCGGATGAAATCACTAATGTGGTTCATAGCATGGACCCTGACAGTGCCTCGGGCCCCGATGGTTTCTCTGGACACTTTTTTCCATTCTTGCAGGGATTTAATCCACACCGATGTCACTGCACGCAGCTGTCCAAGATCACTTCTGTGGCCACAATCTGCCAACAGCCCTTACTTCATCTCTCATTACTCTCATTCCCAAAGTCGAAAGCCCGAAGAACTGCTCTGACTTCAGACCTATCAGTTTGTCAAATTTTCTATACAAAATAATCTCCAGGATTATAACGACAGGCTGGGAACGCTGCTGCTGCCTTCCTTGATATCATAGGAACAAGGCGCCTTCACCAAAGGGTGCAGCATTGCTGAGAACATTCTTCTTGCTAAGGAATTACTCCAGCACATTGGTCGGCCATGTAGAGGGTAATATGATCATCAAACTTGACATAGCAAAAGCTTATGACAGACTTGAATGGGACTATCTTTATACTGTCCTCCGCAGATTCGGTTTTTCTCTCCAAGCTATTTCTCTCATTGAACCACTTATCTCCAATTGTTTTTCCATTCTTCTTAATGGGAAGACTCATGGTTTCTTCAAGTCTTCCAGGGGGATTAGGCAAGGGACACCTGTGGCCCTGCTCTTTTCATTCTTGCTGAAGAAGCCCTCAGTAGGGGTATCAAAAACTTGTTCCAACACAGCAGTGGCAGTTGGTACCAAACCAAGGCAAGATGTCCAGCCGTATCACATCTTCTCTTCGCAGATGACACCCTTATATTCTCCATTCCTCGGTGAGACATCTTCGCAGACTCACAGATTTTCTCAAAAGCTATGAAGAGGCATCAGGCCAGCTAATTAACAAGAACAAAAGCTCCTTTTATGTTCCTGCTCATGCCACAGAAGGCCTTATTCAGATGATCACCAAAGTCACTGGTTTCACCAGAGCCAAACTACCCATCAAGTACCTTGGCGTGTCCATTTATGCTGGCCGCCAGAAACCAGCTCACTTCGCCAGCATAATCTCAAGAACGTTTTGTAAGTTTCAAGGGTGGAAAACTGATTTCTTATCCTCTGGAGGTAGATTAATTTTGATAAAACATATCTTGACTGCTTTACCTATATCACCATGAATGCAATGCCATTCCAGCCACCATTGTGAGGACCTTCCACAGGATTCTTGCCAACTTCTTCTGGGGATCGTATGAGGGGTCCCCGAAAAGACACTGGAAAAGCTGGAACACCATTGCCCAACCAAAGGAGTGCGGGGGTCTTGGGGTTCTGAACTTGAACCACATGCAGATCGCATTTCGTACCAAGATGCTATGGAGAGCCCTGTCTACTAATTCCCTCTGGGCCAGATTTTTTAGAGCAAACACCTCTTCAACTGTCACCATTTCGAAGCCCATTTCCCGTTCATGCTGGCAGCAGACAGAAAGTTATGGCAGCAAGCGGCCCACATCATCCATAAAATCACAGAATAATTGCTATGGACTGCAGTCCCAATACCATTTCTGGTTTGATGTATGGACAGGAAAACCCCACTGAAAGATTTCATCCCCGAAGAAATATGGAACAGTATGCCGGATAAATATGCACCATCCAGCAGGTCTTTAGTGACCCGATGAGTAACCACTGCAGACGGCTCTTCAGTACTGCCCCATTAATCTTTTGTCTAACTTCTTGACCACCACAATGCCCAGGATACATGGATCTGGTGTTCCACTTCCATGGTCATTTCTCCACCAAATCTGTCCGCTCCCTCCTAACTTCTGAAACTTCTCAACAGTGGAAAATCCTATGGTCCCCTTACATCCCCCTTAAGTGGTCTATATTGCTTTGGCATTTAGCTCTCAATGCTGTCCCAGTTGATGAGAGGGTGAAAGACAAAGGTGTGCCTCTTGCATCCAAGTGTTCCTGCTGTCCACCCCACAAGAAGAGAGCGCCTTACACTTATTCTTCAGAAGCAACATAGCCACCCAGGTTTGGTCTGAACTCTCCCACCTTCTGCACTTCAGAAATATGGATGTTACTGCAGTGGCCGATGGCATGAATGCCTTCCTTGCACGGCCAGAAATTGCATCCCCTGTTGTCGCCTTATGCGATGCACCTTCTGGCAGTCCTTTGGGAGATTTGGTGTGGCCGCAACTGAGCGAGATTCCAAGACCAGAGTATGACTGCCAAGCACATTGTTAATCGCAGTATGCTTGCCATCCGAGCAATTTGTGCAGCCTTCAAGTTCAGAAAATTCCTCAACCTTGGTTAAACATTCTCCGACAAGGCACTGTAGGGAAGGACAATCTTCAAACCAGATCACCAAGCATTGTTCGATGGCTCCATCCACCGCCGGGAGGCTAAAGTTGAATGTTGATGGTGCGTTCAAAATGACATCAGGACAAGCAGGAGGCGGAGGTATTATTCTAGATTACGAGGGCAACATATATTGTGGTTTTGCTCAGGCATACCACGGTTTAAACTCCAGCATTGCTGCTGAAGCAATGGCCCTCCGGGATGGCGTGTCCATTTGCTGCAGTAAAGGGATTTCTGAGGTGCTGATTGAAACAGATTCTTATAATCCCTTTCAGGTTGTGTCCGGTCAAACCTCTTGTCCATGGGATTTGACTTGTATCATGCAAGATATCACTGCCAAGACCTAGAAGCTGAAGGTGGGAATTACTTATGCCCCACGTGAAGCCAACAAAGTTGCGGATTGCTTGGCCGGTTTTGCCTTATCTTGTACTCATTTTGTAACCTGGGACTCTTGGGCCAATCTGCCCATTGTTGCTAAGGTGCCTTACCAACTTGATAAGGTAGGGCATCCTTCTCTAAGGCCCTAGGTCTGTGATGTACTTCCTTTCTTTTCTTATATATAAAACCCCACTCTAGCCGCTTGGGGAAGGTAGTGACCCCCTCACACTGTGAGGTCGCCCCTACCTACTCCTTTTTGGTTCGACTACATTCAAAAAAAAAAAAGACTGTATAAGAATCTCAAAAGATTGGAATGATTGGAATTTCAAGGGATAACATAGTTATGCAATATGAGAGGTTTATGATAGTGAACCAAATTCGAGGTGTAATTCTTTCAGAAGTCAATCGGGAGTCGATGTATCAAGTCGTTTTGCGAATCAAATGCTAAACAGAATTTCGAAAAGATATTACCATGTCGAAACACCGGTCGTAGTTACAAGACGGTTTAAACTTACAAGTTCCAGAGATATCATGTAGCATTTCTACTCCTTTTTAGGCTTTAGAGAATAGCTATGTGATATGGTACTTAGGCTTACTTAACATATTAAGTCTCAAACTTTTTATCGAAAAGTCAACGGAAGAATACATCACGAAGATAGTCATGAAATCAATATGGCCGATAGAATCATTCAATTACTAACTCTTATTTAGGATTGGAGATAATATCATATCAATGTAAAAGTCATATTAATGTAAAATAAGGGATGAGCATGTTTGACTTTTCTTTCAGTAGGAGAGAGCTCCCTTGGAGAAGTCATACTTGTGTTTATCATTTTTCACCGGACCTTGGATTTTTAGCATTCTACTAGGTTTATTTGAATTATGAGACTTTCAGGTAGGCCAAAGTGAGAGATTAGAAAGACGCTATTTTGATGGAATCGCCAAAATCACATTTTTCTTCTTCGGTGAGAGAGTTGACTTATTATTGTAAGAGATATAAATTTTTGATATTTTTATTGGATTCAAATGGGGGGTACTTCCTTATTTACATGTTTAATATCTTAAGTAAATGAAACATCAAATTATAACAATTACTTAAATGATATGGAATGTAAATAAGGTATGAGTTTACAATCTCGCAGGGTTTCTGTGGCACTTCTAGAAGAAGCAGTCCTGTCAGAAAAATTGTAAAATCGGTCGACCAAATGGCAGGGTCGGTTGATCGACCTAACTAGTGCTGGAATCTTTGAATGTGGAATCAGTCGACCAAAATAGCATAAATCGGTCGATCGGAATAGCAAAATTGGTCGACCGAAATGGGAAAGTTGGTCGACCGACCTAGCCAGTGCTAGTTGCTGGGTTTCAGAGGAAGAATCGTCGACCGAAATAGGAAGTTAGTCGACCGACCTAGCCAGGATTGGTTTTCTGGGTTTTGACTGTAGGATCAGTTGACAGAAATGATCAAGTCGGTCGATCGATTCTGGTAAAAAATAGAATCATCAAACTCAATCACACGGTCTAATGATACTTGGAATAGAAGTGAACAATCAAGAAGGATGAGAGGAACCTACTTATCAGTTGGGCATGGCCGTCGGGTGGAGATGAACTTCCTAAGCTCCCTATCTCTCTTCTTCTCTCTCTGAGCACTGTAGCCTCTTTCTCTCTTTCTTCCTTGCCTCTGTACCTACTCCCTCTCTTCTTCTTTCCTCTGCATCGGCTGCTCTCTCTCTCTTTTCTCTCTTTCTTTTGTATGGTGGGGGTGGTAGGAGGAAGAGGTGGTGAAGAAGAAGAAGGGGTATGAAGAAGATGAAGAAACAACAGAGGAAGCCACCAGAAGAAGAAGAAGAAGAAGAAGAAGAAGAAGAAGAAGAAGAAGAAGAAGAAGAAGAAGAAGAAGAAGAAGAGAAGAAGCCTGATGGGGTTTATAAAAGTAAGGGTGAGCCTTATCGCCTCACCACCTCCCCGGAATAAGGATCACCTATACCCAACACGTAGCCAACCCATGTACGTAAGTGTGCTTACGTAAATTGGGTTACGTAATTCAAGCTTAATTCGTTAAGTTCTTTGGGCCACTTGTTTTATACTTAAATGACATCCAATGAGATGAAATTTCAAACATAAGCTAATTGAGATATAATCCAAATATGGTGATTTTTTTAATTTTTTTAGATTAATTTTTTGTCAGGTGAAAATTGCCCCCAAAAATCATTATGTCGGCTTAATCTGGATATCTGTGCATCAATAATCCAGAATAGCTATATTTTTTAGATCAGTATTCTGGTAATTATGATGTTGTTAGATTTTACCTTTGTTACCGAATTCCGATGTTGCCCTGTCGGGGTGCGCACATCTAAAGACAGTATCGGAATCACATAAATTATGTGAAAGGATTCTAGATTCAACTGTAATCATGTTCTTGTATTTTTTATGGTAATTTAAAATCAATATCTTATCTAATGTTTAATATTTTATTATTATTAAATTCTAGGTGTTACACGTACTACTCGCCACGCACACACAAACCACGTGAACACCACGCTACACACACACAAACCACGCGAACACCACTGCTCTCAGTCTCAACAGTGCCGATGCACTGCTTACCATTGCCATAAACAATAAATAACGATAGTCGATAATCACATATTCATGCAAAGACCATTAGCCCATGGATCTAGAATGCGACGGGGTCCATTGTCGCCTTCATAACGCGACGCCTCGATACGGCGCGTTCTAAAGAAGAACGCGATGGGTCAGGCTGTCGCATTCTGAACGCGATAGTCAGGTCCGTCACCTTCACAGACAGTGACCCAAAATCAGGATTCCATCTCCGGAATCCCCATGCAACCATGCTATCTACCATGAAACACAAATATTCATGCTCTAAGCATTACACTAGCATGGTATCTACTGTCTATAACAAGTATAACAGTTAAACATGCTCAACATGCAATCCACGATGAGAAACAAGGTGGAATCTCCCTACCTTCGCGAAGAACGTGAAGAACAATGATAACCCGCGTTTCCCCCCGCTCCGTACCACGTCCTCGCAACGAGACCACGCCAAAATAGCTCCCAAACTCTAAATCACCCCAGAACCAGTGAAAACCTCCTTCTGCTGGCTGAACAGAGCTTGCTGAGCTCTGTTTGGCCGACCTAGGTTAAAAACACTTCGGAGTTGAGAACACGACGTACCCTTCCGTCGCGACCAGAACGAATGGAGGAGGTCGTCGCCTTCTCATGGCCAACGTCAGCAGGCCGCCCACGCGCGCCACGCGGCGGACATGCAGACGAAGACCCTTCAGCGGTGGTAACCAGAACGCGAACCCTAGGACCGTCGCGTTCATAACGCGACATCCACCCCTGTCGCGTTCACAAACAGTGAACCAGTGGGTGCTTTGGGCCCATCTCTCGGCTCACAAAGCCCCACAACCTACGTAAACACCTGAAACTCAAGCCACAGACCACACACTGGCCTCCACAACCACTAAGCCATGATCTGAACAGTCAATACGCTACATTACTATCACCTAAAAGAAATTTTTGTCCTCGAAATTTAGGAAGAAGGCTCGACACAAAAATTTTCAATTAACAAGCATGGTACTATCACCTAAAAGAATTAAAGGCTTACTCAAACAAGTATGGATATGCTTTCATCATTTCCTCTGCCAGTTCCCATGTGTCTTCTTTGCCCTGCCTGTTTTCCCATCTGACTTTCACTAATTCAATTCTTTATTTCTCATTTTATGGGTCTTGCGCCCTGTAATCTGTACCGATACTCTGGCATTGTCATGTCTGACTTCAAATCATCTCTCTGATAACTGACCACATGTGAAGGATCTTGGATATATCTTCTGAGCATTGAAACATGGAACACATCATGAGCATCTGTGAAATCTACTGGGAGATCCAATCTGTAGGTTGTTTCACCAAGTCTTTCTAATATCTGGAATGAACCAACATATCTTGGACTCAACTTGCCTCTCTTGCTGAACCTGAGCACACCTTTGGTGGGAGAAACCTTTAGAAATACATAATCACCAACTTCAAACTGTAGTGGCCTGCGTCTGGTATCTTCATAGCTCTTCTGACGACTCTGCGCTATTTAGAGCTTTTCCTTGATAAATTTAGCAATTTCTGAACATTACTGAATCAATTCTCGACCCATAACCTGTCTCTCACCTACCTCATGCCAGTTCAGTGGTGTTCTGCACGGTCTTCCATACAAAGCTTCATAAGGTGCCATTCCGATGCTCGCATGATGATTGTTGTTGTATGCTGTAATATCCAGTACGTTCGGATCATGGTTTATCAGGTTTTGGAGGCAATTGTGTGGCTTATTGGTAGACCATGTGGGTCTACATATGTTTGCATAGGTTGGTGTGGTAGGTTGGAAGGCTGGAGGGTTGGAATACCCAGCCCAAACAAGCCTCTGTCGGTTCATTAAGAACGCGACGTAACCAGATGTCGCGATTCTCACATGAACGGACCACTTGTGCCGACGCGATTTGGCACCGCCGCTACGTGAGCGCCGCTGCATGCGTGCCACGTGACGCATGCAGGACGTCGGGGATCAAACGTGTCGCCGATGTCAGACGCGTTTCTAAATGCGGCGGGAAGACACGACGCGATTTAAATCCTGTGTGTTTTGGCTTCTGCCCTAGGCCGACAGTGCATTGGCACTGTTCAGTTGGGAGAAGCTGGCTGCGGGTCTTTGAAGGGAGATTTGGGTGATTCTTGGCTATTTGGAGTCTGTTCGGCGTGATTCCGGTGAGAGGAGGTGCTTCGGAGCGCGGGAACGCTGGGATATCGTCGGATTTGCGTTTCACTTGCAAGTAGGGGAACTTTGCCTTATTTCCTCTTCCATGGATTGTATGGGTTAGGGTTTACAGATTTTTATGTGGAAATCATGTATGGAGGGTAGAGATAATGCTTAGGATTTCATTTATGTGTTTATTTCCCTGCTAAAACAGCTTGTATGGTCCATTGGTGCGATTTCTGGAACATGGTTGGGTCTTGGTTCTATCACCTGAAAGGCGACGGAACCAGACGTCGTGATTCAGGTCTAAAGGCGACGGGTTGGTCCGTCGCTATTCAGTTTCCAAAAAACGTCCACTGTGTTAGACGCGTTTTGAAATGTGGCCACCCGAGCTTTGGTGTTATGTGGCCAGTCTTTCTGGTTTCTGTCCCACATTGCTTGGGCTGTGTTGGCAATGCAATGTAGGGTCTGTATGGGTTTGTGTCGGCCTATACCGTGAATGTTAACAAAAGATTTTGCGTGGAAATATGTACATAGCAAGTCGGGTCATAACGCCTTTCGAGGTTACCTCTCCAGTTGGGTCCCCAGCACCGGGTGCTCGGGGTTTGTGATGGAATGCCTCGCTCTAGCCCGTTAAACCATTAACGAACTAGATCCGCGTCTGTCTCCCGCGAACGGGCCGTAGCCTCGCAAGGGATACCAAACACATGTCCGTGAAAAATAGAAAGGAATACACTTGATCACATATATGATTCATCATTTCATATATAATATACAAGATTTACATAGCCAAATTTCAACAAAAGTACAAGAAAGTACAGAGCCTGGGTATACCCCGAAGTAGCTAGTACAACTGAAGAAAGAAACTACACTGCTGGAGGCGCTAGCCCAACACCGCTGCGATGCGGCTCCGAACTGGTAGACGGTAACGAAACGTCCTCCTCGCCCTCACCTGTGGGGGGTAGGGGTGAGCCTCTCTAGTCACTGGCTCAGTAGGGAACTCCCCCAACACCGAGCAAACCAAAACACAAGTACGGAAGAAGTAAACTGCGCTAACAATTTATAGAACAACTAAGCAGGATATTAAGCTGTAAATGTACTCACCGTTTGCCGACTACGTAAAGCAACTGTAATAAATAAACGACAAACCCAAACAGGTGTACGAGCTACATAGAGACCGCCACACACGAGCCACGTGAACTGGTTCGCGACACCAGTGACTGACTCGAACAAACTAACACAGGTCTACCTCTCAGTCTCGCAGCCACGGACGAAAGGTCCAGCTGCCGCTCCACGTGGAAAAGTCAAACAACTGTGGAGTCCAACTAAACACCACTCCTGCGGACACACAACCGCAGGCCCATGCATGACACCTCTAGGGTCTCTGGCCGGAGCACTCTAGAGTGAGGCACTGGAAGGACTAGTCGGGAACCAGTGTCGACTACCGGTGTCCGTACCCCCACTAAGAGCGCGCTACAAGTGACTAAAAACAAACTCAAGAGTCACTGTCCCACTGTCGTTTTTCCTCAGTCGGACGTACAACTCAAACAAAGAGTGAGGGTGTCCAGGACAGACGACACAAACCTCGACGGTACAGCACAAGTACCGGACAAAGCCCCGAGCTAACAGCCTGGCTCACAGAAAACCTGGGGCACCCAACTAAAGAGGTAACCACGGTAGGCGTCGTACTACTCGCCACGCCACACAAAACCACGTGCACGTCACACACAAACCACGTGAAACGTCAGGTAAACCTCTCGTACAATGATTCACTACACGTGAACCTAATAGTGCTCGCGTGAACATCACGCAGCCATAAATACGACTAGCTAACTACGTACTCTGTATGCTAGTCTCAGAAATCACATGCACTCAGTGCACCACAAGTGCCAATGCACCGCTCGATATCAATAAACACATCAAACCACAATAATCGGATAATCACATCACGTAGCCATACACACACACAACCCTCGACTGTGGTCGCGACAGGCCCTTGAGTCGCCTTCAGAAGGCGTCAGCCCGACATGTCGCCTTGAAGATATGAACGCGACGGGTCGTCCCGTCGCCTTCTTTATTACGACAGCACCCCTGTCGCTTCGCAGGGGAGAAACCCTAACCGGGTTCTCTCCTTCCAACACCTAAAAACTCATGCAAACCACCCTTAATTCGTCATTTACATGCTTTAATGAAAACCTAGGCATGGTATCTAGCATGATTAAAGCATTAAACTGATCAATCCTACGATTCCCCCGATTATTGCCCTGGAACAGGGGAGAATTCACCTACCTTTGCAAAGAATGCGCAGTATGATGCTTCCCCGGCGATCCTCACGCTCCACGCGAGTTCCTTACAGCGAAACCTCGCCGAAAACCGAGCTCTCCACCCGAAATCGCCCGAGAAACCTTCAACAGCTCCCCTCCCCCGCCGAGCAGAACTCACTGCAGTTCTGTCCGACTGGGGTTTCTTAAAAAACCCTGCGGTTGGGAACGCGACATATCGTCGCGTCGCGACCTGATCGCGACACCCACGGTTGTCGCCTTCCCGAACTTAAAGCCCCCGCTGCCCGCCACGTGGCGCACATACACACGTCCTGCGCCAGAGGCGGCCACAAGAACGCGACACACAGCTCTGTCGCGTTCAAGAACGCGACACTCCCCCTGTCGCGATGACAGGATGAAAACCGAGGGGTGCTACAACCTGCACTAACGGCTCGATAAGGCCCATACACACGCGCGCACACCATTCACGAGCCACATTGGTCAACGTATGACCTCCACAACACTAAACGAAGGATCCATAAGGATTCGAAAGACGCGCGACGTTACAGGGTTTGTCCCGGTACAATGCGTCCGTCGAGGTTTGTGTCGTCTTCCTGGACACCCTCACTCCTGAGTTTGAGTTGTACGTCCGGATAAGGGAAAGACAACAATGGGCAGCGACACGTGTTTTTGGGTGTGCAGTCGCTTGTAGCGCACTCGTGGTTGGGGACGGACACCAGTAGACATACTTGTCCCCAACTAGTCCTGTTTCCAGTGCCTCACTTTAGGGTTCTCAGTCGGAGTCCCTAAAGGTGTCAGGCTTGGGCCTGCAGGTGTATACCCTACAGGTGTGGTGTTAGTTGTCTCCACAGTTCTTGTCTTGTTGAGGTGGAGCGGCAGCTGGACCTTTCGTCCGTGGCTGCAAGACTGAGAGGTGGACTTGTGTTGTTTGTCCGGGATTGTGGATGGTGTCACGAACCAGTTCTCGTGACCCGTGTATGTTGTGCCCTTCTGTAGCTTGTACACGCGTATGTGGTTTGCCGTTTACTTACTTGCAGTTGTAGCATCTTTCATAGGTGTTGTTTATATTTTAAATGCTTTACAGCTTTGCACATTGTATCTGTTGTTCTTTGTGTTTATCGGCTTTGGGAGAGTTACCCTACTAAGCCAGTGACTTGTGAGGCTGACCCTTTTCTTCCAGATGAAGGAGAGCAGGAGGGTTTACATCCTCTTCTATTTCGGTCGGCATCATAGTGGAGTCGGGCCTCGCCACCAGCAGAGTAATGTTTTTACTTGTGGAGTCTTGGGGGAGGCTTTGGCCTGATCGCGAGAGGTGGAGTCGTGTTGGGCACGTTATTGGTTTAACGGCCTGAACGGTGAGGACCGTCACAGTTGGTATCAGAGCAAGGTCCGTGTAAATATGAGGAAGCAAGAAATGTACATAGTCTGTTCCTTACTATAGTCTACTGTTGGTAGTTGGCCATGTTTTTGTAATGATATGCTTGTGTGTTGTGTGGATGGAATGTTGTGTGTGCAGGTTTATAAATGGCTGATAGAAGAGATTGGGGAGGTGGTGGTGATGATCTAGAGGAGACTACATACCAAATGATAGAGAGGTTATGGGACAACATTACTCAAATTTGGACATGGTTAGATCAGCAGCCATCGGTTCAGCCAGCAGGAGTACCACCGGTACAGGAGGAGGTAGTGTCGGCACCCCTAGCACCACAGTTTGGAGCAGAGGTACCACCTGTAGTACCTGTGCCTCCAATTGTACCAGCGATGTCAGCCAGTGTGGAGGAGTCCACGGTGTTAGTGGAGAGGCTTCTGCGGTTGCAGCCACCTATGTACTCAGGAGGTCCGAATCCAGACACAGTTGAATATTGGGTGCATGAGATTGAGAGGGTAATTGCTACTATGAGTTGTCCACAGGCGGATAGAGTTATATTAGCTACTTACCAGTTAAGAGGTTTTACACAAGAGTGGTGGAGACTCAAGATGCAAACCGTATTCACCGGAAGAGCAGAAGATACCATCACATGGGCCGAGTTCCTTGAAGTATTTAACAACACTTTCTTTCCAGTGCAGATTCAGCGAGCTAAGAAGGAGCAATTTAGAACACTTCAGCAAGAAAATTTGTCGGTGTTGGAATACCAAATGAGGTTCATGGCCTTGAGTAGGTATGCACCTTATGTGGTAACCAACAATGAAATGATGGTGGAGTATTTTATTCGGGGGCTGAGGCCGGAGTTGCAAGATGCAGTGATTCCTTTGATGTGCGGGACAGTGGAAGAGGCAGTCCAAAGAGCAGGAATATTAGAAAGAACACTGCAAGTAAGGCAGTCCAGTGGATCGAGATCAAGTGGAGGTAGCTTCCGACTTCCACAGCAATCACCAGGTGTTAGCAAAGGCAAGGCACCTTCGGGAGGAGCTTCTTCAACGGCTTTGGCAAGTGGGGAAACAAGCTAAAGAAGATATTTAGAGGCCGAGGAGGCGGCAAGAAGCAAGGTAGAGGCTATAAGCCAGAGGTGGAGGAGTCTCAACAAAGTACGGCAAGGCGGCCCGCAGAATTCAAATGTTACAATTGTGATCAGCCGGGACATTTGGCGAGGAATTGTCCTTATCCAAGAAGAGCTAGCTATGGTAGAGGGTAGGGGTGTTCATGGTTTGGTTTATTGTAACGACCCGACCTCCCGGACCCCCCACCAGGGGCCCGAAATTCCCGTCGCCACCCACGGATCCGAAGATCCGGAAGGGTTATATGAACAAGTCTAGTGAGATATGTGCTGAATTCGAATAACTATAACAATCTGTACATTATACAAAAAGGTTGTACAATGCGTCCCAAGAAAAAGCACAGGTACAAGAAGAAAGGTGCAGTCCTTAAGGGGCATATCCCGAGAACTTGCAAAACACAGCTCTCAGCTCACTCGGCTACAAGAGCTCACAACACAAGCTCTCACTGCTGCTGACAACACACGGCACTACAGCCGCCTCCGCAACCCGTCCGACACCGAGCTCCCGCGACGACGAGCCCCTAGCTGAAGGAAGTAGGGGGGTGAGCCTCGCGAACAAGGCCCAGTAGGGATTACCAGTCCCTCACCGGCCAGAGCAGCAGGAACTCCGAAAATAGGAAACTATACTAGAAAGCTGTAAAGCGAGTAACACCTACAGTAGGGTACTACTAAGCAGCAGAAGAGAACATCGCAACGCCACGACCACCAACCGAGGTCGGGCAACACACACGACTCCCGCAGAAACCAACGGAGTCGGGCACAAAATGGAAACAGTGCTCAGCACACCTGCCGAGACCACGGAACAACCAAGTGAGAACGACGTCTCACCGCAAGCACGGCCACCTCAGACCTCTACAAGGTCGAGGGCCCACAAGCAGAACCACCCTGGACCGTGGACACGCCACCAGGTCGGAGAGCCACACACGCCGGTGCCATCACGGGATGGCACCCAAGAACGGGACCACGAAACCGAGAGAACACCGAAGCGGGAACCACCAGAAGCACGGGTCTGCCCAAGGCCAGACCAACGACGCCCACGGAAACTAGGCACAGCTGGGCTATAACCGCCGTGCAAGCTCGGGCAATGAGGAACACTTGGAAACGTCGTCACAACAACAGCAACCAAGCCACCGCCGCTAGCAGCCAAGAGGGGGACCCGCAGTCCACACGCTCTGCTTGCTAGCCTAGCTCCTGCCTCTGTCCCCGCGCAAGGGCGAGACAGAGCCGCCCCAGAACACACAACACACGCAACACCGCAGCCTGGCCAAGCTGCGGCCTCACGCCTGACACCACTATGTGGCTCCGGAACCAACGCAGAGAGAGGCAGTGAGACAAGGGATTGTCTGGTCTGCGCCAGGAAAGCACTCCGAACCCCTCAGCGTCCCAGACCCAGACAATAGAGCTCTACAAACGACTCAGCGCCACTGTCCAAACCTTGTTTTCCCCTCAGCTCAGAGTCCGCTCACGTGGGCTGCCAACTTGAGCACACTCGTAGCCCGGATACCTCCCTCAACGGGCTCCCGAGGATGGGGGTCCCAGGAAACGGAGACAACCTCTGAACGGGACAAGCCCTCAAGTGCCAAGCACCGGGCGAACAGGCGGGGCAACACAATAAAACCACGCCGAACTGCTGGCTTGTAACACACGACAAGCCCAGCAAGCGAGAGGCGCGCACGAACCCTCAAAAGGGTCGTCGGCCAACCAAGGCAAGCACGAACGGCTAAAACCTCGGACAACAGCAGACAGTACGGAAAACCCGTCGCTCCGCTAATAATCGATTGACCGCCAGTCAATTGATTATTAGACAGACGCGACCCTCCTGGCACCGACGCCAGAACACGGCCACGAAGGTGTCACCTTCGGTCACTGAACGCAGGGAGGCAACCAGCCACGTTCCCTACCAGAAGGTCCTAAGGGCAAGGCCTGCCCTGGGGCACACGCCAACACACAACCAGGCAACGGAAACACCCGAGGCGCCCTCAGGCACTGTCGCGACCCCCAAGGCCGCCGCGACACCATCGCGACGGGGGAGAGCACCGCGACAGCCTGACGCGACGGGGCGGCGCGTCGCGACAGAAAACCCTATCGCGACGGGAAACTAGGTCGCGACAGTGCTCCTTATCGCGGTCGCCCAGTGCGCCGCGATAAGGTCACGCCCGACCGGGGCGACGCCTCTACTGATGTCGCGGCGCGTCGCACGGCCGTACATCAGCCGGGAGGCAGACCGCCGGGATCCTCAATCCCGGGGCCGCCCACGAGCTACACACAAGCGCATACGGGGGAGGGGAGCATGGGGAAAGCAGTAAAACTAACTACTAACCACGAGGAGCTCCCGATCCACCCGGATTGAGAAGAGTTCAAGCAATCCCTACCTTTTACGAAGAACGAACCCACGAGGGGCCCTTCACAACGGTTGGCCACCTCCTCCTTGCTCCACGCACGCCGCTCCGCCACTCCGCACGAGCCGCCGGCCTCCACCACGCCCGATCGCCGGAGGAGAGCCTCCCCACCGCCAGAGGAAAGGGAGAGGGGAGAAAGAGGGAAAAAGGGTAGCCGGCCTGCGCCTTAAGCGCCCGGCACCCAGAACGCGACAGACCGCCCCGTCGCGTTACGGACCTTACGCGACGGGTCCGCCGACCGCGAGCAGAACGCGCCCCCCACGGGCACCGCGACAGCCCGACAAGCCGTACTGACACACTGCCACCCTGACAGGCATCAGACGACTGGGACAGCGCAACACGACAAAACACTGTCGCGACGAAGCGTCAGACCGCGACAGGAACGCGACCCACAGACGCGCCGCGACATGGATGACTGTCGCGTCGGGCATCCCCGACGAGACATGAGTCATCCAAGACACCGGAAGGAACGCCGGAAGCCGGGTCTTACATCCTACCCCTCTTAAAACAATTTCGTTCTCGAAATTGGGACAAACCCAGAAGGTCTCGAGGCACGAAACAAAACACAGGGAGCAAACGCAAGACCAACGCGAAAAAGCCACTAAGTCTCAACACGACTTCCTCGTGGCAGCAATCGCACAGCCAAACACGCGCGGGCACGCGAAACCGGAAAACTAACGGCTCACACAACGAGCCTCAAACACACAGGAAGCACAGAACTGACAACCCAACGGCTCACCACATGCTCCAACACACGTGGAGCTCAAAGCCAGAAACCAACGGATCACTCCAGCCACACGAAGGGGCGCCTAGACGGAACGGCAACCCCACCGGTGCCGAGCGACGCCAAATCTGGCCCGAACATCGAAAAACACCAGCCGAAAACTACACGGTTGCAGCCACCAACAGACCTCGCTGTTGGGACCAACCGAACAGCAACCCACTCCGTCGACAACAAAACCCGACAGAGGACACAGTTGCCGGCAGCAACACAAAACGCTGGTCAGCAACTCACTCCATCGCCAGAGAAACCCGACAGAGTACACCGATGCCGACAACGACAAGGGGAAACATCTGACGCTACAACTAGCCGCTAGCATCGGTCACCAATTCGACCGATTAGCCATGCGAGGGACAGAACCAGAGCGACAATACGCTCACGGAGGATCCGCAACACACGAAACAACGTCCACCGCCACCACTAGGTCTCACCCAGACCTTCCTCGCGGTCCAACAGGGACAGCAAACACACGCGGAGAAACTTCAACACACGAAAATAGTATCCACTGTCACCACTAGGTCTCACCCAGACCGTCCTCGTGGTCCGACAAGGATACCAAATGCATGCGGGGCCACAAAAACTGAGAGTCACACGCTCCACAACGTGGCACATCGCGACGGAAGCACGGAAGACATCTGAGGTCAAGCCAAAACTTGGCACCTCACAACGCCGACAAACCACGTGGTCGAGTACTAGCAAGCCAATAGGCCTCACTGCCATCAGATGAACCGACATGAGACTCCGCCATCGGCTTCTAGACTCACCAACACCACGCACAACAGAAAACCAACGAAGGGTTGGCAGCACACCCGCCACGCGCACACAGAGCTCAGCGCGGGCACCAACATGCCAACCACCAAAAGATGCACAACCACACGGGAACCGAAACAACTGCAGAGGTCAAGGACAACACGCCGACCTCAGAGCGACCCAAACCGAAGCAGGGTACCACAATCGCACACACTCGCTCCGCAAGCGAGGGGGAAAACCGGGACACTGGCCACGACCAGAGCCTGGTGTACCACCGATAAGGCTACCTAGACAAGGCAAAACAGCCACCCCACAGCGGTTGCGGTACGACCACAAGACTCAGGCTAACACACGTGTCCCAGAGGCGGAAAGCCCAACGCCTCCAACATCGAGCGAACTCGTGAAACAACGCACGGAGCTCACGAACAGGCACACGGCACAACACGGGGTGCTATCACAAGCACCGGGAGCTAACCAGGGTACAACACAATGCACCAGGGCTCCAGACGGCACAAACCGAAACGCTCGAGCACGAGCACACAGTGCTACCACAAGCACCAAAAGCTAAACAAAGTGCAACCTAGGTGCACCAGTGGCTGAAACAACACCTCGGGCTAACAGGAAGGACTCTCCACAAGAGACCTACCAAGAGCTACGCGCAAAGAACCACAAGCCAAAAAGGGCACAACAGGCCACGCCGGCCCCAGCCCTTGAGGCACAAAAACACGAAACATCGAAGAAAGACGCTCAAGGTGCAGCACACACAGCAGCACGAACGGCCCGAGACGACACAGGGCCCACCGAAGGGGACTGTCTACCAGAGACCCACAACAGAAACACACAGAAAGCCGTCAACATCAAGAGCACAACAACCATGTCGGCTCCAAAAAGCACCCAGAACACAACGCACCGACTCTGCCGCACAGGGGGCGAAAACCGCAGCAACTCCCTGGCGCGCAAGAGCAAGAAGGCACCGCCTCTATCACGACCGATAGAGGAGCCAAACACCAAGACGACGACGTGGAAAGCATCCAAGGCACAAGCCGAGGCACCACCGAGCATACAACGGAACAACACTTGCACGAGCAAGCCAATCAGAAATGCACAGCGGAACGATGCTCACGCCTGCAACCCAACAGAAATCGGTACTACCTCGCACTAAACCAACCGGGATCCAAAGCCCCAAGTTGTTTAGGCAGGTAGCGCGTAACCATCACACGACAAACGGCACGGACAGGTCCACCGACCCACAGTGCCACAAGGAAACGACATCACGAGGGGAGCAACCAGCTCAACCCAAAAACAACTCAAGGGGAGATGACTCCACCAGAAGGTCGCAACGATGCGCACTCTGGCAACACAGTACCACAGTGGAGCATCACCACCTTGAGCAACCAACGGAAAGCAGAGGAAGGAGACACGCACAAGTCTCTTCCACACGCGAGAGGCAAAACCACAACGCGAGACTGACACTTCCATACGAAGCACAACCAGCCGAGCACCACGACACTCACCAGACCACCATCTGCGAGAGCACGCCGGGCGCAAGAAAAAGCAGACCACCTGAGCCACGGGGACACACAAAGTCCACCGGCGCAACCGAGAAACTTGGAAACAACCACGAGACAGGCTGACCAACGCAGCAGCCAGACGCACAGCCAAGGGCACGATACCTTGACCGACAACGCCCAGGCAGACTGTAACACAGACAGTCCAACCGGCAACAACGACAGCTCATCTCCACTGAGAGAGCAGCGATGACCAAAACAACACGAAGCAGCTTTGGGGAGAACCTTAACCAAAAGCGCCAAGAGCCGTCCTGGGAGAACCTCACCAGAACGCAGCCCCAACCGAACGGCACACTTCAAACAACAGGGGCAACACAACGGTGGCCCAAAACAAACACGGAACACTCCTAGGAAGAACCTCCACCAGAAGCGACGAAGGGCGATCCTGGGAAGAACCTTCACCAGAATACACAACCCAAACGACCAAACAACACGGACCATTAAAGAAAACACTGCAGCAAGCAGAACTGCAGAAGCAACGCAAGCCGGTCCTGGGAGAACCTCCACCAGAACCAACAAGGCACCGCTCTGGGAAAAACCCTCCAGAACGCACCAGCCAAACCAACAGCACACCTCAGACTCTGAGGTAGCACGGCAACAGCAGAAACGAGCGCGGAACAATCCTGAGAGAAACACTCACCAGGACAACAACAAACGGTTCTGGAAAACCTCACCAGAACACGGGGCAACCAAGCGATGCACCTCAACCCAGAGGGCAACGCAACAGCAACCAAAACGAGCACAACACAGTTCTGGCAAAACCTCACTCCCGCCAAAACCAACTGAGAAGAACTCCGGGAGCACCTCCTAGAGCTCACAACCAGCAGCAGCGCCAGGCTGACAACGACCACAGACAAGTGTCGCAGCGCTCAACTAGCGGTGCAACACGGCACACAAAGCACCTGCTTAGCTCGGCGTCCCGAGCACAGCGCACAACGGCGCACAGGCACACGAGGCCAAACACACAACAACGACAACATACACCCCAACAACAAAGGGGCAGCCAACAAGGCAGAGGCAGCTTCGACCGGCTCCACAGATAACAACTATGCACTGGAGAAGGCCACACAACACGCAGGCTCTCTCAGCCTCAGCGGCACGCACGCACCCTCAAATGCGCCGAAGACGACCAGGAGCACCGCACCTGGACTTGCCTGCAAGTGTCCTCCATACGTGAAGACCACTGCCAGTGAGTCCACCACCAACTGCGCCAGCACGACACGAACACACCGAGCGACCACGCTCGCCACGCATGCGGCAAGCAACAACTGCAACCTGCAACACGCGCACGAATCATGCAGGGAAGCCGCACACCTGCAAAATGTTTGAAAGCACAAGCCTAACACTAGTCGGACGGTGTCAGCAGCGCACTAGTACCTTCCTTTGGGACAGCTATAGTTATTAACTCCTTACAAATCTCAGTAGACTCCTCTATCTGATACCAACTGTAACGACCCGACCTCCCGGACCCCCCTCCAGGGGCCCGAAATTCGCGTCGCCACCCACGGATCCGAAGATCCAGAAGGGTTATATGAACAAGTCTAGTGAGATATGTACTGAATTCGAATAACTATAACAATCTGTACATTATACAAAAAGGTTGTACAACGCGTCCCAAGCAAAAGCACAGGTACAAGAAGAAAGGTGCAGTCCTTAAGGGGCATACCCCGAGAACTTGCAAAACACAGCTCTCAACTCACTCGGCTACAAGAGCTCACAACACTCGCTCTCACTGCTGCTGACAACAACACGGCACTACAGTCGCCTCCGCAACCCGTCCGACACCGAGCTCCCGCGACGACGAGCCCCTAGCTGAAGGAAGTAGGGGGGGTGAGCCTCGCGAACAAGGCCTAGTAGGGATTACCAGTCCCTCACCGGTTAGAGCAGCAGGAACTCCGAAAATAGGAAACTACACTAGAAAGCTGTAAAGCGAGTAACACCTACAGTAGGGTACTACTAAGCAACGGAAGAGAACATCGCAATGCCACGACCACCAACGAGGTCGGGCAACACACACGACTCCCGCAGAAACCAACGGAGTCGGGCACAAAACGGAAGCAATGCTCAGCACACCTGCCGAGACCACGGAACAACCAAGTGAGAACGACGTCTCACCGCAAGCACGGCCACCTCAGACCTCTACAAGGTCGAGGGCCCACAAGAATAACCACCCTGGACCGTGGACACGCCACCAAGTCGGGGAGCCACACACGTCGGTGCCATCACGGGCTGGCACCCAAGAACGGGACCACGAAACCGAGAGAAAACCGAAGCGGGAACCACCAGAAGCACAGGTCTACCCAAGGCCAGACCAACGACGCCCACGGAAACTAGGCATAGCCGGGCTATAACCGCCGTGCAAGCTCGGGCAACGAGGAACACTTGGAAACGTCGTGAGGAAAACGTCGTCACAACAACAACAACCAAGCCACCGCCGCTAGCAGCCAAGAGGGGGACCCGCAGTCCACATGCTCTGCTCGCTAGCCTAGCTCTTGCCTCCGCCCCTGCGCAAGGGCGAGATAGAGCCGCCCCAGAACACACAACACACGCAACACCGCAGCCTGGCCAAGCTGCGGCCTCACGCCTGACACCACTACGTGGCTCCGGAACCAACGCAGAGAGAGGCAGTGAGACAAGGGACTGTCTGGTCTGCACCAGGAAAGCACTCCGAACCCCTCGGCGTCCCAGACCCAGACAAGAGAGCTCTACAAACGACTCAGCGCCGCTGTCCAAACCTCGTTTTCCCCTCAGCTCAGAGTCCGCTCACGTGGGCTGCCAAATCGAGCACACCCGTAGCCCGGATACCTCCCTCAACGGGCTCCCGAGGATGGGGGTCCCAGGAAACGGAGACAACCTCTGAACGGGACAAGCCCTCAAGTCCCAAGCACCGGGCGAACAGGCGGGGCAACACAACAAAACCACGCCGAATTGCTGGCTTGTAACACACGACAAGCCCAGCAAGCGAGAGGCGCGCACGAACCCTCAAAAGGGTCGTCGGCCAACCAAGGCACGCACGAACGGCTAAAACCTCGGACAACAACAGACAGTACGGAAAACCCGTCGCTCCGCTAATAATCGATTGACCGCCAGTCAATCGATTATTAGACAGACGCGACCCTCCTGGCACCGACGCTAGAACACGGCCACGAAGGTGTCACCTTCGGTCACGAATGCAGGAGGCAACCAGCCGCGTTCCCGACCAGAAGGTCCTAAGGGCAAGGCCTGCCCTGGGGCACACGCCGACACACAACCAGGCAACGGAAACACCCGAGGCGCCCTCAGGCACTGTCGCGACCCCCAAGGCCGCCGCGACACCATCGCGACGGGGGAGAGCACCGCGACAGCCTGACGCGACGGGGCGGCGCGTCGCGACAGAAAACCCTATCGCGACGGGAAGCTAGGTCGCGACAGCGCTCCTTATCGCGGTCGCCCAGTGCGCCGCGATAAGGTCGCGCCCGACCGGGGCGACGCCTCTACTGATGTCGCGGCGCGTCGCACGGCCGCGACATCAGCCGGGAGGCAGACCGCCGGGATCCTCAATTCCGGGGCCGCCCACGAGCTACACACAAGTGCATACGGGGGAGGGGAGCATGGGGAAAGTAGTAAAACTAACTACTAACACGAGGAGCTCCCGATCCACCGGATCGAGAAGAGTTCAAGCAATCCCTACCTTTTACGAAGAACGAACCCACGAGGGCCTTCCACGACGGTTGGCCACCTCCACCTCGCTCCACGCACGCCGCTCGCCACTCCGCACGAGCCGCCGGCCTCCACCACGCCCGATCGCCGGAGGAGAGCCTCCCCACCGCCGGAGGAGAGGGAGAGGGGAGAAAGAGGGAAAAAGGGTAGCCGGCCTGCGCCTTAAGCGCCCGGCACCCAGAACGCGACGGACCACCCCGTCGCGTTACGGACCTTAACGCGACGGGTCCGCCGACCGTGACCAGAACGCTCCCCCCACGGGCGCCGCGACAGCCCGACAAGCCGTACTGACACACCTGCCACCCTGACAGGCGTCAGACGACCGGGACAGTGCAACACGACAAAACACTGTCGCGACGAAACGCCAGACCACGACAGGAACGCGACCCACAGACGCGCCGCGACACGGATAACTGTCGCTTCGGGCATCCCCGACGCGACACGAGTCTTCCAAGACACCGGAAGGAACGCCGGAAGCCGGGTCTTACATTTATAGGAGATTTTTAAGAAACCAAACCAAACCAAACCGAATTAGGGTAGGGGTGTTCATGGTTTAGTTTGGTTTGGTTTATTGGAGATTTTTAAGAAACCAAACCAAACCAAATTCGGACCCAACCCGAACCAATCCAAACCGAAGTCCCTTGAAACCAAACCAAACCAAACCGAATTAAATTCGGTTTGGTTCGGTTTAACTTGAAAATAAATGGGCATTTAGATTCTCTTAGTCTTAAATAAGATTTTAATCACTTGTTTTTCTAATAAATCACTATTAAATAATATTTGAAATGAAGTATTAAATGTTGATGATCATATTAACCTTCATAATATGTATTTTTATGTAAATATATTGAAAATTGATAGATATATACAATTAAAACTTATTATTGTAATTCGGTTTAATCGGTTTGGTTTGGTTTCTAGAGTTTAGAAACCGAACCAAACCGAATTTTCTTTTTTCGGTTTGGTTTGAAACCAAACCAAATTTTTTTCATGTTCAAACCGAACCAAACCAAACTGAATCACTCGGTTCGGTTTGGTTTTTCGGTTTGAACCGAATAGTGAACACCCCTAGTAGAGGGGTACCACAGCAGCAGCAGCAGCCGCATCAGTAGTTTTCAGCTGAGCGAGGTAGAGGCACGCCTTACTAGAGAGGAGGAGGACGAGGACGTGTGATGGAGATTACAAGGGCTCAAGCGGAGGCGTCAAATTTGATAAAAGGTATTATACCACTTCTTGAATTTTCTGCTAGAACATTATTGATCCAGGTGCATCACATTCTTTATTTTCGAAGACTTCATTGATAGTATGGTGCATCCATTTGAGGAGAGACAATGTGAGCTTGTAGTAGAGGTCCTTTCTGGGGATTTCATGCTTACTACATGCTATTTGGATAAGGTTCCTGTTATGATCTAAGGAAATCAATTGCCAGCCAGATTGTATACACTACAGTTAAAAGAATATGATGTGATACTGGGTATGATTGGTGGAAGCATATGGGGCAGTTGTTGATTGCAGAAAGAAGAGAGTGCGGTTGAGCCATCCAGGAGGCAGAATATTTGAGTTTCAAGGTATGTCATCTATACCCCTAAATTTATCATTTCTGCTCTTAAGGCTAGGAAATTGATTAATGCAGGGTGTGTAGCATATTTGGCATCTGTTAGCTTGGTTGATGCAAGTAAGATAGTGGATATGGTACCAGTGGTTAGAGAGTTTGCAGATGTGTTTCCAGAGGAGTTACCGGGCTTGGCATGTAACGACCCACATCCACCCGGTACAGTTATACCAACCCACATCGGATGAGAGCAAGCCGCTACAGGGGAGACAACCCCAACAAGAAACATATGGATTGAGATATACACAAATAGAATGAAATGTTGCAGAAGAAATTAAACAACTCTTATTCCATCAATATTTTTAATCCACACACCACAGTCTATATAGTCCATGAAAGAAATAACATAAACCATGACATCTACATAGCCAGTTTCCAAGTACAATAATACCAAACTTCAAATTATAAAATTACATCACATATTAGTAAATGAAATACAGGTCTTCAATCTAATCTTCACGTCTTTTGTCGGATCTTGTCAAGTCTTCAACTTCTAAGTCTCTTGAAATGTTTAGCAAGGGTGAGTCTACACAATAGACTCAGCAAGCAATTTAAAATCACAAATCATACACTTATCACACATGCTTTCTAACAATTTAACATTTTACTAACTTTCTAGAATTTAACAATAATCGCATATATGCTCATGCTATGACATAAATGAATATACATGGAATTCCTTAAACAAAACTATACTAGTACATGTCAAACAATGGTTCTAAATATGGATACTTATAACATGGAAATCATTTGTATAATTACATGCTTTCATTTCACAATTTTATATAATACTAACACATGACTTCTTTTCAATTTATACATGATATTAACACATGCTTATCCAGTAAATACTATCTCATGGACAAATTTTACAAAATCCTACACATGGTACTAAATGTAATATCATAGTTTATCATTTAGCATGGATCATATTAGCACATGCAACTACCTTTTCATGACATGTTCACATGTACTTTTACCTTGGTTTTTATATGTACTTATTCACCATGGCAATGTGACAAAATCTTGATTACCAAATATGTAGAGTAAAACAATTCATGTAGCATATGGATACCACTTATGAAATAAAGCATTTAAATAGTATCATGTAGCCAATGTTATGTAGCATGTTGTCATTCATCATGTAGCATGTAGTCATGTAGCATATAGTCACGTAGTCATTTATCATTTAGTTGCCAAGACATAGCCCGCACTATTATAGAGATCATATAGCATATAGTCATTCACTTATCACCTAGGCAAAGCAGTGATGAAGTCATGGTTATTGCGTAAAACCGGGGAAAGCCCTTCCCACCTTAACCAGTAGAACTTGTCTACCTCAAGGATTTCAATCTGTTGCCCACGGTCTCAATAGGTCATTTCATATAGTTGAACCATTACCATATGGACATCCATGGTGTAGTTCCCTGTAGGAAATCTCTATAGTAGCAATGTCTTATTGGCCAATCATTTCAGAAATGTAATAACATATATATTAATGCATTTATGGAACTATCACATGAACTAACATTTTCATATAACTAATCATGCTCTTTTGTACATTCATGCATAATTTATTAAGATGACAATACCATTATTACCCATCATATTTTCTCAGTTCTGAAATCAAATCCTACTGTGAAACAACAACCTATCATGGTACTACTTTTATCCAAAATTCAAAATGCATATACATTATCATGTCTATTGATTAATTCTATATGCATTTATCATTCAGAAAATCATAGCAGTATGTATAGTGTTGAATAATATCAAATTTAACCACAAGATGGATATAACATAAGGAACATATTTGTAATTTTTCAGAATTTTATAAATAGTAAACTATTTTTAATATTAACATAGAATTTAGGCAATTTACAAGGTATTTCAATTTGAACATGGTAGACGGTGAACCATCCATCCTAACAGATATAAAACATGCACATAGTGGTTCTAGCTTCGTTAAAATTTCTGAAACAATACCCTTCAACATGTATAATATTCTGTATTTAAATTTATCATATCATGGTGTTCAAGAATTCAGAAATTAATAGCACTCTACACAGTACTTATAATCCTACCAAATTTAACTGTGGTTCACATACAATACAAGGAACATATTTGAAAATTTTCACAATTTTTCAGAGTAAAAACACTATTTTTAATAATTAACACATATTACATGGAATTAATAAGATAAATATTTAAGCATGGTTTACAATGATAATCGGTTCTAGCATGTCTAAAACATGAGAACATTCATTCCAAGATCAATAAATTTCCATAATCGTAACATGCAACAAAACTATTTAATCAGAATTTACTACAGTCAAAACATAATTATTCTCAATTAACAGAAATCCTTCTAATTATTATCATGCTTAGAAATTGGTAGATCCTCATGATATAACCTAAATACCATATTTGACAAATCCTGATTTTCTCAACATGTACATACCACCAAACAAGCAAAATTACATTACAAAGATTAACCAGTATTTCTGCAAAAACAGGTGAACTTGACAGCATGGTCCTGGCCGTCAGAAGAGTTAACGGCTGGGTCTCTTGCCGTCGACACAAGAACTAGACGGCAACTAGTTGGTCGTCTACTTCCTGTCTGCACACAGTGCATGCCTAACATAGAAACATGTGAATTTAGGGGTCCAGGGCACGATTTAAAAATCCGTACAAATGTGCAAACCCTAGAGGACAAGTCTATGGATTGAAACCTTAAGCTACTTGCCTGGGAAAAATCTAAAAGATCTAGATTTTCCAGTGAAGCCCTCCTCGGTCAAGCCAAGAAGAGGTTTAAAACTACTTGAATCCGGTCTTTCCTGTCGATGTAGGTCTATCTTTAGAGTTGAAGAAGCTTCCTGGATGTCAAATGCACATCTCTGTCGTTGAAGATCACCAGAAGAAGCATCCAAACCCCAGATCAAAGCTCGCCAAAACTCCCTTTTCTTATAGAAAACCCTAACTTTTCACAAGAGCCAAAGACCTAGTCCGGCCGAAAATGAGGTGTCTTTTATAGGCTAAAGGGTCGGAGAATGCATTAGGGTAGGTTTCCTACCATTTTACTTGGCTTTCCTAAACTGAAACCGGGCCAAACACGAGCGTTACCAAATCTGAAACCGTCACACAACTGGGAACTTGGCGTCCACATCTGGTGCCGCCAACAGATAGGTAGACGTCCATCGATCTGGACGCTAATCAATCAGTCAGCGGCACAGGATGCTACCGCCAACTGTGCATCTCGGCCAGAAAATAATATTCATTTAAAATAGATGTATTAACACATCATAACAATTTAATAGGTACGAAATAAATAGATATTACATGCACAAAGTTAACACACACACACACACACACACACACACATATATATATATATATATATAACATAACTGCATGCAATAGATTAAATGTATATACTATGCACTTCTACAAATTTGATATGCATGCACATTAAATATATATTACATGCATAGAAATAAACTCTATATATCCAATAGATATTTAGCAATAACTACATATTATATGCTCAAACATCTCTTAATTCTATATACATAGATTTAAATAACTTCTATGATGTATAAAATTATATAAGCACTCATCCACAGAATAATATATACATACATATACACATGAGTAATTAAATAATTATAATATGTACAAATTTAATACACCATATAAGCAAGAACAAGTAAACATCACATATATATAATATAAAGTGAACAAAATTCGGGGGCCTCACATCCTCTCCCCCTTAAAATGATCTTCGTCCTCGAAGATCGGATCATGTACCTGTGGTGACATCGTCGGTGTCATCTCCAGTCAATGCATACACCCTCGCTGGTGCTTGAGTTCCTGTTGCTGGCTTCTTTGCTGCTGGTACATCCCGCACAATGAACTTCTTCAGATTTAGACACTCTCTAATCCGATGATTCTTGCTGCCACACCTTAAACATCTTCCCGTCCTAGTCCAACACAAGTCTCTGCCATGCCGTTTTTCACAATGCACACACTCGAGCTTCTCACTGCCTGAAGAAACTACTGACTTTGCTGGCACTAAAGCTGGTTGTTGCTTCTCCATGAGCTTCCTCGTCTTCCTTTTCTACCGCTGGAATGGTTCTGGCACTCCCTTCATCCGAGCCTTCTTCTTTTCCATCTTATTTTGTATATGCTCGTGAACATACTTGACCTCAATAACCTCACGAACTCTCCCAAAGTACATCTAGCTCCACTCCCTCGAACTACGTGCGAAGAACAGAAGACCACCACGCATCCGCTCGCTCCTGAAGCATGTACGTCGCCAAACTGATCTTGTCATCTTCTGCACACCTGATAGCTCTGAATATCTTCTCGATCTCTCTAAGCTAACTCTCCGCAACTAACGGATCACTCTCCCCCTTAAAAGAAGGCGGAGCCATCCTCCTGAATCTCTCTATGATCGTTACTCCTTCTACACTACGGTCTTGCTGAGCCGGTGCCAGAACCTGAGCCTGAAGCTGCGTCTGAAGAGCTGCTTGCGTCTGCGCTTGAGTCTGCATCACTTGTAGGAGCCCTTGCATGATCGTGATGTAGTTGACCAACTGTGGCGGGGGTGGCGCAAATCTTCCCTGAGGTGTTGGTACCTCCTGCTGCTCATTTGCAGTCCTCCTTGGTTCCCATCTTGGATAGATACACTCGAACTCGAAGTCTTTCCAGCCATAGTCTACAAAATAAATACCATGTCAAGCTCCATTTATCACTATACCTAGCATATTATCATACATTCATCTTATCACTTTTCTAATCCTATCTTAATTATTCCTTGTATTTGGCTATCCACTACAAAGACTTAGATATGTGAATTTAGTTGATTGCTATCCATGTATAATTTCAACCCAAGGCTCTGATACCATCTCTGTAACGACCCACTTCCACCCGGTACGGTTATACCAACCCACATCGGATGAGAGCAAGCCGCTACAGGGGAGAAAACCCCAACAAGTAACATATGGATTGAGATATACACAAATAGAATGAAATGTTGCAGCGGAAATTAAACAACTCTTATTCCATCAACATTTTTAATCCACACACCATAGTCTATATAGTCCATGAAAGAAATAACATAAACCATGACATCTACATAGCCAGTTTCCAAGTACAATAATACCAAACTTCAAATTATAAAATTACATCACATACTAGTAAATGAAATATAGGTCTTCAATCTAATCTTCACGTCCTTTGTCGGATCTTGCCAAGTCTTCAACTTCTAAGTCTCCTGAAATGTTTAGCAAGGGTGAGTCTACACAATAGACTCAGCAAGCAACTTAAAATCACAAACCATACACTTATCACACATGCTTTCTAACAATTTAACATTTTACTAACTTTCTAGAATTTAACAATTAATCGCATATATGCTCATGCTATGACATAAATGAATATACATGGAATTCCTTTAAACAAAACTATACTAGTACATGTCAAACAATGGTTCTAAATATGGATACTTATAACATGGAAATCATTTGTATAATTACATGCTTTCATTTCACAATTTTATATAATACTAACACATGACTTCTTTTCAATTTATAACATGATATTAACACATGCTTATCCAGTAAATACTATCTCATGGACAAATTTTACAAAATCCTACACATGGTACTAAATGTAATATCATATTTATCATTTAGCATGGATCATATTAGCACATGCAATTACTTTTTTCATGACATGTTCACATGTACTTTTACCTTGGATTTTATATGTACTTATTCACCATGGCAATGTGACAAAGTCTTGATTACCAAATATGTAGAGTAAAACAATTCATGTAGCATATGGATACCACTTATGAAATAAAGCATTTAAATAGTATCATGTAGCCAATGTTATGTAGCATGTGGTCATGTAGTCATTCATAATGTAGCATGTAGTCATGTAGCATATAGTCATGTAGTCATTTATCATTTAGTTGCCAAACATAGCCCACACTATTATAGAGATCATATAGCATATAGTCATTCACTTATCACCTAGGCAAAGCAGTGATGAAGTCATGGTTATTGCGCAAAACCGGGGAAAGCCCTTCCCACCTTAACCAGTAGACTTGTCTACCTCAAGGATTTCAATCCGTTGCCCACGATTCAATAGGTCATTTCATATAGTTGAACCATTACCATATGGGCATCCATGTGTAGTTCCCTGTAGGAAATCTCTATAGTAGCAATGTCTTATTGGCCAATCATTTCAGAAATGCAATAACATATATATTAATGCAATTATGGAACTATCACATGAAACTAACATTTTCATATAACTAAATCATGCTCTTTTGTACATTCATGCATAATTTATTAAGATGACAATACCATTATCACCCATCATATTTTCTCAGTTTTTCGAAATCAAATCCTACTGTGAACAACAACCTATCATGGTACTACTTTTATCCAAAATTCAAAATGCTATACATTATCATGTCTACTGATTTCTATATACATTTATCATTCAGAAAATCATAGCAGTATGTATAGTGTTCAGATAATCAAATTTTAACCACAAGAGGATATAACATAGGGAACATATCTATAGTTTTTCAGAATTTTAGAAGCTGTAAACTATTTTATTATTAAACAAGATTTTAGGCATTTACAAGGTATTTCAATTTGAACAGTGTAGACGGTGAACCATCCATCCTAACAGATATAAAACATGCACACAGTGGTTCTAGCTTCATTAAAATTTCTGAAACAATACCCTTCAACATGTATAATTATTCTGTATTTAAATTTATTATATCATGGTGTTCAAGAATTCAAAAATTAATAGTACTTTGCACAGTACTTATAATCCTACCAAATTTTAACTACGGTTCACATACAATACAGGGAACATATATGAAAATTTTAACAATTTTTGGAGTAAAAAAACTATTTTTAATAATTAACATAGATTACATGGAATTAATAAGATAAATCATTTAAGCATGGTTTATAGTGATAAGTCGGTTCTAGCATGTCTAAAACATGAGAACAATCATTCCAAGATCTCTAAAATTTCCATAATCCGTAACATGCAACAAAACTATTTAATCAGAATTTACTACAGTCAAAACATAATTATTCTCAATTAACAGAAATCCTTCTAATTATTATCATGCTCAGAAATTTGGTAGATCCTCATGATATGACCTAAATATCATATTTGACAAATCCTGATTTTCTCAACATGTACAGACCACTGAACAATCAAAATTACATTACAAAGATTAACCAGTATTTCTGCAAAAACAGGTGAACTTGACAGCATGGTCCTGGCCGTCAGAAGAGTTAACGGCTGGGTCTCTTGCCGTCGACACAAGAACTAGACGGCAACTAGTTGGTCGTCTACTTCCTGTCTGCACATAGTGCAGGCCTAACACAGAAACATGTGAATTTAGGGGTCCAGGGCACGATTTAAAAATCTGTACAAATGTGCAAACCCTAGAGGACAAGTCTATGGATTAAAACCTTAAGCTACTTTCCTGGGAATAAATCTAAAAGGATCTAGATTTGTCGGTGAAGCCCTCCTCAGTCAAGCCAAGAAGAGGTCTAAAACTGCTTGAATCTGGTCTTTCCTGTCGATGTAGGTCTATCTTCAGAGTTGAAGAAGCTTCCTGGATGTCAAATGCACATCTCTGTCGTTGAAGATCACCGGAAGAAGCATCCAAACCCTAGATCAAAGCTCGCCAAAACTCCCTTTTCCCACAGAAAACCCTAACTTTTGACAAGAGCCAAAGACCTAGTCCGGCCGAAAACGAGGTGTCTTTTATAGGCTAAAGGGTCGGAGAATGCATTAGAGTAGGTTTCCTACCGTTTACTTGGCTTTCCTAAACTGAAACCGGGCCAAACACGAGCATTACCAAATATGAAACCGTCACACAGCTGGGAACTTGGCGTCCACATTTGGTGCCGCCAACAGATAGATAGACGTCCATCGATCTGGACGATAATCAATCAGTCAGCGGCACAGGATGCTGCCGCCAACTGTGCATCTCAGCCAGAAAATAACTATTCATTTAAAATAGATGTATTAACACATCATAACAATTTAATAGGTACGAAAATAAATAGATATTACATGCACAAAGTTAAACACACACATATATATGTATACAACATAACTACATACTACATGCATAGATTTAAATGTATATACTATGCACCTCTACAAATTTGATAATGCATGCACAATAAGTATATATTACATGCATAGAAATAAACTCATATATATCCAATCGATATTTAGCAATAACCACATATTGTATGATCGACATCTCTTAAATTCTATATGCATAGGATTTAACTAACTTCTATGATGTATAAAATTAGCTAAGCACTCATCCACAGAAAATAATATATATACATACATATACACGAGTATTAAACAATATAATATGTATAAATTTAATACACCATATAAGCAAGAACAAGTAACATCACATACATATAATATAAAGTGAACAAAATTCGGGGGCCTCACATGGCACCACACAGAGAGGTGGATTTCACAGTAGAGTTACACCGGGTAGATGCCCATTTCCAAGCACCTTACAAAATGACACCTGTCGAATTGAAAGAGTTGAAGAAGCAATTACAAGAGTTGCTTGAGAAAGGTTTTATTTGGTCGAGTCACTCACCACGGGGAGCACCGGCTTTGTTTGTAAAAGAAGGATGGAAGCATGAGAATGTGCATTGATTATTGTCCAGTTGAATCAAGTCACAATAAAGAACATGTATCCACTTCCATGAATTGATGATTTGTTTGATCAATTGCAATCAACAAGGGTGTTCTCCAAAATAGATTTGAGGTCGGGGTACCATCAGTTGAGGATCCGGGAAGAAGACATTGACAAGACGTCATTTAGAACAAGGTATGGGCATTATGAGTTTGTGGTTATGCCATTTGGGCTAACCAATACACCTGCAGCTTTTATGAATTTGGTGAACATGATTTTTCACCCCTATCTAGATCGGTTTATTGTGGTCTTCATAGATGATATCTTAGTGTATTCAGCTCAGAAGAAGAACATGCAGCTCACTTGAGGGTTACATTGCAGACATTGAGGAGCACCAGCTTTATGCAAAGTTTAGTAAATGTGAGTTCTGGCTTAAAGAGGTACATTTTTTGGGGCATGTTATTTCAGGTAAGGGTGTTGCAGTGGATCCAGCTAAGTGAAAGCCATCATGAAATGGGAGGAACCAGGTCAGTGCCAGAGATTAGGAGTTTTCTTGGCTTGGAAGGTCACTGCAGGCGATTTATCCAAGATTGCAGCACCAATGACAAGACTTACCAGGAAGGGTGTGCCGTTTGTTTGGTCATCCAATTGCAGGCGTAGTTTCATGGAATTGAAGAAGCGGCTCACTTCAGCTCCTATATTGGAGATACCGTCAGGTCAAGGTGGTTTTGTGCTGTACACAGATGCATTCAGGAGAGGACTTGGGGTGGTGTTAATGCAATGTGGGAAGGTTGTGGCGTATACATCTAGTCAATTGAAGCGGCATGAAGAGAATTACCCTACGCATGACTTGGAATTGGCAGCGGTTGTGTTTGCATTGAAGATTTGGAGGCATTACTTGTATGGTGAAAGGTTTGAGATTTTCACGAATCATAAGAGCTTGAAGTACATCTTCTCACAGAAAGACTTGAATTTGAGGCAGCGTAGATGGATGGAATACTTGAAAGATTATGATTTCAACTTAGCATACCAACCAGGTAGAGCTAATGTGGTGGCAGATGCATTGAACAGAAAAGCAGTAATGAGTCACATGATGATAAGAGAATGGAAGTTGTATGAAGATTTAGCAGAAAACTCTCTAATTGTTCTAAGTAGCCAGCGGTGAGCAATGTTAGCCAGTAGCAAGGTGGAACCTTCTTTGTATTGGTAGATAATAGAAGCACAAAAGGTAGATGAGAATTTGGCTAAGATTGTGAAGATGGAAGATGTCACCATAGATGATGATTGTGTGGTCCGATTCAGGCATAGATTGTATGTTCCAAGTGAAGCTGGGGTGAAGTAGAAAGTGTTGGAACAGGCACACCGATCCAGGTATACCATTCACCCAGGGAGCACCAATATGTACCAAGATTTGAAGAAATATTTCTGGTGGCCAAGTATGAAGAAAGAAATAGCAGAGTTTATAGCAAGGTGTTTGATATGTCAGCAAGTTAAAGTGGAACACCAAAGGCCAGGTGGTTTGTTGCAGCCCTTACCGATACCACAATGGAAGTGGGATGATATAGCAATGGATTTTGTTGCAGGTTTACCCAGGACAGTGTGAGGTCACAATGGCATATAGGTTTTTTATTGATAGATTGACAAAAGTGTGCAGGTTGCTAGAAATAAGTATGTCATGGGAAGTGGACAGGTTGGCAAGGTTGTATGTGGACAGAATTGTGTCGTTGCATGGCATTCCAGTTACTATTGTTTCTGACAGAGATCCCAGGTTTACCTCAAGTTCTTGGAGGAGTTTGCAGAGGGTTGTTGGCACCCAATTGAGGTACAGTTCGGCATACCATCCCCAGACATATGGACAGACGGAGAGGACGATCTAGACCATTGAAGACATGTTACGAGCTTGCTGTTTAGTTTGGGGAGGTGGATGGGAGCAGCACTTAAGCATGGTTGAGTTTGCCTACAACAACAGCTATCACGTAAGTATCGGCATGGCACCGTATGAAGCACTTTATGGAAGACCTTGCAGAACACCGTTGAATTGGCATGAAGTGGGTAAGAGGCAGGTGATAGGACCGGAAATGGTGCAGCAATGTGCATAAATGGTTAAGTTTATCAAGGAAAAACTTCAAATGGTGTAGCGCAGGCAAAATAGTTATGCGGATACACGGCGTAGGCCCCTACGGTTTGAGGTTGGTGATTACGTGTTCCTAAGAGTTTCTCCAACCAAAGGTGTGATGAGATTCAGCAAGAAGGTCAAGTTGAGTCCGAGGTATGTGGGTTCGTTTCAGATTGTGGAAATAATCGGAGAAACGACATACAGATTGGAGATTCCAACGGATTTCATAGATGCACACGACGTGTTTCACATCTCAATGTTAAGAAGGTACATTCGTGATCCCACTCAGGTAGTCAGCTATCAGAGAGATGATTTGAAGCCGGATATGTCCATGCCGGAGTATCCTGTGTTGATGATTATAGGCCGCCGAACACAGAAATTAAGAAATAAGGATATTGAGCTGGTAAAGATTAGATGGGAGAGCAAGCAGGGTGGTGAAGACACTTGGGAGTTGGCTAATGAAATGTACAAGATGTATCCATACTTGTTTGAGTAAGTAATAATTCTTTTTAGGTGATAGTTGCATATATGTTGAACTGTGTTTACGCTTATTCCTTTAATCTCGAGGATGAAATTCTTTTTAGGTGATAGTAATGTAATATCCGGTACGTTCGGATCATGGTTTGCCGGGTTTTGGAGGCCAATGTGTGGCCTATTAGTAACCATGTGGGTCTACTTACGTTTGCACATGTTGGTGTGGTAGGTTGGAAGGCTGGAGGGTTGGAATACCCAGCCCAAACATGCCTCTGTTGGGTTCATTAAGAACGCGACGTAACCATATGTCGCGATTCTCATATGAACGCGACCACTTGTGTCGACGCGATTTGGCAACGCCGCTACGTGAGCGCTACTGCATGCGCACCGCGTGGCGCATGCAGGGACGTCAAGATTAAATGCGTCGCCGATGTCGGATGTGTTTCTAAACGCGGCGGGAAGACACGGTGCGATTTAAATCCTGTGTGTTTTGGGCTTCTGCCCTAGGCCGAACAGTGCATTGGAACTGTTTAGCTGGGAGAAGCTGGCTGCGGGTCTTTGAAGGGAGATTTGGGTGATTCTTGGCTATTTGGAGTCTGTTCGGCGTGATTCCGCGCGAGGAGGTGCTTCGGAGCGCAAGGAACTCCAGGATATCGTCGGATTTATGTTTCACTTGCAAGTAGGGGAACTTTGCCCTGTTTCCTCTTCCATGGATTGTATGGGTTAGGATTTACATATTTTGATGTGGAAATCATGTATGGAGGGTAGAGATCATGCTTAGGATTTCATTTATGTGTCTATTTCCCTGCTAAAATAGCTTGTATGGTCCATTGGTGCGATTTCCGGAACAGGGTTGGGTCTTGGTTCTATCACCTGAAAGGTGACGGAACCAGATGTCGCGATTCATGTCTAAAGGTGACGGGTTGGTTCGTCATGATTCAGTTTCCTAAAACCCACAGTGCTGGATGCATTTTGAAATGTGGCCACCCGAGCTCTGGTGTTCTGTGGCCAGTCTTTCTGGTTTTTGTCCTATATTGCATGGGTTGTGTTGGCAATGCGATGTAGGGTCTGTATGGGTTGTGTCGGCCTATACCACGAATGTTAATGAAAGGTTTTGCGTGGAAATGTGTGCATAGAAATCGAGTCATACCCCTTTCCGAGGTTACCTCTCCAGTCGGGTCCCTAGCACCGGGTGCTCGGGGTTTATCCCGGTACAGTACGTACCGTCGAGGTTTGTGTCGTCTTCCTGACACCCTCACTCTTGAGTTTGAGTTGTACGTCCGGCTGAGGGAAAGACGACAATGGTCAGCGACACGTGTTTGTGGTTGTGCGGTCATTTATAGCGCGCTCGTAGTTGGGGGACGGACACCAGTAGACGTTCTGGTCCCCAGCTAGTCCTGTTTCCAGTGCCTCACTTTAGGGTTCTCAGCCGGAGTCCCCAAAGGTGTCAGGCTTAGGCCTACAGTTGTGTAGCCTGCAGGTGTGGTGTTAGTTGTCTCCACAGTTCTTGTCTTGTTAAGGTGGAGCAGTAGCTGGACCTTTCGTCCATGGCTGCGAGACTGAGAGGTGGACTTGTGTTGTTTGTCCGGTTTGTGGCTGGTGTCGCGAACCAATTCTCGTGACCCGTGTACGGCGTGCCCTTCTGTAGCTTGTACATGCGTACATGGTTTGCCGTTTACTTACTTGCAGCTGTAGCATCATGCATAGGTGTTGTTATATGTTTAAATGCTTTACAACTTTGCACATTGTATCTGTTGTTCTTTGTGTTTATCGACTTTGGGGGAGTTACCCTACTGAGCCAGTGACTTTTGAGGCTCGCCCCTTCTTCTTCCAGGTGAAGGAGAGCAGGAGGGTTCACGTCCCTCTTCTAGTTCCGGTCGGCATCATAGTGGAGTCGGGCCCTCACCACCAGTAGAGTAATGTTTTTACTTGTGGAGCCTTGGGGGTTTGTCCTGGACTGTTGTACTTGTTTAATGACTTATGTATAGAACTGAGTATGTATATTTCATGTGAATATATGTGAGAATGGTATCTTATATGTGTTCAATGTGTTTCTTTATATTTTCACGGATATGTGTGGTTGATATCCCTTGCGAGGCTTCGACTCGATCACGGGAGGCAGAGTCGTGTCGGGCACGTTATTGGGTTAACGGGCTTGAATGGTGAGGACCGTCACATATGCAAACTCTACCATACCCAATGATGCTCCCAGGTACCTCCCCATACTAAACAACAAGCTCTCACACATATCTTATATAGTCTGAATTGTTCTTTTTGTTTGACCATCTGTCTGTGGATGTTAAGCTGAACTGTACCTCAATTCTGTGCCAATCACTCTATGTAAACTCCTCCAGAAACCTGAAATGAGCCTGGGATCTCTATCTGAAACAATAGTAACTGGAATCCCATGCAAAGATACTATTTTGTCTACATACAATCTGGCTAATCTATCTATAGTCCATGACATGCTCACTGCCAATAACCTGCAAACCTTGGTCAATTTGTCCACAAAAACCCAAATTCTATTGTGACCTGCTGCTGTCATGGGCAAACCAACTATAAAATCCATGGCAATATCATCTCATTTCCACTGTGGGATGGGCAATGGCTGCAATAGTCCTCCTGGCCTCTGATGCTCTTCTTTCACTTGCTGACATACCAGACATCTTTCTATAAATTCTTCAAATTCTTTCTTCATATTAGGCCACCAGAAATGCTTCTTCAAATCTTGATACATCTTGGTACTGCCTGGATGGATGGTGTATCTGAATCTGTGGGCTTCTTCTAACACCTTTTGTCTGACCTCAGCTTCAGCTGGAACATATAAACGACCTTTAAGTCTGACCACGCTGTCATCATCAAGTGTAACTTCTTCCATTCTCACAATATCAACCAAATTTTCATATGTTCTCTGCACTTCCACTATCTGCCAATACAAAGAAGGCTCCACTGCATTGTTGGCTAACACTGCTCGCCGCTAATTATTTGGCACAAACAATGAATTCTCTGCTATATCTTCATACAATTTCCATTCTCTGATCATCATCTGATTCGTAACTGTCTTTCTGCTCAATGCATCTGCCACAACATTAGCTCTGCCCGAATGGTATGCTAAGCTAAAATCATAATATTTCAAGTACTCCATCTATCTGCGCTACCTCAAATTCAGATCTTTCTGGGAGAAGATGTACTTCAAGCTCTTGTGATCAGTGAATATCTCAAATCTTTCACCATACAAATAATGCCGCTAAAGGGATTCCCTTATGCTCCAAGTGCTCATGCTGTTCCAATCCTCAAGAAGAGACTGCCATCCACTTATTTTTCAGAAGTGAAATAGCTTGCAAAGTGTGGGCCGATTTCTTCCACCTCCTGCAATTCCACAATCAGGTCGCCACCAACATTTCTGATGGACTATTCTCCTTCCTCTCGAATCAGGAATCTTCTAGTACAGTTGGAAAACTAATGCAATTCACCTTCATGTCTGCCATATGGGAGATTTTGGTGCAGCCGAAACTGGGCCAGATTTCAAGAACAAGGTATGTCAGCAAAGCACATAGTGAACAGGACAATGCTCTCAGTCCATGCAGTGAGCTCAAACTTCAAAACCCAGCAGCTTCCCCAAGCTTGTCTAAAGCACTCAAGAAGAATGGTGATAACCGGCTACAGAAGAAAATCACAGCTCCAATGGTTATCAAATGGATGCATCCACCTGTAGGAAGGCTCAAACTAAATGTGGATGGTGCCTTCAAAAGTGCCACAGGAAGTGCGGGAGGGGTAGGCATATGGGCGACCATAATGGAAGATGCATATGTGCCTTTGCTAAAAAGTTATCAAGGGACTATCTCAGCTCTTGATGCAGAAGCCAGGGCCCTCCGGTCCGCCTTGCAATGTGCTGCAGTAAAGGGTTTTTCTTGACATCATGGTGGAAACCGATTCATTGATGCTTATTCAATCTGTCACTGGTCAATCACAACACCCATGGGATCCATGCATTTTTCAGGAGATGGCTGAGATAATCACAAGCTCACAACCCAAATTCACATATACCTCGTGAAGCCAACCAAATCGCCCACCACCTTGCTGGCTATGATGTTTTCCACAGACCCAGACCTGCTTCTGGGAACTTGAGGCTGTCCTACCCCACATTGTAAAGGGTCCCTACCAACTTGATAAGGTGGGTACCCTACACTTAGGACCTATACTGCCTTATGTACCTCTCCTCCCCCCCCATCCCTCCTCCCTCCCTCTCTTTCTTTCCTTTGTTCCTGCATATAATAGAAATCTAGCCACTTGGTGCGGTAGTGCCCCCTCACACGTGAGGAAGCCCCTACCTTCTCCCTTTTGGTTTGGCAATATTGAAAAAAAAAATGCCGCTAAATCTTCAGTGCAAACACAACTGCTGCCAACTCTAAATCATGTGTCGGACAATTCTATTCATGCCTCTTCAGCTGCCTCGATGCATAGACCACCACCTTTCCATGTTGCATTAATACTGCTCCCGGACCTCTTCTGGATGCATCTGTGTACAATACAAATCCTCCGCTGCCTGACAATATTTCCAATATAGGTGTTGTAGTAAGCTTTTCTTTAACTCTGCAAAACTGTGCCGACAATCTAAAGACCACACAGATGGCACTCCTTTCCTTGTCAATCTTGTCATTGGTGCTGCAATCTTCGAGAAAGTTTTGGATAAATCGCCTGTAATAACCTGCCAAACCAAGAAAGCTTCTAATCTCTGACACTGTCTTCGGCTCTTCCCATTTCATCACTGCGCTCTACCTTGGCCGGATCAACTGCAACACCTTCACCTGAAATCACATGACCCAGAAACTGAATCTCTTTCAGCCAAATCTCACATTTGCTGAACTTGACATACAACTGATGATCCTGCAAAGTCTGGAATGTAATCCTCAGGTGCGTGCTCCTCTTCTGATGCTGAATATACCAATATATCATCAATAAATACCACAATAAACTGATCCAGATAAGGTGAAATATCATGTTCATCAAATTCATGAATGATGACGGCGCATTAGTCAGCCCAAATGGCATAACAACAAACTCATAATGCCCATATCTGGTCCTGAAGGCTATCTTGTCAATGTCTTATTCCTTAATCATCAGTTGGTGGTACCCTGACCTCAAATCAATCTTGGAAAATACTTTGGCTGACTGAAGCTGATCAAATAAATCATATATTTTGGGAAGTGGGTACTTATTCTTGATTGTAACTTTATTCAACTACCGCTAATCTATACACATTCTCAAGCTGCCATCTTTTTTTCTAACAAATAATACCGGTGCTCCTATGGCGAATGACTGGGTCTAATGAAGCCTTTCTCTAACAGTTCCTGCAATTGCTTCTTCAATTCCTTCAATTTTGCTAGTGCCATTCTTTAAGGTGCCTTTGAAATGGGCATACTGCCTGGCTGCAACTCAACTGTGAAATCCACCTCCCTGTGTGGAGCCAACCCTGGCAACTCCTCTGGAAACACATATGCAAATTCTCTAACTACTGGTACCATGTCTACAGACTTACTCGACTCAACTAGACTAATTGAAGTAAGGTACGCTACACACCCCACATTAATCAACCTTCTAGCCCTACGTGCATAAATAATAAACTTAGGAGTGTAGAAGGGCATACCTTGAAATTCAAACACTGCTCCACTGGGCTGACAAAATCTGACCCTCTTCTTCCTGCAATCTACCACTGCCCCATAGGCCTTTAGCCAATCCATTTTCAGAATCACATCATATTCTTTCAACTGAAGTGCATACAGCCTTGCTGGTAACTGATTATCTTGAATTACTATTGGAACTTCATCTAAGTAATAAGAAGTGAGCAGAAAACCTCCAGAAGGAACCTCCACTATCAATTCACATTGCCTTTCTTCTAAGGAATGTACCATGCTATCCATAAAATCCTCGGAAATAAATGAATGCGAAGCACCCGGATCAATCAACACACTAGCAGAAAATTCATAAAGAGGTAATATACCTTCAATTAGGTTGGATGCCTTCACCTGAGCTCTGATGACAACCATAATTCAACCTCGCCCTCTCTGAAAGGGTGTACCTCTGCCTCGCTCTGCTGCTGGCTACTGGAATGGCTATTGCTGCTGCTGCTGTGTCCCTCTACCATAGTTGTACTCCCGAGGATGCAGATAATTTCTGGCTAAACGCCCTGGCTGACCAAAATTATGACACATGAAGCCTGGAAAAGCTGCGGGTTGCCATGCTGTGCTCTGCTGCGACTCCTCCAGAGCTGGCCTGAAACCTCGACCCTGCTGAAAACCCTGATGCCTGCCACCACCTCCTCACCCTCCTCTGAATATCTTCTTCAATTTATTACCCCACTTGGCAAATCCTGATGATGATGACGCTCCTGAGGGTGTCTTACCCTTGCTGATACCTGTAGACTGCTAAGGAACCTGAAAACTGTCTGAACCTCCTGTCTGTGGCTGTCTAGCCTGGACAGTCCTCTCAAGTATAGTTGCCCTCTGCGCTACTTCCTCCACTATCCTGCACATAAGGGGAATCACTGCATCCTGCAGCTCTAGTCGCAGACCTCTAATGAAATATTCCACCATCATCGCATTATCAGTAACCACATATGGAACATATCTACTAAGCGCCATAAACCTCATCTGGTATTCTAACACTGACAGATTCCCCTGTTGCAATGTCCTGAACTGCTCCCTCTTGGCTTGCTATATCTGAACTGGGAAGAAGGTGTCATTGAATACTGTCAAGAACTTCGACCAGGTGATGGTGTCCTTTGTCCTCCCTGCAAACACTGTTCGCATCTTCAATCTCCACCATTCTTATGCAAATCTTCGTAGTTGGTACGTAGCAAGAATCACCTTGTCTGCTTGCGGACACCTCATCGTAACAAAAACTCTCTCTATCTCATGCACCTAGTGCTCTGCTGTGTCTGGATTGGGGCCTCCAGAGTAGGTAGGTGGCTGCAGTCGCAAAAACCTCTCCACAAGTGCTATAGACTCCTCTGCACTAGCTGGTCGTGCTGGTACTGCTAAGAGTATGGGTATAATGGGTGGCACCTCGACTCCTGGTGGTGGTGGGGGTGGTGCCACTGGTACTACCTCCTCTACAATCGGCGGTACCACTGTTGCCGGCTGTACCGGTGCCTGCTGATCTAGTCTCGTCCTAATATCAATGATGATTTCCCATAGTCTCTCTATCATCTATTGTGTAGACTCCTCTGGCTCATCTCCACCACCTCCCTAATCTCTCCTGTCTGCCATTTCTAATCCCGCACAAACATCATTCCAACCACACAACATACAACAAATCAATACAAAAACTAGGGTCAACTACTAGCAGTGGACTAAAGTAGAGAACATGCTATGTAAATTTTCGATTCCTTTATATTCACACGGACCTTGCTCTGATACCAACTGTAGCGGTCCTCGTCGTTCAAATCTGTTAACCTAATAACGAGCTTGACCCGACTCCGCCTCCCGCGAAAGAGCCGAAGCCTCGCAAGGGATACCATTCACAAGTCCGTAGAAATATAAAGGAAACAACTCAAATATATATAAGATTGTCACATCTTGTGATGTCCTGAATTTTTATTTACTTATAATTTGTGCATGTGCATTAGATTGTCGCAAGTATGGTAGGTGTATTTAGTAGTGTATATTGTAATTCTATATTCCTCATGGATAACATGCATGTATTTTTATGATAGTAAGGTGAGAATAGGCAATTAGCTAAATTGTGCAATTAAGAATCCTATGCATATAGTACTTAAGTAATGTTGTGCAAGTTTAATCTAATTACCGGTGCGCATGTTGTATCTATCTATTTCATGCATAATGTACATAAGTATGTTACATCCGTGTATATATATGTCAAATCAAGTATGTGCATGCAAGAACTATTTTGTTGAAAAGATTATTCCTAGCTAACGTAATTCATATTGCCTCCTAATGATTGTGAAGCCCTCGCAATTCTTGTCATTTTATTTTGCCGTGTGTTGAGTCACGCTTATGTAAAACATCATGTACGCATAGGTAGATATTTACGTACATATTATCTTAGTGTACTTATGTATGCATGTGTATGTCTAGGTATAATATTGTTGATTGCATGGTGTAGTAATATGCATGTTAACCCATATGTTGCATGTATATATGTATGGGTTAAGCATGATTTCTGCATGATTTTAAGTTCTGGCCGAAGGGCCAATTGGCGTCAACATGGATGGACGTCCATGATGAGTCAGCGTCCACCTCGATGGACGCCAATGCTTATATAAACGTCCAGAGATATGGACGTTTACTTCTCTGACATGCATGCGCAGCAGACCCCCGAAACTCTGGGGGCAAGCAAGCCCAACCATTGGGGAGAAGTCCCCACGGCTATCAGACATCCCATCACATCCTCCGGGATACCCCAAACCCCTCTCCTATAAACTAAACCCTTTCTGCACCAGAAAAAGCTTCTCTGGCCTTTTGCAAGAGGAGAGAAAGCCCTAGCTCGAACTGGTGGAGAGCTGGACTTTGCATGCTTTGATCCGGATGTTTGGAGCTTCATCCGGCGATCTACACAACTAGAAGCTAGCTTGGACATAGGAGGAGGCTTCCCCGACCCCGACCACGGACTGGAAGCTACAACACCACAGAACCCGGAGGAGAGCTCTTTTGGAGGCTTCTTGGGCTGCCCAAGGAGAGCTTCAGCAGCAACTTAGATCCCTTTGGAGGTTTTTAGGAAGGTAAGTTAAACCTAGATCTTGATCTATACATGTCCCCTTGAGTCTTAGTATTTTTACGGATTTTTCCTCGAGTCCTGAACCCCACATTCACCAAATCTCTGGAGTTCGGTATCTGTGTTTCTTTCTGCACAGACAGGAACTTAACGGCAATGCCCCTTGCCGTTAATATCTACAGTTAGCGGCAGACGATGATGTCGTTAATCCCTTTGAACGGCCAGACCTTGCCGTTTAGTTCATCAGACAGAACAATGATTGTTCTTCCTTATATATCTTAATTTCTGGATTTTTCCTGATGGATATTGTAACGAGGAATATATTGGACTAATGTATAATGCTATGTAATATGATGGTGAAGGTGGTTGTGTGAATTTCTGTGTAAAAATATGAATGACTATATTTAATTGACATACATGTTGTTAGATAGACCTTGATTGGATAGCCTACTGTTCACTGCTTGATTCGTGAGGAATTGAATGCTGCCATAATTTTTATAAATCATGTGTTGTATGTCATGTCCCGTGCCCTACGAATTGGAAAGTTTTCCCATGATCATATGATTTATTACAATTTCTTATTGAAAATAGAAAGCATGTGTAGGTTCTTGTAAAATTTTTAGTAAATTGTATAATGTGAATAAATTTGGAGAAAATTTCTATGATGATATGATGTGTTAGATGCAGGTTGTCTTGAACTGTCCCATCTGACATTTATGTTGTTTCCATGATAACTGATTTATGAACGACATGTAATTAAGTGTTTTATTTTCTGTAAACTTAATATACTCAGAAAAATATGTAAATTTTCATGTATATCTGAAACCTCCTGAACTGCGCTATTGGTCTATGGTTATGATTCTCATGTTAATTGGGAAACAGAAAAAGTATATCATGTAAATTCACTATAGAAAATAGAGATTAAAGTGGTCCATTAAGATGTCTTACTAGCGTTGAGTTATGTAGATACGATTTCATTTTCTTGACGTGTATTAATCCTGTTAACAGTGTATGATAAATGTAAAGGTTAACTGAGACATGTAAGTTAACATGTATGTAACAACGATCAAAACATGATAAGTAATAACAGGTGAACAATGTGTGAAATGTGATAAAGTGAAAGTAATGGGAAGAAATATGGTGACACGCTGACCCGCGCTGGACAACGGCCCGAGCATGCTTACATAAAAAGTCCCTATGGAAACTCTGTGTGTGAAAAGTTCGTCCTAAGGCATTAGGGGAATCCCAGTGGACCGGAAGTACACACTGGATTTAGGGTGAGGGCGAAGGGTGCTTCTCCCGTTTTGCGCATTACCAAGATTCACGACTGATTGCCTAGGGTGGGGGATGTGTGTAGGAGTGGTTATGTGATGCGTTATGAGATGCGATGAGTTGTGTTATGCGATGAGTTAGAGAATGAATATTTGTTTAGTGTCCTCTACTGGTAGTTAGGATGTGTTGGCAGTTAAGCAGGAATGATAAGTGTGAAATGATATGTGATGTGTCACATGGTGAGTGCAAATGATGATATGTGATAAGCGAAAACAAGAGTAAATGATATGATAATGATGGGAAGGAGATGTGGGGAGAGTTAATGCAAATGAGAGTGTGCTTGCATGTGAAAACTAGTTTATTAGCATGCTACGTTCATGATTTCCATATGTTAAGGCTCAATGAAATGCCAGGCTTAGTAGCATATATCAGGTTACAATTCGTCATCATGTAAAGGTGTGAGTGAACTTAGACAACTGATGTTATGCTGCATACAAATATGAACATGTAGACTATAATCGAGTAGAATAATAAGTATAAAATCTGATATGTAATTTGTTCTGAATGTAATGCATATAAGAACAGCAAGTAAAGTGTGATTATGTACATGATAAATGCAAAATATTGGATTCCATGTGCTAGTTGAAATGCTCGATTAGTATAAAGTTTAATACTTAAGTGCTTATTGTTGCTAATGTTTTACCATGTTTTAACCTTCTCATGCAATAAAAATGTGAGCTATGTGCATGGGATGCTATGTTTTATATATGTTATAGAGTAAAAACAAGTGCAATGAGATACAAAAGAAAAGAAAGTAGTCATCATGCTAGCTTGTTCTTTTCCCTTATGCTCAATTTTATGCTTTAGTGATAGAGATATCTAGGAATGAAAAAGAATGTTGGACGAATCATGCTACATGTTAGGTGTATAAATATGTACATGTATGATATAATGCTCATGATTTAGAATAGAAATATATAGACTAAAGCATGCTCATGTGAATAGAATATGTGTTGCTAGTTAGAGTAAGGACCATGTGTACCCTTGTGATTTGATGATAGTGTGCATCTCTTTAATGTTAATAGCTTAGTGTGAGTGGGACATGTTTAAGTTAAGTCTTGGTTTGCTTGCTGAGTCTTTGGACTCACTCTTGCTTCGGCGTACAGGTTGACAGGTATCGTGTACTAGAAGGAAGCTTAGTGAGGATCGCCTTTTAGAAGACTATTTTGTGGAGCCGCTACTAGTTGTACTTTTCTTTTCTCAAGTAGAAAGATTATTGTATGGACAATATTGGACAATGCAGTTCTTTCATCTTGTTTAATGTGGACATTGTCTTTCTACTTCGCTATTTGATATGGGAATGTGTGTTGGTGATGGATTAAAAGTTGAGTTATTTATTTTATCCCGATGTACTCTATTGCTATCCAGGTACATATCAACCTATCGACTAGTGTTGGGTACATGTCCCACTGTGACGACGCCCTTTATGCCGATAGGGATTGGTATAATCGTACCGTATGAAGAGGGTCGTTACAGAGATTGGTATCAGAGCCCAAGGTTGAGACTGTACATGGATAGACCATCACCGTCACAATATTGCAAAGTCTCATAGGGAATTGTCCATATATGTAGAATTTACTAATAATAGATGGAAGATAGTAAGGAGAATAGTTAGAATATAGTAACCTAGGTTCTAACTGAGTTACTATTTTGCAGACCATGACGGGACGTGGTAGACGTAGTGCTCAGTCTAGGAGGTATGAGCAAAACCGCAAGTTGAAGAATTTCGTGAAAGGGCTTAAACCGTCAGTGAGAGCTAAGCTTCTGGAGCTTGATTCTCATACCTTGGAAGAAATTCTAGGTGTGGCAACCAAGCAAGAAAGTAGAGCGGGACCTCTCCAAGAGGGGGAGGCAACTTCAAAGGAGGATGTGACCAAGCCATTCCAAAGGCAAGATAAGAAGAAGGAAAACTCGTGGAAGTTTGCAATCAACTGTGACCTCAATTAGCGAGAAACCCGAGTGCATCCAGTGCGGGAAGCGTCATGGCGGGGAACACCTGTGGAGAAAGGAAGGAAGGTGTCTTAAATGCGGTAGGAGCATCGGCTTAAGGAGTGTCCGAATCTGAAGACAAAGTTCGCTCCAAGAGGTGCTTCATCGACGACAATAAAGGAGCAAGGAGTAGCTGGTGATGACCTCGACAACGTCACCACAGGTACTCGATGCGATCTTCGAGGATGAAGATCTTTTTCAAGAGGGGGAGAGTGTGATGCCCTGAATTTTTATTTACTTATAATTTGTGCATGTGCATTAGATTGTCGCAAGTATGGTAGGTGTATTTAGTAGTGTATATTGTAATTCTATATTCCTCATGGATAACATGCATGTATTTTTATGATAGTAAGGTGAGAATAGGTAATTAGCTAAATGTGCAATTAAATCTCATGCATAAAGTACTTAAGTAATGTTGTGCCAGTTTAATCTAATTACCGGTGCGCATGTTGTATCTATCTATTTCATGCATAATGTACATAAGTATGTTACATCCTGAGTGTATACTATATAGTATATATATATATATATATATATATATAATATATATGTCAAATCAAGTGTGTGCATGCAAGAACTATTTTGTTGAATAGATTATTCCTAATTAACGTAATTCATATTGCCTCCTAATGATTGTGAAGCCCTCACAATTCTTGTCAATTTATTTTGCCGCGGTTGAGTCACGCTTATGTAAAACATCATGTACGCATAGGTAGATATCTACGTACATATTCTTAGTGTACTTAGTATGCATGTGTATGTCTAGGTATAAACATTGTTGATTGCATGTGTAGTAATATGCATGTTATACCTCATATGTTGCATGTATATATGTATGGGTTAAGCATGGTTTCTGCATGATTTTAAGTTCTGGCAGAAGGGCCAACTGGCGTCAACATGGATGGAACGTCCATGATGAGTCAGCGTCCACCTCGATGACGCCAATGCTTATATAAACGTCGAGATATGGACGTTTACTTCTCTGACATGCGCAGTAGACCCCGAAACTCCGGGGGCAAGCCAACCATTGGGGAGAAGTCCCCAACGGCTATCAGACATCCCATCACATCCTCCGGGATACCCCAAACCCCTCTCCTATAAACTAAACCTTTTCTGCACCAGAAAAAGCTTCTCTTGGCCTTTTGCAAGAGGAGAGAAAGCCCTAGCTCGAACTGGTGGAGAGCTGGACTTTGCATGCTTTGATCCGGCGGTTTGGA
>CM024761.1:140071583-140134086 GCA_014218235.1 Colocasia esculenta
ACCTTGTCATTTTAAAAGAGAGTGGGTGGTCCCCTACTCGTAGTTTGTTCCGCTTCCGGACATGACCGAGTGGGAAGAGAATAGGGGAGTAACATTGACCGGATGAGACGCCCGAGTGTACTAATGATTTTCTAGCCAAGGGCAATATCTCAATATATGTGGTGGTGGATAAGCCTTTCCTTACTAGTGGCCACGTGGAGGAGTAAAGAAAGTAGACCCACACCTTAACAAGCGATGAATGACTGACTTGACGGACTGACCGACTGACTAAGGGTAGAACTTCTTGAGTAGACTGCATTGCAAGGATGCGTTAGCTCAACTCCCTCGCATCTACTAGCTATAAGCGTTCCTGAGTAAACCCTTTGACACGAACGGACCTTCCCAATTTTCTTGCAATTACTCCTGGGACCTGGTGCCTTTATGATTTTACACTTAAGGACCATCTCACCCACTTCGAACTTTCTCTCAAGAACTCTTTTGGCATAAAACATGCAATTCTTTGACGATAGACTTGAGCATGGTCAGCCGCTATCATTCGTCTCTCATCTAAGAGTTCAAGTTGTCCAATAAGGCTTCCCGACGTCGATCAGGATCAAGTTCGGAATCCAATTGAACTCTAAGTGAGGGGACGAAGATCTCGTATGGTAGTATCGCATCCGATCCGTATGTCAAGCATAGGGGGTTGCCCCGTAGGAGTTCGGACCGAGGTGCGATAAGCCCAAAGAGCTTAACCAAGCGATCTGGCCATCAGCATTATTGTGAGACTTGCATGTTTTCTTTATGATTTTGATGAGAGTTTATTAGTAGCTTCCGCTTGTCTGTACCTTGTGGATAGTATGGTGATGATGATGCAAATTGATACCATATTTACCACACATGTCGCGAAGCTCCTGTGAAGTGAACTGTGGTCCGTTGTCGGTGACGATGTCCGGGGCACGCCAAACCTTGCAAGAATGTTGCGCTTGATGAAGTGACAACTGTTGATGCTTTGACTTCTATGAACGCTTCTGCTTCAGCCCACTTTGTGAAGTACTCTGTGGCGGTCAGAATGAAGGCATTTCTTCCGGACTTCTCCGGTTCTATCCGCGAGAGGACCGACCACATCGAAATGCCCACATGGCGAAAGGCCATGGAGCAATAAGGGGATGAAGAGAGGAAGAGGAGCATGAATTTTATCACCGTGCAATTGGCATTTAGCACAGAGTGACGGACAAAATGGGTGCAATCTTCTTCCATGGTAGGCCAGTAATAGTGTCTTAGCAACTTCTGGGCAATTGCTCTACCATTGACATGGCCACCACATTCACTAGAGTGAGCAGCTTCAACAATGCTTTCAGATTCGATTTCATCAAGGCAACGGAGATAAACCCCATGAGGGATTTCTTGTAGAGAACGCCACCTATGATCTTGTACCGTTCGGAGACACGGCGAATAGCCCGTCTATCGGCAGAAGTGGCGTAATCCGGGAAGGATCCATCTTTGAGGTAGTTCTCGATGTCAAAATACCAGGGATGGCCATCATCGAGGTCGATTTCAGGCTCTTTTGAGAGTGCATTGATTTGATAGGAGGGAGATTGAAGTTGGACAAACCAGGGATCAGCATGAGAAGGGATTCTTAGCCTTTGAACAGAGATGGTTTCGGAGCACCTTTCTAAAGGGATGGGAATGGAAGAGGCCAGAGAGGCGAGGGAATCTGCTAGGATGTTTTGGGCCCTAGGAGTGTGGACAAGGTGAGCTTCTTAACTGCCGGATTACCTTTCCTACCAATTCTTGGTATGGTTTCAACTTGGGTCCCAGGTTTGGTACTTGCTGAGAGATTGCCGAGTATCAACTGCGAATCTCCAATAATCCTTAATTCCTTGACTCCGAGCAACAATGCCATCTTCAACCCAACTAGGAGAGCCTCATATTCGGCCACATTGTTCGTGGCACGGAAGGTTAATTGGTAGGCGTGCGGGATGACTACCCCTTCCGGTGAGAGGAGGACTGCCCCTATTCCACTCCCTTTGGAATTTAAAGCCCCGTCGAAGTAAAGCACCCATGAAGGCTCACCATCGATGATGGTTCCTAACTCTTCATCGGGAAAGGTTTCGTCGACAGGAGAATACGAAGGTAAGGGGTGATGGGCTAGGTGCTCAGCTATGGCATGCCCCTTGATTGACTTCTGGTTGACGTAGGTGATGTCAAATTGATTGAGAAAACTTTGCCACCGCATCAACCGCTCAGTTAGGACGGGCTTCTCTAGCAAGAACCGAATTGGATCCATTCGTGCAAGAAGTTTCACTTCATGTGCCAGAAATAGTGCTTCAACTTCTGGACCACCCAGATGATGGCTGCACATGTTCTTTCCATGGCGGTGTACCTCTTTTCAGCTTCATTGAACAATTTGGATAATAGTACACCGCTCTCTCCTTCTTCTCGTCGTCGTATTGGGCCAAAACTGCTCCGGTTGAATCTTCAGTAGTTGATACATAGAGCAATAAAGGCCGACCCGGGATTGGAGGAGCGAGAACAGGGGGATTGAATAGGTAACTCTTCAACTCATCAAAGGCTTTTTGACATTTATCGTTCCAATCAAATTTTGCCTCTCCTTTAGCATCTCGTAGAAGGGCTTACAGCGGATTGAATACTGGGAATGATCTCCTAATGAATGTGAAGTCTGCCAATCAGCCCTCTAACTTCTCTGATATTCTTAGGAGGAGGCATTTCGATTATTGCTTTGGCCTATTGGGATCAATCTCAATCCCCTTTTGCTAACTAGAACCCAAGCAATTTCCCGAAGAGACTCCAAGACACTTTCTTGGGGTTCATTTTAAGCTTATGTTCTCTAGACCGTTGGAGAGAACCGCCCGGAGGACGTCAGCATGGCCATGTCGAGTCTTTGATTTTACCAAGACATCGTCCACATAGACCTCCATGTGCACATGCATCATGTCATGAAAAATGCCATCATGCCCTTTGATACGTTGCTCCTGCTTCTTAATCCGAAGGGCATGATGACATAACAGTAAGTCCCCCAGGGTGTTGTGAAAGAGGTTTTCTCCTGGTCTTCCTCCGCCAGACGGATAGGTTGTACCCGAGAAACCATCCATGAAAGATAACATTTCAAACCCGGCAGTGTTGTCCACTAGGACATCTATGTGGGGAGGGAAATCGTCTTTGGGCAAGCACGATTAAGGTCTCGGAAATCTATACAGATCCTAACCTTACCGTCCTTCTTCATTACAGGGAGATATTAGCTACCCAATGTGGATATAGCACAACCCTGATGAATTTGGCTTTATGCAATTTGTCAATCCTCTTTGATCTTGATGCTAGCTTGGGATGTAGCCTCCTTAGATTTTGTTTGTCGGCGGTCGCATCGGCTTTTAGACTAACCAGTGTTTGACCAAAGAGGTGTCGAGTCCCGGCATGTCCTCGTAGGACCAAGCAAAACCGTCGGAGAATTTTAAGGATAGCTACCAACGCATGCTCTTCTTCTGCACTCAAGTTGGCACTGACTAACACTGTCTTCGGGGATTCTTTGGTGCCAAGATTCATTCTTTAGTAGGTTCGTCTGCAGCAGTGGGGGGCTCGTCGAACCATTTGTGCCATCCACATAGGAGCTCACTGGGTCTTCCTCTTCTTCTGACCCAGATTCTCCTAACCCATTTCTCATTGAAATCTAGCAGATAGACCCCTAGACCGTCATCTATAGAATCACCTTCTTCAAAGACTGCCTCCACGAGGGCAGGCTCCTTAAGAAATTCCGGGACTTGACTTAACTTGGCACACCTCTCGGCCAAGGCCATGACATATCGGGTAGGAACTTGCCTACCTTTTTCTTTGCGAATGCCTGGCTGAGAGGGACCAGACTCTCCTAATCCTGACTCTAAACTGGACCCTAAACCTGACTCTAAACCCAAATCTAAACTAGGATCTAGACTGCTATGTACAGGACAACTATGTACAAGGGAAGGGGTCCCAGAGGAATGAAAATCTAATGGGGAGAGGGAGAGCGTCGGCCCTTGGCCGAGCGAAGAGATTCCAAAGAGGAAGGGTGCTCAATGGAGATCTCGCATTTCCAACTTTGATAATTGGCGTTTTTTTTTGGGAATCAAGGCCAAGAACCATGAGTTGCTGACTCAAGGCGGCCTCGACTGGATGGATGAGAGATAGAGATGGTGATAGGAGTGGAGTAGATGCGGATGGAAGATTAGAAGCAGAAGGAGATGAGGGTAGAGATGGTGAAGAGGGGGATTCGGACCCAAAGAGTGAGAGGAGGCCGAAGTCATCACAAACTTTCTCTATTTCTGCCATTTCCTTTTCTGCTTCCTCTTCTTCTTCCTCACTCTCAGAGCAAGGCAATTCCTCTATCAATGGCTCTCGGGTTCCCAGCTGGGTGGCCCCTTGGACAAAATGTTCATTAAGGTCCAAGTAAGAGGTTGGTATGGTATGAATGGATCGGGATGGACAGGGTCTGGGTGGAAACCTAGTCCAGCTTTGGCAACAACCTCCTAATGGCCTAGACACTCTGGGATCTCCCCTTTTCATCGTTACCCAACCGCGGCCATGAACATAGCCGATGTTTGCCATCACTTCCCAACCTTTTCCCGGGAGACATGGGACATGAGGTTCTACAGCGGGCTTGGGGAGATGGCTCAGCTCAGAGGGTGTGGGGAAGTCAAAGAGAGACATGACCGACTTCTTCCCCTTATCTGGAACGAAAAGGTGTGGCATCTGCTCTGAGGTGATATAGCATAAGAGTTTCCAAAGTGGGAATGCTCTTGATCTGATAATCCGCCCATTGTAAGGAAATTTGAAACATTGATGGGCGGTGGAAGGGATTCCTAGGGTCTGTTCTAGCCAGGGACGACCAAGGATGGCTTTGTAAGCCGGATCGACATCAAGAACTAGAAACTCAGTGGTCATAGTAACCGGTCCGACTCCCAGCTTAAGAGCAATCTTGCCTTTGGCAACTCTTTTGGAATTGTCGTAGGCAGCAATGGTAGAGCAACTCTTCTCCAGATTATTTTCCCCTAGACCCAACTTTTGATGGTCTTCATCGGACAGACATTAATGGATGCCCCGGTGTCAATAAGAGTGGAATCCACCGAAACCCCATTGAGGGTTATGGTGAGACAGAGAGGAAGCGAACGACATTCGGGGGTGGCAAGATCTTTGTCCGAGAAGGAGATCGAAGGTCCTTGGGTGAGGGAAAGGATGGCATTGGTGACCCCACTAGGAGGGAGGTCATCGTTAACCATGATTTTCTGAAGAAATTGGAAGAGAGTGGATTGATGTGACGGTGACCTCCGAATCAACTCTAAAATAGACACCCTCGCGGGCGTCTTATCAAGATGTTGGAGAAATCATATTCGGTGCCAGCCGGGGGCGGAGGAACATTATCCTCTTCATCCTGGGAAGGCCGCGGAGGTGGAGGAACAATCCGGTTCCGAAGTGTGACATGGACGGCCTCCTGAGACTGAGGGCGGATAAGCTGAAGTGGTCTAGTAGATGACTCAGAGGCAGAGGGGGTGAGGGTGGTAGTGTAGGCATCTTGAGGGGGGCGGATCAGCACTAAGGGTCTCTCCTCAAGGATGGCATCCACCGAGGTGGGAGGTTCCTGGGACTCTACAGTGGGACATGGATACCACTCATCAAAGCCCTCTACCCCCCATTGTTGTTCTCTCCTCACGACCCGGGTTTCCGAACAAGTCATGGTGTGGACATTTTCCTGGGATTTTGAGGAGGAGAGGATTGCTACTTTGATGATGGGGAGAGGGTTGCTAAAGATGCCGAGGTCCTTTTTGGTGTACCTAGACTTGGCTATGGCCACTTGACATCCTCCCAGTTGATTCTACCCTGGTCATTCATATCATAGACCCAGTCACGAAAGGTAAAGCAATTGGTGATAAAATGACCATGGGCTCTATGGTATGGACAATATTTAGAGGTGTCAATCCTCGGGTTGTTATTCTCCCTTTGTGGGGGGAGTTGGATGGCATCACATGACATGAGGGCGAAGAACACGTCCTCAAGAGTCTCCGGGAGGGGAGGATAGTGCGACCTTTTGGGGCAGGTCGGGTGTAGCCGGAAGAAGGGGGAGGAACAGCAGAGTAAGGCTTGGAAGGATGTGACGGGATTGGTGAGGATTAGAGGGAGGATTGGACGGAGGGATAGAGGATTTGTTGGGAGGCCTCAAAGGCTGGCTGCAAGCATTTACAGACTCATTGACGGTCACCCCTCGGTGGTAGGTGCCGCGGGAGCCTTGCGTGCTTTTGGCTTTCCTTCAAAGAAGTGTGGGAGAGAGGAGTCCTTGATTTGATTTTCAACTACCCTGGCTCTGTTATAAAGATGTGAGAAGGAGTGGAACTCACTTAGCATTAAGACAGAACGGAGCACAGGGGTAGTGTTAGTAACCAAGAGGGTTATGGCTTGAGACTCCGGGATAGGAATGTCGGCTCTTGAAGCCATGGATCTCCATCGGTTGGCATAAGTTACAAAGTCTTCATTCGATTTCATCTTTTCTGCCATCAAGTCGGAAAGTGTGGGGACTTGAGTGGCCATGTATGAAAAGTGCGAGATGAATCGCTCGGAGACTATGTCAAAATTAACAAGGTCAGATGCGGGTAGAGAGGTAAACCACCTCAAAGCTTCCCCTTCCAATGAATGTTGGAAAAGGTGAACTAAGAGGACCCGATCATATAACCACCGATGGAATCCATGGTGAAGCCGGCGAGATGAAATGGGGGTCGGAGGTCCCATCATACTTGCGGTATTTTGGGGCCTTGAAATCGGGAGGAAAGTAAGCATGGGGAGCTTGCAATAGTTTAGTAGCGAATGAGGTTTAGAGTGGGATAAGGAATCCGCTACAAGCTTCCTAACGAGACCTTCAACCTCTGAAAGGGGAACAAATTTAGATTGAATGGGGGGTGCGACTTGGATAGGTGGCGAATAGGCGGAAGGAGGAGTGGAAGGAGGAGTGGGAATTGGAGTATGCAAAGGAACGGGAGTGACAGGAGGAATGAAGGCGGAGACAGGAACTCGGGATGGGGTGACTGGTTTAGGAGTGGGTCTAGATGTGGAAGCATTGAATGGGGATAAAGATGGAGTGGAAGGGGAGGTAGCTGCCCGGACAGTATGCTTTGAAATCATAGAAATGATATCCTCGGGCGAGTACCGGGACATGAGTCTAGCAAACTCGGGGTCTTCTTGACTGTCTTGATCATGAGTGGGATTGACCCTTAAACTCACTTCTTCATTATCAGCCTGAGAGGATGATTGGACTGACTCCTCAGGCTGGACATTGGTGTTAATCATACCGACCATTTCATTGATATATCATCATATTCAAAAGCGGTTTATTAGCCATGTCAACAGGATCCAACCAAGTGTCCATTAGCACACAACCTATGGATTTTAAGTGGTCAAAGTTGATTAACTTTACTGTTTAGACAGAAATGTGGGTTTCTACCAAACAATGTTAGCAATCAACGTCCCCAAAATTTTTAAAAATTACCAAAGTTGTGTGTTGAGTTAAGTTGATTGGTAAGACCGTCCTCTCAAAGTTCACTCGAATCCCGGTAAGTAGGTGACTAGACAAGGTAGGTAAAGGTCCTCCTGCCCCGTACCGTGAGGGAATCCACAGAATTTAGGGACTTATAGAGTTTTCTTTGGAGCCAACTCGATTTACCGAGCGGGAATCCCCGAGTAAAAGGTTGTAAACCGAAGAAGGGTGATCCTAGAAATGTGAGGGGAGGCTAGAAAAGAGGAGAAGAAGACCCCCTGGAGACTAAGAACTGTTAGTGACAAACAGTAAGCAAACAAAAAATAAAAACAAAGCAAAACAAACAGAAAACAGAGAAAAACAGGTTTCTGTAAAACTAAACGGCAAACAAGTTGACGCCAAGTTTATCAGAAATCAGTAGACGACAATATCGACGGACGCTAACCGACAGTAAACGGCACCCTAGATAGACGCTAATAAGAGTTCAACGGCAGGAAGACTGGACGTTTACCTGGGTAGGCGGCAAGATCGCTTGCCGTCTACCTGGATGCACTCAGACCGCAGTAGCACTGTAGTCCCACCGTGATCGCCAGAAAAGAGACTGTGGACGTCTCGTTCTGCCTCCGTCTTCGAATGCCGACTGATGTGACCTTCTCCGACGGTGGTTCACGGACGTGCCGCTCCTTCGTTGGCGATGAATGACGGACCGGTTGACCTCGTTGACTCCTCGTTTGACCAGGTTGACTGAAGGAAAACAAGGAGAACCGGAAGGGGATGGGAGATTTCAATGATCGCCAGGGCCTTACCTGTGCCCAAGGAGTTGTGTGATCACGCCGGAGTAGTAGCCTCGCGTCGCGGGTGATGGTGAAGCTCCAACTTCTCCTCCTTCAGCCGGCCAAAGGAAGAGAGCTCCACGGTCCTCTTCAGATCGTTCCTGCCACAGAACAAGACTCTATTAGACTTAAATAGTGCAGCAAATATTCGAAATGAAAGGTGGAGGGCCCAAAAGGAGAGTCCCGTACCGGTTGCGGACTTGAGAAGAGGGGTGGCCAAGTGTTATGACCACCCTTCTTCCCTCCGTTTTTGGTTGGGAAACCCCTTTCTAGGTGTGTAGAGGTGACCTACGTGCCTAGAGTGTGTGGGAAAGAGTGTGTGACATGCAAGTATCTAAGAGAGAAATAGGAAGGGAGGAGAGGAGAGGGGGGAGGTGATGATCTATTGTTGTGTTGCAAGCTCCTTCAAAGGCTTCTTCAGATCCTTAGAAGCCTCCTTGGACGTCCCACAGGTTGAGAAGAAGTAGAGGAAGACTTGGTGAAGCTTGAGTGTGTTTCTCTCTCCTCTCTCAAAGCTTGAGCATATGGACGTCCAGCCTCTCCCCCTTGTTCAGAGGGACCAAGAGGGGAGTTATATAGACAGTGAGCTCGGGGTTGAGAGCATTGGATGCTCAAGTGTGAAGAAACACACTTGCACATGTGGCAATTCATGTGTTTAAGCCCCAACCAATAGGGAGAGGCCAAATGGGATTTTTACTGGGTCAAGGGACTGCCAAAGTGGCCCATATACCCATTGGGAACGGCCCCATACGTTGCATGGGCGAGACAAGGGCGCAAGTGGGCTATATTCCCGGGTTAGTTGCGCAGACCAGGTAAACGGTCTTGACGTCAAGAGATCTTGCCGCCAACACCATGCAAACGTCGAGAGATGTGGATGTCAAGATAGGTCGGCGTCCAGGGGGCATGCCGTCAATGAGTAGTAGGCGGCGGTCGATGCTGCCGTCTACATGGAATCCGAGGCCAGTCAACAAACGGTCAAACGAAGCTTAATGGGCCAAATTGCCTTGCGGGAAATGGGCCAAATCTCGCGTCTACACTGTGGTTTGCACGTCTTTACGTTAGATGTTTGGTAGGCACGTTATTTTTCACACACACTAGAACAATTGCTACTCTATCTATCTACAACAAACACATCTAAGTTTAGTTTACACTCTATTGCAAGTCTCAAAGTTGTGTTTATCATCAAAAGAAGGTGGTAGTAAATTTTTAATTGGTAGTAATCTATTCAACCCCACTTCTAGATTACCGTATAGTATAATTCTGCAACCTTTCAGGCTCTACCTGCTGCTCCAGCACCACTGGAGGAGGTACCAGAAACTTAACACCTGTTGCTGCCTGCTTGGGCTGGTACGCTCCCTGGTACAAGTTCCTAAAGAACTGCATTGCTAAGGGAAACCAGTCTGCGTACTGCTGCGGCTGAGGCTGGCACTCCTGCTGCTGCTGCCCACCTACCACTGCTGCTGCCGCTGCACCTTGAGGTTGTGCCACTGACTCATCTGCCAACACCTCCTCCTGGACCTGCCCCTGCGCGGGCATAGCGGACTCATCCTGCTGCTCTACCAATTGTCTAACCTGACTGCGCCTACGCGGAGCCATGTCAAACTACACGGAAACACAACCAGCAAGGTTAACAAAACTACTCGGGCGGCTAGCAATGTACTTGTACTACTGTTGGGAGTTCCTGTTGCAGTCTAAATCCGTTACAAGTCCTGTCAGACTCTCGCTCTGATACCAATGTAACGACCCGAGAACCCGACCCTCGGCCCACGCCGAGGACTCGATTTTCGCGGTCGCCACCCACGGATCCGAACACCTGGAATGGCTATAATATGCATCTAACAGGATATGTAACGGAAGTAAATGTCAACTGCTAAACTAGAAGCATACAGGCAGAAACAGAAAATAGAGCGAGACCACTGTGTATAGCTCTAAGTAAAGTCCCAACGCACACATGCTAGTACAAGTAAAAGGCAGGGGAAGAACAAGTCCCTTAGGGGCATACCTCGAGGGTGATGTACACTGAAACAGGGGAGCCACTGCTAGCTACGGGGACCATGCCTACAGCCCTGTCTCCTCCGCCCGGCGCGCGCCCTGCCGCTGCTGAGAAGTCTCACCTGGGAAAAGGAGGGATGAGCTTCACAACAAAAGCTCAGTAGGGACTACCAATCTCCTACTGGCTCTAGACAGGCAGAAGAATATATATATATAAAATAAATGACAGCAGTTTACATCTTCTACCAACCAACGGAAGTGCGGAAGCGAAACTACAACTAGCACGGTAGGGAAAGTACACACGGTCGGAAACTCTGTACGACTACTCGTCGTGACCACCACACGGCTAGCAAACACAGACGTGCCTGGACAAGGAACACTAGCTACAGAAAAACTACCACTAGTCAAGGTCAGGTGCATCCATCGACGTCTTATCCTCGACCCGGTCCTGACCCTCACGTCTTGTCAGAGCGAGGTAGGACACAAAGTAACACAACAGTAATCGCCGTAGTCTGGCCAGACTACGGTCCCATGCCTGGCCTCTCTAAGCGGTTCCGGGGCCACAAAGAGTGAGGCAGTGAGAAAAGGACTAGCTGGACTGCGCCGAGAAGAACTCCGAAAACTGACCTCGGCGTCCCAGTCTAACCATGAGAGCTCTGCAAGCGACTCAATGCCACTGTCCTAACTACCGTTTTCCCCTAAGCTCCAGAGTCCGCCTGGTGGCTGCCAACTCAAGCCCACTCATAGCCCGGAGTACTCCCTCAATAGGCTCCCGAGGATGGGGGTCCCAGGCAATGGTAACAACCTCTCACGCGGGACAAGCCCTCAAGTGCCGAGCACCGGGCAAAAAACTAGTGTACACCACACTAGGGAACTAGCACAGGTGCCACAGGTACAGTAAAAAGAAGCGGAAACGACATGAATCAGAAACATGTCTCATGGATGAGGTCGCGACGCATCGGGCCGTCGCGACCAAGTCGCGACTCCCTACCCTGTCGTGATCCCGTCGCGACGGCCCGAGCTGTCGCGACCAGGTCATGACACCCAAGAGCACCGCGATTCTATCACAGTCGGCCAGGCCACGGGACAAGATCGCGACCTCTAAAGGGGTCGCGTTCTCAGCAGGGGGGATCTACGGAACCCTTCTTCCGAAAATCGTCCCAAAACACGAAATGGGCAAACCACAGGGGGAGGGGAGCATGCTCAACATGCAAGAAAGCCATTAAATCGCCCAAACCACCCTTAAAGCCCCACAAACATGGATTTATACAAATCTACACTCAAGGAAAACCTCACTCCACCTCGAGCATGGAGTTCTCACACTCCCAAGCCCCAAACCACAGAGGAAACACAATGTAGAGGGGGGGGAAGGGAGCATGCTTAGGGCGAGAGGATCAAGGGTCCCTACCTCCATGCGAAGAACGAACCCATTGGGGCCTTCTCGTAGGAAAGGATGCCTCCTCCTCGCTCCAAACGGCACGAACGCGTCCCCTGCACGAGTGGGACGACACCACCTCAGCACGAGCGCCTCAAACACCGAGATTCGCCAAGAATCCGCAAGGGGAACACGAGAGGAAGGGAGAGGGGAGAAAGAGAGCTGAGAGGGCTAGAGGGGGAGAATGGGCGCGCATTCAGTTTTTAAGCCGACGGCCCCCAGAACGCGACGGGCTGACCTGGCGCGACAACTAGCGTGTCGCGACGCTCCTTGGCGTTGCGACCATGTCGCGACGGTCGCCCCTGGCGCGACCGCAAAAAGGCGGTCAAACCTCGGAGACCGGAAAAGTAGTCGCGATGCCTAGACAGGCCGTGTCAACACTGCACGTGTCTGACACCTGACTAAGCCGTTCTGACAGAAAGGACACCGGTCACGTCTGTCAGAAAAGCAGTCGCGACCCTGTCAGACGCCGCAACAAGGATGCGACGGCAACCCCCGTCGCGACAAGAACGCGGCGGCTGTCGCGGCAGACTGCTCTGGTGCGACCACGTCGTGGCCAGGGCGCCTGGCACGACCCTGAGGACGGGGCCAAAGGGCCCAAGGGGAATGAGCAAACTAGCCCAGTAGGATTTATATCTCAATGTGTGGGCAATGATATAAGTGATTAGAAATTTAGAACTAGGAAAGTACGATTAACTAGATATGCATGAACGATAAATCCACATGTACATGATATATGATCAAGATAGGTTGAACGATAGTAATTGATCAAGATTTAGAATGAGGTAACAAGATAGGACTAGAAGTAGATCACTTTGTACAAGCATTCAAGATATCACTTATTTGCAATAAATGCAGGATGGCCATATCACGCAAGCAAGCACGCACGAGCACGAACTTTTATCACCTAACACTTAATAAGGCACGAAGACACTAATGTGCACTAAGGATCTACGCCACCTTGGAATGCACACTAGGACACTTGTATGTGGTTATTGTATCTAGCATTCAACACGACATTATTTCCTAGCACAGATGCAATGCCAGTAATCATTATACCCCATAGTTAACAGTATATTTATGACTCTTTGTCACTGGGGCTAGACTGGAGCCCTTGGACATTCACTGTGCCCGATCAGTATCTTACTTAATTTCAAATGTAGATAGCCACAGTCATTAATGGCCAATAACAATAGTTTCAAGATGTAAGCAATTGTACGTCATGTTCATGATAATGATGTCAAGAAATCGCAAGTCATGTGAACATGATTTCATGATAACAATAGTCGAGAGATAATTTCGGCAGCATAACGGTGAGATTTACACTTTAGTTAACTCTTTACAATAATGGCTTAAGTCAAGATTATAAATCCACACTCATGAGAGCAAGATAAGAGAGGAAGTGCATTCTATCTCCAGGGAACTTCAATGGTACAACAACTAGGTATGCATTAGGGAATCCACGGAGTATGGAGAATTACGGAGGTCTTAAGAGAAAGGTCACTAGTCTGCCGAAACAGAATGACTGACCGAGAGTTTCCAATCCCCCAAGAAAGGGCTGCCTATATGTGCAAGTGTGTAGTGTAGCACGTATCTCAATCCACAATCCATCGGTTTTAAACGTGTGGAAAGCAAGTAACATGATGACATAATACTAGACATGCACTATTCTCAACATGATTTGCATTATTTTAGCATGGCATCATTTCACTTTAACAAGCTAGAACATGATGATGAATAAATCATTCACACGAGAGATGGGTTATGCAAATCAAGAATAATTAGAATAAGCTTGAGATCTTTATGCCTTTTTCATGGGTTAACACATTTTAAGCCACTGGATAGACTGTACACACTTATCATAACCATAACATGTAAACCTTACACTCTAGACAGAGTAAAATAGGTCTCGGGTAGGCTTTTTAAATCGCGACGGACATAGTCATCACTATTTACAAGGTTTAAACGGTAAACACACGGGTTCAATCAGTCTTCTAAATTGCGACGGGGTTAATGGTCGCGTTTAGAAACAGTCGATATGAGTAATCAATTACAGGGAAGAGATGCGATGGTTCACACTGACACGTTCATAGCAATCGGTACAGAAACGCGACGACCATGATGGACGCGTTAAAGGCAATCGATACAGAGTATCGATTGACGACACAGACACGTGACGTGCATGTACGACACGTTTATGCAAGACTTCTTAAATACGAAATAGGCACGAGAACCAAGGGTGGGAAAATGATAATATCGCAACGACATGCATGGTCGCGTTATTGACATGCATTGAAAACGATGTTGCACATAGTTTGATGCAGTCAAATCCTGTCAGAATAGGTCCAAAACCACGACGGTATGGGTTGTCGCCTTTAAGGTAATCGCGACGGGTAACCCTGTCGCGATACCAGTGCCTAATACGCGACGTCTGTCCCGGTCACGTTTTAGGGTTCAACCTGAAAATGGTGTCCATGCATGCAATGCTTATAACTCATGAACTAGGGCACTTGGGACAAAACTATGCACATGAAAGTTGCTGGGTATGAGGGGTAGAAGAGAACTATGGTTTTGGTTTCACATGATTTGACCTCAGGATGCGTGAGAACCAACATGAACTTAAAAAGCCCTAATCATGCACGACCTTTGGAAACCGCTTAATACATCATGCATGCTTGATGAAAATTAGGGAAAACAAGTGCATATGAAAGTAGAATCGATGATGTTTAACTTGCTAGAGGATTCATTCATGTTTGGCCCGAGATAACCTACCTTTGATTGATGTTAGGAAGAGCCTTCTGCAGGTCGATGCAGAACGACGGTAGGGGAAGATGGCTCTGGTTGGGGGTGATCTCCTCCTCCTCTGGTGCTCAAGCTCTGCTCCTCATGACCCCAACTTATGGTAAACTCACCCCCAAGGGTTTTAGGGAGAGTATTTAAAGATCTAGGGTTTCTAGGAGTCCTAATGTGTCTAGGAAAGAAGGGTTGCGGTTTTGGGTTAAACCCTTCCATGTTTTGAGGATTCACCTCCCATTTAGAGTGTGTGTGGCTTTGGGAAACATCATACCATGGTTAGGCACGAATTTGGGATGCTATGCAAGGCTAATTGCCTTTGAATTTGCCCTAATTACCTCTTCCTATTTTCTGCTCAATTAGGGTTTCGAATTTCTATGGTATTTTCTTACTTGATTTTATCCTTGGGCCAGAAGTTGCCCAATAGTCCAAATCCAATAATGGGCTATCCATACATGTTGTTTGAAGTCTCTCCATAATTTTTAATTTAATTTATGATCACATTGGATACCCATGATAATGGATTTTTGACCTATTCCCTAATTACGACAATTAGTCACCACACGACTTAAACTTGGCCAATCGGATTTTTTCGTTCGATGAATTTCTTCATGGGTCATTTGGGAATATTGTTTAGAATGATTTTTTTGGAATTTTCCGATGTGTTCTTGTGCATATGATGATGGTACGTATGTTTTTAGTATTTTGATAATATGGAAATTATCGTTTTCTATTTCTTTCCAATTTTCTAATTACTGAATTTTTTGGGGTGCTACACCAGGGGACCTCCACCTTCCTCATGAAAATCATTCACATAATCTTTTGTGCTGCTCAGCACCTTCCCGTGGGTTCTCCACATTCCTCCCACGGGAGGAATTTTATTTCCACCTTTTTTATGATCCACAATCCTGTACTGGGCATCGCGCCCCTTCTTGTACTCTATGATCTCCGCCTCGTGCCCCTCGTGACACATTGTTATGTTCACGCCATTCTCATCTCCGTGACCCACGTGGCACATCCCATTGTTTCCACCCTCCTCACTGTGCCCCTAATGGCACACCTCCTTCTTGTGCCCCACGTGGCACATCTCCACTCTGTGCCCCACGCGGCCACCTCCCTCTAGTGCCCCTCGTAGTATATCTCCTTCCTGTGCCCCACGCGGTGCGTCTCCCTGTAGTGCTCCACACGGCATGTCTCCTACTTGTGCACCATGTGACACCTTTTTCACACCTTCTTTTTCGGCCCCTCGCGGCACATTTTTACCTTTCTCTTCTCTGGACCCTCTGGATTCTTTTCTTTCACTAGGAACCAAGCCCTTCTTCTTCTTCTCCCTCCAGTCCCCCCCGGAGTTTCCAAATTCTTTTCATCCTTCTCACCTTTCCATATTCGATCAGGGCATCCACCCTTTCTCCACTATTTTTGGGGTTTTAGTCCCCACATATCTTTCTAATTCTCGTGCAGTCCTGTACATGCTCTTAGACCTCCGAGTCTTGCCCCAACGCAAAGCATTTGTCCTCTTTTACCCTCTGAATTCATATTTTGAAAAGCTATTATATTGCTTATTAGTGTAAAAAATAATAAAAGAAAATTCAATGTTGTCATGCTATCACAACACTCCTGTTGTGAGAGCTCCACACCAGGAGTCCATAATTCCCTCCCTTTTTATTAAAGTATGCCCTTAGCATGAGCACCTTCACACACTTCACAACACCCTAAGACAACTACTTTGGAAGACATCATCACTATCACATCCATGCCTGTGGGCACGAAAGTTTGTTTCTTTTCTCATTCGGCCAAAGTATGGGTATTAGAGGTAGTCTAGGCAAGACAACTAACCTGAGGCACTCCCTGATGAGAGGATGTCTCAAAAAGGGGCAATCAATCAAATGACCAAAGAACATCAAAGTCAAAATAAATGCATGTCAAGAGTAGCAAAGCCCTCACAGTTTCAAAATGAACTTGGTAGTATGCATACAAATCAAACTCAATCAATCAATATAACAAGGCATGGCAAAGAGTGGCAAAGTCCCCACAGGTTTCAAAATGAACTCGATCGTATGCATGCAAATCAAACTCAATCAATCAATATAACAGGGCATGGCAAAGAGTGACAAAGTCTCCGCGGACTTCAAAATGAACCAGTCGTACGCATGTCCCTATAAATAAAAGGTCAATCCATCAATTTAAAAAAAAAAAGCCAATGTTTAAAGAGACAGAATCTTCTGATGGTTGTACCAAGGAAGGAAGTCAAACCCAACACTTCGAAACCCATATCAAGCTTATCTCCAATATTTCTTCCCTTCTCCCTACCAAACCAAGTCACATTTTCAGATATGGCTTTGGTAGTGATACAGTTAACCATGACCAGTCAACTACTGGGCACAACTTTAAATGCATGCCTTACCTTGAGCACTCTTTAATGAAAGGGGAGGTAACGAGAACCCCTTGCCAGTTCGTTGTCATAATTTTGGTACTACCATGGCATGGCAATGTTTCCAAAAATCAACAAAAAAAGATGAATATTTTTTAAAACCCACAAAAAAATAGATGAATATTTTTCAAAATCTTCATAAAAGTTCAAGAATATTTTGAAAACCTCATAAAAATTAGATATTTTCAAAATCTCCATAAAAATTTGAATATCTTCACAAATCCAAAAAAAATCTTGATGGTATTGCACAGGGCTTGTATTGCACCTCTTCATCATGTCAGATCAATCCAATCCTTTCAATCATTGGTTCCTCCTGCCATCGATCTCCAATCTCTCATTTGGCCTAGCCCACTTATCCTCATAGTTTAAATACACAATTGAGTGAGATATACTATTGAATGCTTTATCCATGCTCCATGCTTGAATGATATTTACTCTATGATATATGTTGTCACTTGGCTGATGAATTTTGGAGTGCAGGTTCGTGTTACCTCATCTGGCATTACCATAGACAATTAGGCTGCAATTGCCACCCTCATCATTAATTATTTTACATCGTATTATATATTATTACCCTTAGAGCATATCAAGGACTTGTGGCTCTGAGGAATCTGGGATTTAAGTTCCCCTTTATAAAAAATAATGAATATTCCAGAGGATCCTTAGCCTCACGAACAGGCCGTTACGCTTTGCACATGAGGACGACGGACCCACGCCTAGAAAACCTTGTGTCCTAACTCAACTCAGCATTGTAACAATACAATCTTTGATTATTTTCTATTTTTTTATCCTTATTTTTCCCTTTAGCCCAACATACATGCATATTTGAAATCACAGTGGAAAATCACTCTCCCAATGCAATTTAAGAGCCATTCTCACTTCAACTCCAAATAAATTTGAGATATTCAATTTCGGGTCAAGTACCCAACTCCCTTTGTTGTTGCCTCCGGGTTGATCTCCTTAAACTCCCTTGTTTGGATTTATCCCTCTACATTGATCTTTATCTCCTATAGATCCACCTTGGCAGCGGCACGTCCACAAGCTGGTAAACACCCCCAATGGTGCAACCTAACGGATTGGGTCCTTAGGTACTTCCCCTATGCTGGAAGTTGATCTCTCCTTCGTCCCCACGTGGAACCTTTCCTTCGTGTACTGCATACACATCTCCTTTCGTGCCCTCGCATACAACTTTTCTCCATCCAAACATTGTGTTTTCTTGGTTTTCTTCTCCAAAGGTGGTTTCCTTGGGACTTGGTGAAAGACTCTCATCAGGTAGTGTCACCATGTTTGCACGCATGTCTATTTTTCATCTTGTCGTCTACTTATCAGTTCTCTCCACTTTGCTCCACTACATTACGCTCCATTTCGTTTCATTCCTTTACACTCCATTACACTTCACTTCGTGTCTCTCCGCCTCGCTCCCTGGCAAAACAGACGCTACGGCGTGGCAGCTGTAGACACACTAAAAATGACATCATCGTGGGAAAATTTCAAATTACGCCATAATGCCACCAAATGACTCCCTTTTTGCCTTGTGAGAGTATGTCACACCCCTAAAATTCACCATAAATTTCGTGGGAATGATAGGGGCGTGATCAAGTAAATCTACTGACACATCAACTGTTTAGACTGGGTTCAGGAGGGACACACCAAAGAAATCGGGCAGTACAAGTCGACGGAAACTGTTGCCCAGTTTGGTAGCCCAGAGGGGGGGTGAATGGGTCTTTAAAATTTATCAATTAATACCTGTTCACTAAAATGGTCACAAAGAAATACACTTTGAAGATTGTTAGTGTTAGTAAAGAGAAACAACAAACACAAGAGGACAATCACACAACACCAGATGTATCCTGGTTCGGACCTCCTTTCCACAGGAGTCCTACATCCAGTCCCTGAGCAACAACTCAGGATTTCACTAACTAGGGTACAGTCCCCCTATTGACACTACAACACCCAGCTAAGCTAGTTTTCTCTTCTTAGCCCGAAGAGGAACAACACCCACCAGGTCTTCCTTCATACCAGAAGGGCACACACACACCCTGGGTACCACCAGGTCTTCCTTTACACACGAAGGGTACAAGCACAGAAACAAGTAAGTAGGAAATTAAGCCCCTAGATCAAGCTTTGACAAGCCAAGATCTAAAGCTAGGGACTGAGAGCAATGAGTTCTACAAACAAAAGCTCACTCTCAGAACCAAACAAGCTCTCTCGAAAATCTACAACAATGCAGAGAGCAAAGAGCTAATCTAATGGAATGAGGCTTGGCTCTTTCTTGAGAACTCGCAGAAGACTTGATGATCAGAGTGTTTTTGTATGACTATCGTTCTCCATGTGTATATTTCTTCTGGAGCTCCTTTCTTCAATATATAGCTTCAATTTGAAATATAGATGTTGAAGTATCCGTTGCCTCTAGCTTTTGGTGGACGTTAGACTGAGTGGCACTTGGAAACTTCTAGTCAATCAGTCCTTTATCCATTTGTTCACGCAAAGAGATAGGATCTTCTGAAGTGTCCTTTGGCTTCTAAAAAGTCCAACGTTGTATGACGAATGTTTGTCAGAGACCTACATACATTAAATACTAGAATAGTAGACAGCTAGGCTGTCTCTTATTGTCAGTCAATGTTGGTGTGAATATTCACCAAAATAGTAATGCCATTTTGCTGTTCAAAAAGGATGCATATAGAATAGACACGATAATGGATGATATCATCTGTATGCATGCAGAGATACATTCAATCTTCATTAAATGCATAGTTGACAGAAGAAAATGTACGAAGACTTTGACTATTCAATTAGTTGAAAGGATAAGTCATATGTCAAGTTGATTGATATGAAATTGATGCATTTATGACTTATGTAATCGTTATGTAACCAAACGGCAAATCATTGTGAGATATGAAAGAATCGTTGTGATCATTGAGGAAATTATTATGATTACTTAAGAAGTCGATGCGCAAAGCAAATCGTTATAATATCTGAAGCAATCGTTACGATAAGCAAATCGTTCTGAGAACTAAAGGAATCGTTATGAACGCAAGTCATTACGATGACTAAGGAATCGTTACGAAAGTAAGTCGTTACGATGACTAAAGAATTGTTACGAAAGCAAGTCGTTACGATGACTAAAGGAATCGTTACGAAAGCAAGTCGTTACGATGACTAAAGGAATCGTTACGAAAGCAAGTCGCTACGATGACTAAAGGAATCATTACGAGAGCAAGTCGTTACGATGACTAAAGGAATCGTTACGAGAGCAAGTCATTACATGACTAAAGGAATCGTTACGAAGCAAGTCATTACGATGACTAAAGGAATCATTACGAAAGCAAGTCATTACGATGACTAAAGGAATCGTTACGAGAGCAAGTCATTACGATGACTAAAGGAATCGTTAGGAAAGCAAGTCGTTACGATGACTAAAGAAATCGTTACGAAAGCAAATCGTTACGATGACTAAAGGAATCATTATGAGAGCAAGTTGTTATGATGACTAAAGGAATCGTTGCAAGCAAATCGTTACGCTCTCTCTAAGAAGTCGTTAAAGGAACGATTTCTTTTGAGTTCAGAAGAAGTTTCAATCTATGAAGAAATCGTAAGGTACTTATGAAACGGTTATGAAGAAATCGTTACAGTTCTACTGTAATCGATATGATCTATAAAAGAAACCGATGTGTACTTAGACAAATATGATGTTGTAGATACAATGTAAAAATGCTTACCTGTTTTGGCTTATTTTCCTTTGGTATTAATTCCTATGCTTAAGACTTGTAGAAAATAGGTTAGTGACCTTTAATTAAGGGTTGATAATTATCATAATAATATGGTTTTGTTAATCACCAAAATAGAAATGTAATTACTTTTAATTACATGGGATAGACTATTCATCAATCTCCCCCTTTTTGGTGATAACAAAACTTTAACAAATTAACAAACTTTAGCAAATAGCACAGATAAATAGATCTCCATATGTATTTCAGAGCTGCAATAATTCTCCCCTTTTTGTCATTAGCAAAAAAAATGCATGGAAAAGACAGAGAAGAAGAGAAAACAACTAAATGAGACAGGAAATACTATGTGTATTCATTCATTCTGGGAAGGTACAGGGAGATAAAAGGCAGGAGAGAGGAGGGAGGCAAAATGAGAAATGATTTCCCATGCTTGTTCTTCCTGCTTTTCAAAAACTTGACAAAATACACCAGGGGCAAGAGTGTACTTGGGTCCCATGGAGGGAGCCATTCTTTTCAAATGGAGAGCCAACTGCTCATCAAGGAAATTGGCATAGGCTTCTCTGTCAAGGGAGATTCTTTTGAAGGATATTGAGCCAAAACTAGCTTGAGCAAGAAATTGATCAACTGAAATGGGATAGAAGTTCTGCTTGGCCTGCAGCTCTTGACAAAGGGCTACATAGACATTATAATGCTCAACCCAAATCTGGAAGGGATCTTGGACTAGGTGAATCGAATTCATGTCTAAAAATGTAGCTTCTGATACTGGAGGGTGACCTTCCCTGGCTTGACATTCATTAAGCACTGACAGCTGCTGAGCAGAGAGAGGGTAAAATCTGGCCCAGTCTAAAGGTGTCAACCTCTCACATTCTGACAGGATGGGAGCTAGAACCTCAGCACTGACATGGCCTTGGTGGTATTCTCTGAAGAGAAATCTATGAAATGCCACTTGGAAGCCCTTCTGTACCTTGATTCTGCCCATTACTCTGGCAAAATGTTCAAAGATGATAGACCCAACAGAAGAGTCCATGACCAGAGAGTGAATAGGTGGAAGCAAGATTTCCTCTGGCACCTGAAGGGTAGCAAAGTCTACTTGGATAGCTTCAGTGTGGGCGTCGACTGAACCAAGTGCATCTATGGCCTGCTTAAACTGGCTGAATTGGACGTCAGGGAGTCGATGGACATATCTATAGTTGTTGAAGAGATGGAAATGCCTGGCCATTGTAATCACAGGATTTGCTCCCAAAAAAAACATGTGTGAAAAGATGAGGAAAACTGACCGTGATCACCACCAAAGCAGTCGCCTGAAGGATGAGATGTTCGGAGACGCGGCTGACCACCTTGGAAAAGGAAGAGAAGAAGAAGAACGTACCTACTCCTGAGAACGTGACAAGGTGGCGGTCGCTACCCTTTTACCTGAACGCGACGTAAAGCTTGGCGCCTTCTTGATCGCGGCAGAGGGATCGTCGCCTTCTTCTTCAGTGGATGGAGATTGTGGGTTTTTTCATCCTGCTCCTCAGTCGGCCGAGGGGCAAGAGCCTCACACTTCCTTGTCTTCAAACACCTGCCAAAGTCATGCAAACAACATAAAACCATTAACAAACTTGTGTATATGAATCTATTCCAAAAATATGAAGAAACATGTACTATTTTGGAGGGAACTCATGTGGGATGGGTTTTTAACCCTATGGGTGATTAAGTTCGGTGTGTGTGGTGTGCTCTAATGTAAGACTACGAAAGAACAGATCCTATGCATGCATGAATAAAGAGAAAATTAAAAGAGAAAGGAAGAGAGAAAGTGTAAGTAGGGAGAAATCGCCCTGGGGGGGCACTTCCTGGTCGTCTGGAGGTAAGGGACTCTTCTGAGGAGTTGGAGCTCTCTAGGAGACGAAGCAGCAGACGTCGGTCTTGGTCAAAAAGGTGCAGTATCAAGAGACTTATAGGTGATTATTCTCGGGAGGGCTGTGAAGGGAATAACAGGCAAGACTCCGGGATTGGGTAGGTATGACCACGCATGGGCGATTGGAACTCGGAAAGGAGGCTTTAAGGAAGGTCTCCACGAGTTTTGGTAGGATTTGGACGCATTTAGGTCGACCAAAGAGGGAATATCCATGCATGGCAAGTGTCCAAGTCATGCTCGGAAAGGATTCCTTACATGGGGGCCAGAACGCGACGGCCTCCTGGTCACTACCAAGGTGGCGATGTCTCGATACGTCGCCTTCCTTACAAGGGAGGGCTTTCAAGTTATTTCTGGCGATTTTCCAGGGAATAAAAGGCCAATTTATGAACACGACGTATCGAGGTCTCGCCTTATGAAATAGATCGATTCTGACTTGAAGCAAATCCTTATGAGGCAAATAGCGATAGGAAGGTTGTCGCTTTGATTATGCGAGAACGACAGGGAGGCTATCGCCTTCAGGAACTTTTCAGCATATGACCATGCAAAGTGTCTGATCTCCTTGCGCGGGCATCAGAATGACGTGCGGTTTGAAACGCCGGACTCTTAACCAGAGGGCTATGAAATGATGATGAAGAGGATTGAATTTGACCAGGAAGAACCCACCAGGTCAATGAACTAATGAAGAGGATGTCATGATCGGAGAAAGCCAGCTTGGCGATGATGAGCCAATGTGGGGCATCAATGATGTGACAAGGAATTTGGCTCGACTTATGGGTCAGAAATGGGTGTCTACAGATTGCCCCTCCTTGATGCCTACTTTGCAAGGGAGTGGAGCGATAGCAGAGCGAAGATGGCATGAAATGACGATGTAGCAGAATGAAGCGGAATGAGCTGAAAAGCGGGCATCAAGGTAAAGAGACACACATTCTGAACGAATAAGCAGCGAGAATTATCCGGCTATCTTCGAACATGGCTGGGAACAGGATGCGAGGATAGTAACAATTTGGGACGAGTAAAGATCAAAGGAAAAGAAATGATCAACCTCTCGATTCAAGAGGTACCCTGGCTATCTTTAGCGTGCAGGTTTCATTCATTAGGGGATCGGTGCTGCCCGACGGGTCGATTCGACTCTGGCCTTTGAGCAATTCACGACTAATGAGCGGATCAGAGGATAAATGAATGACTGTCATAATGAATGGGGATGAGAGGAATCCTGAATAGGAACCATACTCACGAACTAGACGAGCAACTAGATCGAGGAAAACTTTCAAATTCGGAATGGAATGAAATTCTTGTCTGAGGAATGAAGATCTGCATTGAAACATCATTGGGAAGCTGGCTTTGTCAAATCATGAAGCATGAAGCTCGAAATCCTAGATGATGCATGCTGGGCTAAAAGAAATGAAATGTAAAACGAATGCGAAGAAAGGGAGAAAATAACAGGTACTCAAGGATAATATTGCTAGACAATACGAACAAGGGTCAAGACACTTCGCAACCCCAGCGTGCCATAGAATCCATCGTCCCCGAGTCATACCACCTAACGGCCTATCCAACGATTAGCAGTGTGCACCTAGATCATCCTTGTTTTTGGTGAAGGGGAACTCAGATCCCAGAACACACTGGGAACCAGCCGGTCCTTGAGGTGATATAATAGCGTAGATATCATATAGTAATGCGGAGGGATTAGGGTTAGAGATACTTACCTGTACTTACCTGGTGAACCGTCTTTTTTGATTTTCTGGGTTTCTGATTTTTACGGGTTTCCTGCATTTTCTGATTTTTGTGGGTTTTCAATAATCAAAGCAATAAAGCATGATACAAATTGAAATGCACCAAATCATGGAGAAACTTTAAAGCATGTGTGCACGCATATGGGAGAAGCAATCAACAGTAATCTGAAAGAAATCAGAACGCAACAGGTGGTAGGTCGCTACCCTTTTGATAAGAAGGCGACGCTTCTTGCGTCACCATCTTGAAGGCGACATATCGATGTGTCGCGACGACTGGATTTGCAGCCAGAGCTCAAACAGCTACCCGAAATTGGCATTTTGATTCCCACTTGGACTCTTAGTGCCCCTTTGGATGTGAGTTAACTCAGAGTTAACTCAAAAAATGCTTTGGTAGTGTTTTAAAGTTAACTCTAGTGGGTTGGGCTAAAGGTGGATTAAAAGTGAGTTAACCCACCATTTTCTAACCCACCTCTAGAGGTGGAATAGAGTTAACTCAAGTGAGTTAACCACCTTCTTCCTCTCACATCACAAGCATTAAATGCTACTTTTTCTTTTCCCAAGGTTAGTTAACTCACTTTTAACTACCAAAGTGCATTTGAGAAAAGGTGAGTTAACTCACTATAGTCTAAAAGTTAACTATATTATTACCAAAGTAAAAGGTGGGTTACACATGTGTAACTTTGTACATGGGTTGGAGTTATCTTAACTCCAACCCATTACCAAAGTGGCGCTTAAAGCTTTCTAATCAATGTCCCACTCCTATTAGCTCTTCACTACCCTTTCCAACCATGAATAGGAGTCTTATGGCTCTATAAATAAGGGATGAGAGGCTCCAAATTTGTAGCTCATACCCCCCCCCTCTTCTTCTCTTCAAGCTTTCAAGCTCCCATGGCCATGAAGAGAGCTCCAAGTGCTCTCATGGCTGAGGAGGTTCCCTATGAAGTCCCCAAACGCACCGGACGATCTATGGTGCTCTCACGAGGCTGACGGACGTCCCCAACCATCTGAGCAAGAACCAGGAAGTGAGAGAGGTATGTAATTGATGTGTTCAATTTTCAATGATTTTTACCTCCGAATTTCTTCATTAATTTTGTTCTTCCTGTTCTCCTCTCTTTTGCTTTTTCCTTCTCTTCTAGCTCTTCCCCGGCTCCCGCCGATACTCTAAGCTCACATGGATAACCCCTATGATCAAGGCCTTACCCATGTTTGTGATCGGTTCTTGAGAGAGTGGGGATTGGGGGGTGTCTTGATAGCGGCCCATAACTACCATAAGATTTCCTTCGATTGGCATAGCATCACCGCCTTGATTGTTCTTTGGCACCCACAAACCCATACCTTTATCTTCCCAAAATTTGAGGTGACCGTCCTTCTTGAGGAGGTCGAGGCGTTCTTGGCTCTCCCTAGGACCAAACGGGGGATGAGCAGAATATTTGCTACACCGTCGAGCCCATCAACCCAAAGCTTATCCTAGGTGAGTTTATGACGGATCCCGGGGATGTGTATACCATGATCAGCCCTCAATCTATCCACCTTGTGCCGTTGTCTAAGTGGGTCATATCTCAATGTAAGAACAAGAGTGTGGACCACCGGGAAATAGCTAAGGCCGTAGCCATTTGCTTGTGCGGGGTGCTACTCTTCCCATCCGGAGATTACCTCATAGACTACGTGAGCATAAGCACCATTAGCGGGGTATGGCGGGGACTTTCCTTCTCTCATGTGGTCTTGGCCTATCTTTATGCAGGTTTTACCTCGGCATCTACGGGAGGCCCACTTTATGGCTCTATGATCCTCCTAGAGTGCTGGTTGGGAGTGAGGATAAAATTTAAACCGTAGACAACCCCACTACCGATAGTCGGATCTTTGGGTGTCATCCACTGTGCTTTATTGGCGGGGCAGCCGAATTCCCCGATCGGGTGATTTGCAGGACAGCGGACAAGAAAATGCGGAGCGCATGGCGGCACTATCTCAACACGCTTCCGGTAGAACATTTCGCCCTAGGCATAGCGGCGCTACGTGAAGCGGAAGTCCGGCTTCCTCTTGGACGCGGATTGTACTTACAACTTGTGGGAAATATGGCGATGGTGCTCTACAACCCACAGAGGTGTTATCTTCAGATTGGAAATCCAAGGACCAAGCTACTCAAGCCGTCTCATTTGCCTCCTATGAAGAAGAGACGTTTGGGGGATCCGGAGGATGAGTAGGCTGTGCGGAGCGCATTGGCTTTATGGCGGGCGTGCGATACCCACGTACTACCACCGACACTGAATGAGGAGCGGGAGACGTACCAGGCATACCTCCAAGAACACGAGAAAATTCGGCCGCTTGGGGACCGTGAGCTTGAGAGAGAGACTTGATTGTGTTTTTTGAGAGTTTTGATGGGACTTGATGTGGTGAGAGTGAAAAGACATGTTTCTTTTACCTTTTATTGCTTTTATTTGATGTATGCATTGGAGATTTGCAATAGAAATTCAATTTGCAAAGGTTCTGCGCACAGACTAAGAAGGCGACATAGAGGGTGTCGCGACCTTGAACGCGACAAGTCAACGGGCGTGACCTTAAAGTGAAAGCGACAGGGTTCCTGTCGCTACCTGACAGAAGGTGACTGGACCCTTGTCGCGTTGACCGGGCCGAGCAAGGTTCAAATTTGGGGCCCAGCGCCCCCTTCCTTTCCTTCTCCCGCTTTTCTCTCTTCTCTTCTACTCCCCCACTCCGGCGATAGGGCTTCTCCCTTCTTCCCCCACTCTCCTCCGGCCTTCCTCCGGCGACCGCCGGCTACGGCGGCGATCGTTCTCCTTCCTCTTCCCCCCCCCCCCCCCCTTTTCTCCTAGCTCTCTCCTTTCCCCTTTTCCGGGTCAGCTTGGCGATGGAGGGCGGCGACAGGTAAGGTGGAGATGGAGGCGGCGGCTGGCGACGCACCAAGAAGACTATCCGCCGGCGGCAAGCGGACGAAGGCCCATCCGCGGCAGTGCGAGAGGAGGCTCCAGCCGTTCCCATGGAGGAGGACGTTGCGGCGGCGGCACCAGGCGAGGACGAGCCGGTCGGGCCCAAAAAGGTAGGATTCTTGACCTATGTGCGTGAATGGTGAGGTGTAATGCACCCATATGCAGGGCTTTTGCCCGAGGTGAAACGGCCGGGAAACGGGTTCTGCCCGTCCTCGGTCACCCTGATAATGCGACAACATGGTTGTCGCCTTACCAGTGGGAAGGCGACAGACCCCCTGTTGCCTTTTAGAAGGCGACGAGTTTACCCGTCGCCTTCAGGAAACCGAAAGCGACAGGCTTCTCGTCGCCTTCAGAAGGCAACAGGGACCCTGTCGCGATGACAGGACTGAGGCTTCTTTGGCAATTTCTGGATGACTTCTGGTGCTTTTGATGTTTGTTTTGTAGAGTGAGTTGCGGTCCCGACTAGGATGGGCCATTGCCCGAGCATTCTACCGGGGATTGCCAGATTTCCAGAGGGACCGACTGGAGGAGATGGGGTTCGGCCCCTTCCTGAGATTGGATGAGTTGACGCCAGATGTGGCGCTGATTCAGGCGTTGAAGGAGAGATGGGACCCCGAGTGCCATGCTTTCCTCTTCCCATGGGGTCACATGACCCCCACCTTGGAGGACGTGGCACGGATCACCGGCCTGAGGGTGGATGGCCGGGCGATCACAGGGGTCACCTATACGGGTTACCAAGAGTTGGCGGAGAGACTCCTTTTGTTGGCCGTGACGAGGGAGAGGTCATCCTTGGTGTCGAGGACGGGGCTACAGGCGAGCCTCGGGGTGGCGGATGCGTGTCACCAGACGAGAGAGGGCCAGGCGGACTACATGGCCCGGCTGACAGAGGATGCCCAGGCAGCGTTGGCAGAGGAGGAGGGAGCGGCAACGGACCGTGATTTGAGATGTTTCCTGATCCTTGTGATCGGGAAGTTGATCCTGGGGACTCGAGGAGACCTAGTGAGTTGTCGGTGCCTGCCCTTGCTGAAGGACCTGACCCAAGTGGGGCGTTACGCATGGGGTGTGACCCTTCTGGCCTACCTCTTTGACAGTTTGGGCACCTCCAGCAGGGATACCGAGGTGGCCGGGTTCTTTCCACTTCTACAGGTATTCCTCTCACCCTTACCCTTTACTGCTTTCCTGCTTATTTTAATTAAATGCGGTACTGACTGTGTTGTTTTGTAGGTGGGCGTACCACCACCTCCCTTCACTACAAGAAAATGCGGATTTTCCGACGGAAAGAATCCGTCGGAAATCTGATGGAAATCCGTTGGAACATGATCCATCCGACAGATTTCCGTCCGGACACATCCGTTGGAAATACCGTCGGAAATACCGTCAGACATACAGTCAGTATTTACCGACAGACAGTCCGTCGGTAAATCAATAAACCCGTCGGAAAAGGCCGTCAGAACTATAGACGGAATTACGGACCGATGTTTTCCGTCGGTAATTTAGAATTTCCGATGGATATTTATCCGTCGGAAAATCCGTCGGAATGTGCAGTATATATTTTTTTTAAATTGACAAATAAAAAAGATTTTTCAAACCTGCTACAATATTCATAAATTTCACAAATACTCACGATCAACATAAAATCATAAAATACAATAAATATAAAACCATACAAAATAATAAATATAAAAAATCAAGACAGATCTCCTGGATCGTCTGTTGTCCCTGTCTCATCATCGTCAGGTGCCGGAGGTGAATCCTATATTAAACAAAATTAATATGAGAAACATTAATAATAATTAAAAGACATATATTATTTTCAAAAATTAAATTTGAAATATGTGATTATTTCTCATGTTTAAATAGATACTATTTTTAGATCCATCGTTTCTTGGGTGTTTTTAGATCCATCATTTCAATGCCCAACCCAATCCGAAAATCTAAATTGGATTCCGTCAGTTCCCACACGTCACTTTAACCCACCCGGGTGTGTCGGAGAAAACGACATGCCGATCCGATCCCTATTTGGGATTTTGGAACCCCGGGTTGTAGGTTTTAGCCCTTTATATATACTTGACTGTTTTTTAGATCCGTCATTTCAATGCCCACCCCAATCCGGAGATCCAAATAGATTCCGTCAGTTCCCACACGTCACTTCAACCCACCTGGTCGTGTCGGAGAAAACGGCATGCCGATCCGATCCCTATTTGGAATTTTGGACCCCCGGGTCGTGTGTTTTGACCCTTTATATATACTTGGCTGTTTTTTAGATTCGTCATTTCAATGCCCAACCCAATCCGGAGATCCAAATTGGATACCGTCAGTTCCCACACGTCACTTTAACCCACCCGGTCGTGTCGGAGAAAACGGCACGCCGATCCGATCCCTATTTGGGATTTTGGAGCCCCGGGTTGTGTGTTTTGACCCTTTATATATACTTGGTTGTTTTTTAGATCCGTCATTTCAATGCCCAACCCAATCCGGAGATCCAAATTAGATTCCGTCAGTTCCCACACGTCACTTTAACCCAGCCGGACATGTCGGAGAAAACGGCACGGCGAACCGATCCCTATTTGGGATTTTGAACTCCCGGGTTGTAGGTTTTAGCCCCTTATATATACTTGACTATTTTTAGATCCGTCATTTCAATGCCCAACCCAATCCGGAGATCCAAATTGGATTCTGTCAGTTCCCACATGTCACTTTAACCCACCCAGTCGTGTCGGACAAAACGGCACGCCGATCAGATCCCTATTTGGGATTTTGGACCCCCGGGTCGTGTGTTTGACCCTTTATATATACTTGGCTGTTTTTTAGATCCGTCATTTCAATGCCCAACTCAATCCGGAGATCCAAATTGGATTCCGTCAGTTCCCACACGTCACTTTAACCCACCCGGTCGTGTCGGAGAAAATGGCACGCCGATCCGATCCCTATTTGGGATTTTGGACACCCGGGTTGTGTGTTTTGACCCTTTATATATACTTGGCTGTTTTTTAGATCCGTCATTTCAATGCCCAACCCAATCCGGAGATCCAAATTGGATTCCGTAAGTTCCCACACGTCACTTTAACCCACCCGGTCGTGTCGGATAAAACGGCATGCCGATCCGATCCCTATTTGGGATTTTGGACCCCCGGGTTGTAGGTTTTAGCCCCTTATATATACTTGACTATTTTTTAGATCTGTCATTTCAATGTCCAACCCAATCCGGAGATCCATATTGGATTCCGTCAGTTCCCACAGGTCACTTTAACCCACCCGGTCGTGTCGGAGAAAACGGCACGCCAATCCGATCCCTATTTGGGATTTTGGACCCCCGGGTTGTGTGTTTTGACCCTTTATATATACTTGGCTATTTTTTAGATCCGTCATTTCAAAGCCCAACCTAATCCTGAGATCCAAATTGGATTCTGTCAGTTCCCACACGTCACTTTAACCCACCCGGTCGTGTCGGAGAAAACGGCACGCCGATCCGATCCCTATTTGGGATTTTGGACCCCCGGGTTGTAGGTTTTAGCCCTTTATATATACTTGACTGTTTTTTAGATCCGTCATTTCAATGCCCACCCAATCCGGAGATCCAAATTGGATTCCGTCAGTTGCGACACGTCACTTTCACCCACCCGGTCGTGTCGGAGAAAATGGCACGCCGACACGATCCCTATTTGGGATTTTGGACCCCCGGGTTGTAGGTTTTAGCCTTTGTATATACTTGACTATTTTTTAGATCCGTCATTTCAATGCCCAACCCAATCCAGAGATCCAAATTGGATTCCGTCAGTTCCCACACGTCACTTTAACCCACCTGGTCATGTCAGAGAAAACGGCACGCCGATCCAATCCCTATTTGGGATCCTGGACCCCCGGGTTGTGTGTTTTGACCCTTTATATATACTTGACTGTTTTTTAGATCCGTCATTTCAATGCCCAACCCAATCCGGAGATCCAAATTAGATTCCGTCAGTTCCCACACGTCACTTTAACCCAACCGGTCGTGTCGGAGAAAATGGCACGCCGATCCGATCCCTATTTGGATTTTGGACCCCCGGGTTCTAGGTTTTAGCCCTTTATATATACTTGACTATTTTTTAGATCCGTCATTTCAATGCCAAACCCAATTCGGAGATCCAAATTGGATTCCGTCAGTTCCCACACGTCACTTTAACCCACCCGGTCGTGTCGGAGAAAACGGAATGGCGATCCGATCCCTATTTGGATTTTGGACCCCCGGGTTGTGTGTTTTGACACTTTATATATACTTGGCTATTTTTTTAGAGCCGTCATTTCAATGCCTAACCCAATCCGGAGATCCAATTGGATTCCGTCAGTTCCCACACGTCACTTTAACCCACCCGGTCGTGTCGGAGAAAACAACACGTCAATCCGATTCCTATTGGGATTTTGGACCCCCGGGTTGTAGGTTGTAGCCCTTTATATATACTTGACTGTTTTTTAGATCCGTCATTTCAATGCCCAACCCAATCCGGAGATCCAAATTGGATTCTGTCAGTTCCCACACGTCACTTTAACCCACCCGGTCGTGTTGGAGAAAACGGCACGCCGATTCGATCCCTATTTGGGATTTTGGACCCTCGGGTTGTGTGTTTTAGCCCTTTATATATACTTGGTTGTTTTTTAGATCCGTCATATCAATGCCCAACCCAATCCAGAGATCCAAATTGGATTCCATCAGTTCCCGCACGTCACTTTAACCCCCCTGGTCGTGTCAGAGAAAACGGCACGGCAATCCGATCCCTATTTGGGATTTTGGATCCCCAGGTTGTGTGTTTTGACCCTTTAGACTTAAGTTTTTTTAAGATCCGTCAATTGAACGCCCTTTACACGTATGCTAGGTTAATTAATTTAGATTTCTTTTTTTACCTATTGACATTCTTTAGTGGTTTCATCTCATCCAAAGTATATGAAATTAATACTAATACTGACCTGAGGTGCTGGCTGTGTGGGGCGTACTCCCTGCATGGTTGAGATCAACTGTCGAACCATATCGCCGAACTGCGTCTGTAGCTCTGCCTGTTGTGTCTGTAGATGTGCCCGTAGCTCTTCCCGAATGAGGTCTCTAATCTTCTCTACACCACTAACGGGGGGCGCAGTAGATGAACTCGCGTATGCCGGAGAAGCGATCGAACTCGCATATGAGGACAACACTGGATGAGTATCCAGGCTGTCCCCAAAGCCGTACACTCGACCCTTCCTCGGCCCTCCCGTTGCATCGACCCAAGCCTCCGGATCCAAGTCTGGCTGGGGAGTGCCCTCTGCATAGCGCTCCGCCATCGTCCTGTCATAGGTCTCCTGCATAACAAATTAAAATTAAATTATTGTCAATAAATTATTTGAATATTTTAATTGAATTCATAATTTATAGCTTGACTTACAGTGATCGTACGGGCACTCTCGCTAACATAGTCATCTGTCCCCTTCTGCTTATGAGTCCGATCAAATAACTCGCAAAATGTAGGGGTACGCTCGAACTCGTGATGCTTACAATTCAAAAAAATTAGTTAGTTTCACAATAATAATCAATGTATTAAGCAATTGAACAATAATATGCTTACCAATTTTTGACAATGGGTCGCATAAGATACGGACCCACTAGTATGCACATTCTTCTCCGGATGAGTTAATCGATTGCGTATTGCCGCCTGTGACCGCTGCTGCCATGGTCCAGCAGCCCAACGCTCACAAAGGGACTCCCAATAGTCCCTCCTCAGCCAAACAGGGCCGTAATCTAGCCAAGCCATAGGATCCCGGTTGTCTGTGGTCTTCATTGCCTTGTCCCGGGCCTCCCACATCGACTTTCTTAAATTAGTCTGGGCAGTAGACTCCCAGACGGCGCGAGCTCGAGGGAGATCCTCGAGTCTCGTGAACGCGAACCTCCGCTGTAAAGAAATAAAATTACTCAAATTTCTGCACTAATAGAGATAGTAATTAAATAAATGATTTCAACTCATGTAAACATTAAAAATACCGTGAACATGTCAAATAACAAATCCTGGACGGGCACCGGGAACTCTCTCCATGCATCCATTGGTCCTGGAATATGTGCGTGGACTATCGTTGTAATATAACGGGAAGCAGAACCGGGATCTATCTTCCCCCTGCAATTGCACATTAATTGTGTACGTGAAATGTATAACATAAATAACAAATACATTAACTTTGAAGTGATCAACTTTACCCTGAGATCCAGCATGGCTGCCGTCCCGGTAGCTGAGGACCCTCCTCAGCTACTGGATGCTGGCTCTCCACCTCTGTTGAAAACAATTTAGTACACTATTATTGTATAAATTACAAGAAAACAAACATACTAATCTATGGAAACATACATGTACCTAGTGGTGAGGAAGAAGGGAAAGGTGGCACTGCTCGCGTGCTCGGCGGGGAGGCGGTCCTTGCAAAATTATATACACATTAGAAAATATGAATTTAAATTGAACAACAATATATACGTATACCTGTCGCATGGACGACCGGCGTGGACGGAGAGGCAGTCCCTGCAAAATTGTATGTACGTTAGATCTCGTGAATTTAATATGAACAATGATATCCATCTGGTTCTTTGTGTACATATGTATATACCTATCGCTGAGACGACCGGCGCGGACGGGGAGGCAGACCCTTAGAAATTATATGTACGTTAGATCTCGTGAATTTAATATAAACAATAATATATAGAGTTTTGTGTTTACATATACATATACCTGTCGTGGACGGGGTCACGGACCCTCGGCCAATGAACGTGGAAACCGTTCGACTCCGTCCTCCACGTACCATATCTCTATTGAGATAAATAAAGATATAACATGTCATCAACACTCAAATTTGAAGTAGCAATTTAATATGAACATATAATTAGCAACAATAGGAAGTTCTTACAAAATATAGGGTATATTGTCTATATTCATCGTCAGATGCTGAAGACATGTTTAATTCAGCATCATCTTCATCATCATCCTCGAATTCATCCTCATCATCCCGGGAGTCTTCCTCCACATCAGACTCCACCCTCCGCTCAAGGTCTCGTGGGTCAACTTCTTCCTGTTCGTTACCCTTATGTAAGCAAATTGTTTCATTTATATCATGAACACTGAACTGCGTAGAAGCTGCCAGCTCTCGTGTGTCACTCCGATCTGATTGGAAAAAATTGTCATTAACACCTTCGAGCTCATCATCAGCGGGAGAAGCTCATACTCAGGGAATAGCCTTGATTTCACTCTACATGCAGCCCACCAATCTCTTAATTTCAGAGATGAATAATTTGAATAATAAACTTGTTGGGCTTGTGCCGCCAGAATGAATGGCTCATATGTACTCAACTTGGACTTATGCTTCACATCGACAATTCCATATGTTGTGTCATGATGAATAGATGTCGGATCAAACCAATGACACTTGAAGAGAAATACATTGTTGTCTTGTCCCAAAAATTGCAGTTCAATGACTTCTTCGAGAATGCCATAATAGTCTATTTCATTTTCATTATAGGCACTTCCCTTCACACATACGCCGTTGTTCATCGTAGACATATTCCGTCCATAATCTCTCGTGTGAAATCTGTATCCATTCACAATGTAGCCTGGATAGACACGTACAATCTTCGAGGGGCCATAACTGATCTCTTGTACTCTTGAATCGGTAATAAAACCTTGTTGAACCTATTATCAAAAAAATAGACAGACATTGACGGGAAGTTACAACAACTAAGTATGCATAAGAACATAACACTTATGTTTCAAAATATTTAGACACATACTCGAGATCTTAACCAAGTAGGAAAAGACTTCTCCGTTCCTTTTCAACCTGCACGTCAGTTAGACATGGATTCCGTTGCAGTATGACTGAGTCAAACTCTCTGCAATGTAAATGTCACACAACCTTTCAGTTCTGCAGCATTGCAATCAAATGATGTACATCATAAGTGTTGAGAGCTTACCCAATGTAGGGGTCTAGTTCTGCGCAATTCATGAAGATGTAGATCTCCGCAGCTACCAACTCTCTGTCTTCCAGTGCGCGAGTAGAAGAATATCCGAACGCCCGTCAGGGACACTTGAATACAGAGAGTCGGTCCGACACATTAGAATCTCCACCATCATCATTACATGGAGGTTGAGTACGTCAGGTTCGTATTTCCGTGTCAAAGCCAGGGATTTGTCGGGTACTACCAGCTAGTTGTGTTACAATCGGTAAGTTCTGGACCGCCTCGCCATGTTCCCACCAGACACCCGTTCCATATCTACCTCCTCCATCACAATTGTATTTTTCATAAAAGAATCTTTTTGCTTTCGAAAAGGATGGTCACTCGGTAGAAACCGACGATGACAATCGAACCAACATGATTTTCCCCCAGATTTCAACACAAATGATTTAGAATCCTCCATGCAATAAGGACATGCCAACCTCCATGTGTGCTCCAGCCAGATAACATGCTGTACGCTGGAAAGTCACTTATTGTCCACATTACTGCAGCCTTTAAATTGAAATTCTGTTTTCTGGATGCATCATAAGAGAGAACCACATCTGACCATAAGAATTCAGCTCATCAATCAACGGTCTAAGATATATGTCTATATTTTTTCCTGGACTTTTTGGACCCAGAATCAGCAATGAAAGGAACAGATTCTCACGCTTCATGCACATGCCTGGCGGAAGGTTATACGGTGTTAGGAATACTGGCCAACATGAGTAAGATGCCACCGAGCCTCCGAATGGATTGAAACCGTCTGTCCATAAACCCAGCCGCACGTTGCGTGGATCCCTGAGAAGTAAGGATGACTACGGCTAAAATGAGCCCAAGCTTCACCATCGGCAGAATGACTCATTTCACCTTCGTCACGACAGACTCTTTCCGCATGCCAAGTCATATGTCCAGCTGTCTTCGAGGATATGAACAACCGCTACAATCTAGGTGTGATCGGAAAGTACCGCAATGACTTATATAGAACATCCTTCTGCTTTGACTTGTCCCCTCTCTTGGGCTTGAATCTATCATGCTTACAAATAAGCATGATGTTTCTGCATCATCTTTGTAGTACAACTACAGTGATTTGGACATGAATCAATTTTCATAAAACCAAGCCCCAAATCATTCACCATCTTCTTCGCACGGTAAAAGTCAGTAGGTAACCTCTCTGATTGAGGAAGCATGCTCTGACGAGTAAAGAAGCCGGTCAAAACAGCTCTCACTCATATGAAATTCAGATTTCAAATTCAGTAGCTGCGACACTGTAGACAACCGTGTATGCTTCTCACAACCATCCCATAATGGCTCATCAGCATCTCGAAGTAACTGATAAAATCTCTGAGCTGTATCATTCGGGACTTCTTCATTTGTTGATCTTTATGAATATTGAAACTCCGGACCAGCAGCATCGACAACCATGTCTACGTACGTACTTTGGAGGCAAAGTAATTAGCTGGTGCAGACGACTGAATATTCAACTCACCATGAGACAACCATAACTCATAATGGGCAACAAATCCTCTCGTATACAAATGATGCTGCACATCCCATGTCAATATCCACTTTCTGTTTACAAGCCGAACACGAACATCGGATGTTACCCATCGGATCAACTGCTACTGATGAATTACTCAATGCAAACTTAATAAAACTGTCAACTCCGTCTTTAAACTCCTCGGTCACAACTCCATTCACTATTCCACGGTACATCCATGACCGATTCTCATAAGACATTTTCCTACACAGATTAAATGTCATGTCACGAGTTAAAATCCAACACACCCTCACATCGTTCAAGTACCATACATATGATACATATGTTATATGGAGAGTCCCAGAGCTAATGGGTGAAACAAAGCATTGACGTAAAGATAAATGAAGAGTAATCATACATGAATATCAAATAAATTTGAGCACTAAATAAATACTTAATGGTATTGAACATTAAAAAGAACACAAAGACTATTTGTTCATACAAACCATGATATCTTCATATTAGGCCACCACCACTTGATCGGCTCTTTATTCACCAGCTTCTTATTAGATTTCCTAGGTTTTGAACTAACCACTGATATCCCTAAATATAGTTTACTAAATATATCTCTTCGTACATAATGGGAAGACATAACTTTGAATGTCAAGCTCTTTGACACAATTATTTTCCATAAATTTTGACCAGTCTTTTCCACTAAACATGTACATACTATCACACCAACTACGTCGTAAGATTACAGAATATCGCAGTCCTTTTTCATCTTGAACAATAACAGATAATCCACTTTTATTTTCTAAACTTTGTCTTTCTTCTTTCCGAATAATCTTATGATTTTCTTTATCTCTCATTCACCAAAAGTAAACCATCATGCAATCTTCGAATATCCATCGGTATATTTTTCGTTCAAACAAACACGTACTTTGATACGTTGGACATTTGTTCTTCTTTGAGTCTAATTCCAATCGCGAACTCTCATCACTAATTAGAAAAAAAATTATAACAATTTATTCATGAGTATTTAAAATATGAAATTAAATCATAATATGGTAAATATGAAAGAATCAATCAAATGACTACAATAAACAACGAGCAATGCAACACCTCATTTAATTACCAAAAGAGATTGGTACAAGATTACAAGTGCCATCACTAATATGAATTGGCTTGTAGGGAACTCATAACTAGTAGATACTGCTAGAGAGGAGTTCGCGAGAGCTTCTTCCTTCCAACGGGCCAAGTTATGCATGTTAGGGGTTCTATGAACTCCCTTAGGTGAGAATGTCTCACCCTTAAATGGATTACATGAAGCTTCATATCCGACATCATCACAGTTCGATAACAAGGTGTTGATCGGGCAGTATAACATTATAGTTGCATTTTAGTTTCATAACCATTTAGTGTTTTGACAAGATTTATGACATATGTTAGAACGTATCAGAACGAGAGTGTCATTATCTCCAGGGTACTCATAGTATAACCCACTCAATCACCGTGAGAGAATCCACGGAGTACGAAGATTTATGGAGGTCTTAACGAAAATGTCCCTAGTCCTAAAAGGAATATCCAATCAGAGAGGTTTTAAATCATCAGAAGGGTTGCATAATTGTGCAAGCGTGTAAGTGTACCTGAAAGAAGCAGATTCGTTCACAAGATTTGCTAACAGAAAAGAAAGAGCTGTGCCCTTTTAGCCGACAAAGCCGTAATAAAAACTATATAACTATCCACACGATTTTGTGCAAAGCCCTATAATCATGCGTTCTAATTGGTTTTGGCCAAAACTCCAACATGAAATTTATTGTAAACAAGATATAAATATTTTTACAATTTTATTGGGATCAATTTGGTCTATGCACTCAGAAATCGTTATTTCATGAATAGAGAATCCTAAATCATAGCATGAACATAATGCTTAATACATGCAAACTAAGACATAAAATTTGGAGAAATTATTTGAAAATAATGTAGACATGTTGGTGACATTATAGCAGAAGTCAATTGACATATGGTTGGGTGAATCAAAAGGCGCGAATGCTAGAACATGTGACTTGCAAGAACATGAAATTAGATATATTGATACTAAATTCGTGTCCTATGCATGATATAAGTTTGGGAAATATGTCAATCATATTTGAGACATGGATATGGACATATGAACAAGTTTAATTGAAGTTTTGGCCTGGGGGGGGGGGGGGGTTCACCCGGAGGGGGAGGGAGAGTGGGGCAGCAGGAGGGGGAGGGGGGGTCGCCTGGAGGGGAGGGGGGAGAGGGGGCAACAGGAGGGGGAGGGGGGTTGTGGGGGGAAAAAAGGGGGGGGGTCGCCCGAAGGGAGGGGGGGGGGGCAGCAGGAGGGGGAGGGGGGGGTTGTGGGGGGAAAAGGGGGGGGGTCGCCCGGAGGGGAGGGGGGCAGCAGGAGGGGGGGGAGGGGGGATTGTGGGGGTTGGGGGGGGTCGCCCGGAGGGGAGGGGGACAGAGGGGCAGCAGGAGGGGGAGGGGGGGGGGTCAGCGGAGGGGAGGGGGGAGAGGGGGGCAGCAGGAGGAGGAGGGGGGGAGTGTGAGAAGGACCGGGGGGGTGGTAGCCCGGAGGGGAGGGGGAGAGAGGGGCAACAAGTGGGTGCCCGGGCGGGTCGTCGGCCGGATGGGAGGGACAGGAGAGAGGGGCAGCATGGAGGGGGGGGGGTCGCTGGCCCGGAGGGAGGGGGAGAGGGGGGGGTGGCAAGAGGGGGGAGAGGTGGCATACCTCCGGCAGCAGAGCGAGGTGGAGACAGTGGCAGGGTGACGGGACGGGCCGGGTAGCGGCGGCGACGCGAACGGGCGGCCGGTAGCGGCGGCGACGCGGGCTGGGGTCGCGGGTAGCGGTGGCGGTGCAGGGTCGCGAAGGTGGCGGCAGCGCGGCGGCACACGTACGTCGGACATGAGAGAGAGAGAGAGAGCGCCGGAGACGAGCGAGAGAGGAGCACCGAGAGAGAGAGAGAGAGAGAGAGAGAGAGAGGAGACAGAGGGGGAGGGAGAGAGAGAGAGAGAGAGTCGAAAAAGAGAGAGGAGCGGGCAGAAAGGCTGGGTGGGGGGGGAAATTTTGCTTTTCCGACAAAAATATTTCCGTCGAAAAATATCGCGTCAGTCTACCGACGGAATTTTCCGAGGAATATTTTCGTCAGAAATATCAATGGATTTTTCGATAGAATATAGTCTGTCGGAAAACCCGACTGATATTTTCGAGGGAAAGAAATGCCGACAGCTTTTCCGACAGATGTATGTCCGTCGGTAACGACGCTTTTCTTGTGGTGCTTCCTTGGCCGAGGGGTACCGAGATGGCCGAGTGCTGTGCTGCTGCTGCAGCACTGGAGGTTCCTCCACGACGAGTAATCACTATGGCTGCAGGTGACGCTCATTCACAATGCATTAGACACCGTCCATTTGGGCATGTAAGCTCTTCCACTCTTAGCACCTTTCCTTTGCTTATATTGGCGATTGACTGACAAGTTTTCTTGTTTGTGATGTGCAGATCGAGTGGACTCCCTACACCGAGGAGGACGACGCTGCCCAACCGTGGGTGGAGCGGGGCCGTCCCTACTTCAGTAGGAACATTTGGCTTCATGCATTGAACATGGGTGGTACCGCTCCACACCAACTGGTTGCGCGGACACTGGGGCTCCATCAGGATGTAGTGGAGTTCCCGACTCGGCAGAGGCGGGCGTGGGAGAGGCCCGGCCAGAGCTTCGCGGGATCTAGCAGGTGACAGACTGGATAGTACGAGCCCGCGAGCAGCTCGAGGACTGGGAGCAGCGGGGCGGGTGGTGACCTCTGAGGCCACCAGCTATGAGAACTACTTCTGTGCCTACGCAACGGAGGTATGGGACCAAGTGTATAAGGGGTCCCGACGACCAGTGAGTACACAAACTAGCCTCTTAAGCATTTGATCATTAATTGCTTGGCTAACCTTGTCTTGTGTTTGCAGTTTGACCCGAGGGGCAGATCGCTTCCCTTGAGGGCATCCTTCATTCCACGATCCAACAGAGGGACGACCTCCAGCGGACCGTGACCCAGCTGGTGAGTGCTTTTCTCCCTACCTTTTCTGTTTCTAGTTTCAGCTGACTGACTCTTGCTTCTCATTTCAGCGGGACGAGCTGGCGCGAGCCCAGCAGATTTTGGGGGGTGCATCATCCTCCAGAGAGGACCCTGGCCACTGCGTCTTGGAGGGTCAGCTGGCGGCGGCAGTGGCTCGAGCGGAGGACGCCCTTGCTCGGCTACAGTAGCGGGTAAATTATCAATTGCATGCCCCTTGGTTCTCTATTTCTTTTGGTTTTGACCAAATGTTTTGACTTTGCAGGAGGCGGAGTTGAGAGATGCCCTAGCGCGGATGACCACGCTGGAGATGGAGATGGTGGACTTGCGCCTGCGTCCGGGGGCCGAGGAGGTGGCGAGATGGCGTCAGGAGGCCGAGGAGGCGGTGAGACTGCACGCCGAGGCGGGCGACCTCCGTTCGCAGCTGGGGGATGAGCGGCACCGCTGCGAGCTACTGCGGTCTGAGATAAAGGGCCTCGAGAGGGTCCTGACCTTGGTCGGACGCAGCCGTTCGTCGGCCAGGTGGAGCGACATTCCGAGTGGGTCTGCCGGACACTATTTGACAAGTTCCTCCAGACGACGGAGGAACGAGGAGGAGGCGTGATGACGCGAGAGGGCACCTTAGGGGAGTGAGACACAGGACCGAGCATTATGGCCCCTCCATCTCCCGCCTGCCTGAGGGCACAGGGGAGAGCGGCTGAGGGCTTGTACTTTTGCCCCTTCATTTGTCATGATGATGTATATATGACATGGAATGGAATGGACAGCTCTTTTGAATCGTGACTGAGTGATAGCGACGGGTGAGATGCGGTGCCGCTTTCTTCCTTTGCGCCTGCACACTTAAGATACCATGAAACAAGTTAGACTGTTCTTAGGCTTAGCCCTTGCTCTAAAATGCGATGAGTGACCAACCTTGATAAATGTTCAAGGGCTAAACTTATTAAATAGGCAAAAAGGACACAAAAATAGCATGCATGATGGGTGAGTGGAGTGTTTTGGGATTTGAACATGTTTGGAGTTTTTAAAATATTCGATTTTTTTTGAGTTTGAGATATTGGTTTTTTGGAGTTTTGAAATATCTGAATATGTTTTTTTTTAGTTTTGAAATATTTGATTTTTTTTGGAGTTTTAAAATGTTTGATTTTTTTGGAATTTGAAATATTTGATTTTGGAGTTTTAAAATATTTGATTTTTTGATTTTTTGATGATTTTTTTTTGGAGCTTTGAAAGACGCCTAAAGCCGACATTAGCCTTCCTAAAACAAGATGCGCGAGGTAGAAGGTACTCGCCCTTTCAGGCCACAACACATAGACTGGTTCGAACCGCTGGTTTGGAGTCTTGATCGCCTCTCATTCTCGTCACGGACCTCACTAAGCTAGGATGTGCGTCGAGGGGTGACATTACCTCCATAGGACCACCCTTAGTTGACGATGCGACTAGTCAAACCATACCTAAGAGATGATTCGGTCTTATCGGGAGAAATGGAAGACTATTAAGGAAAGTCTCTTATGGGTTCAAGGATGTCAGGTTCGGCTACTTCCTACAGCATACCCTTCAGAGATTGGGTCTATGTGAAGGGACTTTATGGTCTTTTCTTATGGGCTTCATTATTTGAGGCATGCGTACGACCGGGCTCATGAGGTTCCCGCGGGACTTGCCACTCTTTGCCATGCCCCTATCGTGTTATGGACTTTCGTTCTTTTCCTTTTCGTTTATTGCTTCTTTGCCCCTTGTTATTTTGACCGTCCCTGTTTGAGACTTCCTCTTGTCAGGATATGCTTTACGTTGATGACCTTACTCTTACAATCCTTGCCCCTACATTCCGACGATTAAAAGAGAATGACCGGCGCATCGCTAGAGTAGGGCCCACGAACCACGATATCTACCAAGTGTAGCTACCCGGGCTTGTCGTGTGTGTGTGTTAATCCTAACTTAGAGCGACCCTTGACGATTAGGGGGGGACTTCAGACTTTCAATGAGGGGTTGTTCCCCCAATCTATGTGTTGTGGCCTCACACCTACAGACCTAGGGATAGAATCTTTTGAGGTACAACTTATTCCACGGATGCGACAATTCGACGCCCTCAGGGTTAACTAAGCAGTAGGCGTTTCCGGGATACACTCCCTCACAACGTACGGACCTTCCCAATTAGGTTGCAATTTAGACCTCGGACCTCCGAGTTTGATAAAAATGCATTTCAAGACCATATCACCCTCTTGGAACTTTCGCTCAATTACCTTCTTTTCGAAAGACCTTGAGATTCGCCTTGATACGAGAGCACATGGTCAGCTGCCATAAGTCGCCTTTCATCCAGGAGTTCCAATTGGACTAGCAACGCCTCTCGACGTTCGTCAAGATGAAGTCCTTATCTAATGGGACTCTTAGTGAAGGGATCAGGATCGTCGTATGGAACTACCGCCTCCATTCCATAGGTGAGGGCATACGGGGTTTGTCCCATGGGAGTACGGATGGAGGTACGATAGGCCATAGAACCTCTATTAGCTTTCTGGCCAATCAGCGAATTTATGTGATTCACAGGTTTACTCAAGATTTTAAGAAGGGTCTTATTCGTTGCTTCAGCTTGGCCATTGCTTATGGGTAATATGGAGATGAATGATGCAGAGTGATGTTATATTTCTTACAGAGGTCCTGAAGCTCTTGTGAGATGAACTGTGGCCGTTGTCCGTGACGATGCTGCTTGGCACTCCGAACCGCGAGATGATGTTCCTCATGATGAAGCGGCACACTGTGGATGCTTTGATTTCTGCAAACGCCTCTGCCTCTGCCCACTGGTGTAATACTCAATTGCTATAAGATAAAGGATTTCTGCTTGGTTTGAACATTAGGATCACAAGAGGGCCACAATATCGAAAGCCCACATAGAGAATGGCCAAGGTGTGGAGAGTGGGTGATGAGGAGGAAGGAGCATGGATTTTATTAGCATGGAGTTGACACTTGACACACCTACGGACGTAGATGGGTCAATCACCCCTAGCGTTGGCCAGTAATAGCCCTATCTAATGATTCTTAGCGAGCATTTGACTGTTGACATGTCCTCCGCATTCACTAGCATGAGCTCCTTCCACCACTCTCCAAGCTCATCATCATTCAGACATCTAAGAGAACTCCATTAAGAGCCCTCCTGTACAAGACTTCTCCGACGACTGTGTATCTTAAGGAGGCTCTTCTTATGGCCTTGCGATCTTCCGCATTTGCCCCTTCGGGATACGTCCCATCCTTGCAATATTGCTCGATCTCGAAATACCAGCGCAGCTATTCTTCATCTAAGATCTCCTCAAGCTCAGCTAGCTGACTTGCTGCGCTCTCCTCTTCCTAGCCCTCTCTTCTAAGGTTGTCCTAAGGTGCTGACCAAGGATCCTGGATAGATGGGGTGTCGAGCCGTTGGACGACAATTGTGTCGGTCCGATGACTCAGAGGGAAGGACAAGATGAAGCTAGCGACTCCAGAGCGTCGGCCAGGATGTTTTGTGAGCGAGGAGTGTGGATATAGATAAGCTTGCAGAACTGCCTTGCCAACAGCGTGACCAAGTCTTGATATGGCTTGAGCTTCGGGTCATGAGTGCGGTAAGTGGAGAGCACCTGCCGCAGAACCAGCTGAGAGTCTCCTATGATTCTAAGGTGGGATGCACCCAAGATATAAGCGTGCTTGAGGCCAGCAAGGAGAGCTTCGTACTTAGACATGTTGTTAGTGGCAGGGAAGGTGAGCTGATAAGCGATGGGGATGGTAATACCTTTCGGGGTAAGTAGCACAGCTCCAATACCTTGTCCCTGAGAGTTGAGTGCGCCATCGAAATGGAGGGACCAGAAGGGGTCGTAATGATGATCGAGAGTTCCTCATCGGGGAATTCCTTCCGGACGGAGTCACTGTAAGGGAGTGGTAGGTGGGCCAGATGCTCAGCGATGGCATATCCTTTGATGGCCTTTTAGACCACGAAGGAGATGTCGAATTGTGCGAGGAAGCTTGCCAGTGTGCAAGTCGATCAGAGAGGATGGGTTTCTCTAGAAGGTATCGGAGTGGATCCGTCCTTGAGATCAACTTGACCTCGTGGGCGAGAAAATAGTGCTGAGATTTTAGACTACCCACACGAGTGCAGCACATGTTTTGTCCGTGGTGGTTGTACTTGGATTCAGTGGTGTTGAAGAGACTAGAGAGGTAGTATGCTGCCCTTTCTTTGCCAGATTCATCATGTTGCGCAAGAACAGCACCTAGGGAGTCCTCAATGACCGAGAGATATAGGATAAGTGGTTTCCTGGGTACAGGAGGCTGCAGCATGGGGGATTCATGAGATAGCTCTTCAAAGTCGAAGGCTGCTCGACATTTATCATTCCATTCGAACTTTGCCCCTCCTTTCAAGAGATCATAGAACGGGCGACATCTTTGTGAATGTTGGGATATGAATCTTCTGATGAACTGCAAATGCCGTATCAGCCCTCTTAATTGCAAGATGTTCTTTGGAGGTGGCATTTTGGCTATAGCCTTGGCTTATTCGGATCAATCTCAATGCCCGCCTCTATGAAGCCTAGCGATTTTCCTGATGATACCCCGAACATGCATTTCTTCGGGTTCATTCTCAGTGGTACTCCCTTGACCACTGCAACACCTTAGCAAGGATCCCGAGGTGTTATTTCCTAGTTCTTGACTTCACCAAGATGTCATCCACGTATACTTCTACATAGACATGTACCATATCTGGAAGATGGCCATCATGGCCCTCTGATAGGTAGCCCCAACATTCTTAGTCCAAAAGGCATGGCTACATAACAGTACGTTCCCCAGGGCGTGGTGAAGGATGTTTTCTCTTGATCCTCAGGAGCTAGCCGGATTTGATTATAGCCTGAATACCCATCCATGAATGAGAAGGTCTCGTACCCAGCAGTGTTATCAATAAGCACATCAATGTGAGGAAGCGGGAAGTCGTCCTTTTGACATGCCCTATTTAAGTCCTAAAGTCGATGCAGATTCGACTTTACCATCTTTCTTCATGACGGGGACTATGTTGCCACCCAGTTTGGATAAAGCACTACCCTGATGAATCTAGCCTTATGGAGTTTGTCTTCGTCCTTCATTCAGGGCCATGAGTGGGTGGAATCCTCTGAGCTTCTGTTTTGTGGCCTTTGCCCCTTCTTTCAATACGAGTCGGTGCTCCATTAATGAGGGTCTAGATCGGGCATGTCCTCATATGACCAGGCGAATGTGTCTTTGTATTCCCTTAGAATTTGCACCAGTTCCTCTTCTTCATCAGGAGGGAGGTTCGCTGAAATTATCACAATGCTGGGATCTTCTTCTGTTCTGAGGTTGACTTCCTTAGTAGGTTCATCCACTGCCGTTGTAGGCTCATCAAATCTCCTTACGCCACTGGCATACTTTTCGGCAGCGTCCTCTACTTCGCTATCCTCTTCTTCAATTGGGTCCTCATCATTCATGATCTCGTAGATGCCAAATGTCTGTCTATGAACACCCCATCCTGCACAATCTCTCTTCTACTAACACCAGCGCTTTTTGTGAATTCCTCTATCAGTATAATGCCTGACATCACCGAGCTAGCTCTTGAAGGTATCTCTGGGGAATAACCTTGCCCGTTGCTTCCTAGGGTGACGTTTGGACTTGGTGGGCGGTGGGCTGACCGGATTCTCTAACGTAGACCTATCTAAACTAAGACGAGACTCTCATCCCTAGACTCTCTAGACTAGACGGACTCTGCAGGACTGGTGGAGGACATGGTGTCCTCGAAGAGGATGGCCCCTAGTGAAGGAGCAAGAGGGGAAGTGCCAGTCGAGGGGTGCCCTGATCAGGAGGGTGAAGGAGGTTTAGCCGGCTCCTCGACCTCAACGTGCATTTGAAAGTTGGCGTTTTTTTTTGGAGATCAGTGGAGAGCATGCAGAGCATAGTAGGAGAGAGTGACCTCGTGGTCACTCGGATCGGATTGCAGAGTAGAGAGGACTGCGGATGGGAGATCAGGAGTGAGGAGGCTGTGTGCAGCCGTTAAGAGTTGGGGAGTTAGCTGAATAAGTAGGGGAGAGAGAAAGGGACAAGACTGGGAAGGAGGGAGTCCAAGAGCGATGGGTGGATGGCTAGGCAGGTGCCCCTCCAGAGTTCATCTACCGTCCTTCCCTCCTCGTAGGGAATGTCCGGCTCTCCTATGTCTGTGGTCTCACTCATGAGCTGTCTCTGGATGGAGGTAATGGAAGTGGGGGCATCTAGCAGCTTGGCTGCAGCTGGCGGCCAGGTTCTTTCTTCCTCCCAGAACAGACGGCTGAAGGCTATGGTGATGTCTTCTATATCGAACCAGCGGTACCGTTTAGCCTCTGGGTCTCCTGTCTTCCTCCTCTTGTTTGGGCGGAGTGCTTCTAGTGCTCTATAGGTAAGCAGAGGGGCCATGTGCCGAGAGAAGTTTCGGCCATGTACCTCATGTTGCGACAATTCCGCCTCGACTACCACGGTGTTGTATCCAAGTTGGGTAGGGCCCCTAATGAAATGACACCAGAGTGTCCATGTGAGTGGTTCGCAGTCGGCCTTGAGAGTGGATGTGTTGGATGACCATGGCTTAGATTTTTCTCTGTAACCCAGTCCCCATCGGCTCTTTTTTACAATGTCTGGAATGGGTTTGACTATGCCTTGCAATTCTGCCCCTAACCCCTTGCCTTCTTCGTACCCCAGCTTCATCATGATTTGTCACCCTTTGGTGCTTAGTGGCTCCTTCCTTTTGACCGCATGGACTCGTGCTAGATTGGCCTCTCGTTTGGACTGGAATGAGTAGCTCAGGAGTAGTTGACGTCTAACACTAAGACCAGGGTTTGTTGGCGGGCCACATAGATGGGAGATGGGTGTCATGGATGGCATCGACTGAATAGGTAGTGGCTATGCTCTTGACCTTGATGATCCGTCCTTGGAAGGGGAATTTGAGACACTGATGTGCGGTGGACGGTACGGCTCCGAGCGCTTCTAAACACGGACGCCCCAGGATAGCCTTGAACATGGGATCGATGTCGAGCACATAAAAGTCCACAGTGACAGCGAGCGGTTCTAGTTCAGCTTGCACAGTTACCATGCCGTGGCAAGATCTTCTAGAGTTGTCGTAGGCGGCTATGGTGGTGGTGTCGGCCTTAGCATTCCTTGCGACATGTCACAGGCTCTAAGGGTACTTAGGGGCAGACATTTATTGATGCCCCAGTGTCAACCAGTGCTGCTCCTACTGCCACATGGTTGATGACTAGGGTCACGCAGAGTGGGAGCCTCCTGGCTCTAGGGGTGCTAGTTCATTTCCGCAAAGGTGATTGCCGGCCCACGAGTCACCATAGCTAGTGCGCTCGGTAGTTTGTCAGCCAGCATGTCCTCATTCACCACTACCTTCTGCAGGAAGTTCCTCAAGCCTCTTGGTGCTCCTTGGATTTCTTTATCAATTCCAGTATGGATATCGTGGCTGGCACATGATCGAGGTGCTTGAGGATGTCATAGTGTGTCCCTGGTAATGGCTCAATCACCCCCTCGTCTTGCGGCTGTTGCTGAGTTTGTTGTTGCTGGGGTGGTTTCAGGACCTGCTGGGGGTTGCTCTGGCTCGTGGAGGGGTGGAGATAGGTGGGTACAGACGGCGAAAGACTCGCCCACTCCGCAGGGTGGTGGTTGGGTAGCTGGCTGTCTGGCGGAGGATAGCGTGGCGGCGGAAGGTTGGTTCGGCCCAGGTGGTGGTAGGATAATGGGTGAGGGAGCGGATATGAGGGGTGGTAGTGGTATGGAGACAGGTAGAGCGAAGGGTAGGATGATGGGTGGACTAGCGACTAGCACAGATGTTGAACTGACGGGCAGTATGACGGCATGGCCACGGAAACTAAGGGAGGGATAAACTGAGGAGCCGTGTTGGATGGTTGTTATTTGGGATTGGAGGGGATACTGGTGGTTAATGGCCATCATCTGCTGGACATCGAGCTCATCATCATACGTCCAGTTTGCTTGAGGAGGAGGGTGGTGGACGATGGGGTTTCCTGGGCTGGTTGCTGTGGTGGGTTTGGAGCAGGTGGATGGTTGGCAAGGGGTTGTGGACGATGCCTAGGTCCTGCAATGGTTTTGTGGTGTTGCTATTGTGGTTGTTGAGGGGGTGGTTGGCGCTGCTGCCTCTGCTGTTGTTACTGCATCTGCCTCTCTTTGATGTCTTCGATCACTTGCCGGAGGGCTGTGCAATCTAGTCTATTCTGCTCATGCAAGTCATTATACCAGATCCTTGAAGGTGAAGCACTGCTCAATGGTATGACTGGGGCTGCCAATGGAACACACAGTACCTGGTCTGGTCCACACTCGGGTTCAATGGCCTCTCTAGGGGGAGTCTAATGGCTTCTGTGGAGAGCAAGGCCAAGAAGATGTCGGAGAGTGTCTCCAAATGTGGCGGGTAGTGAGTTCTCCTGGACCTATGGGATGCCTTGTTGAGAACCATCGGGAGGTGGCACTTGATTGTATTGGCGCTGTTGTTGGCCTTGTGGAGGGTTGGTGGGGTTCTGACCCTGGGTAGTGTAAGGCTGGCAGTTTTGGTTCTGGCTGGCAGGGTTGAACGCACTCACTTGCTCGTTCACTTGGACACCCTCGATGACTGACCCCTGAGGTTTCCTTTGGAAATGGGACTTCTAGGGTTCGAACATGGAATGGATGGGAGAGTCTTTGACCTGGGTTTGGATAAGCCGGGCCCGGCTGTAGAGTTGGTGCATAGTGGTGATGTCATTCATTGCTAGGATGTTTCTATAGGCAGGGGTTGCATTGGCAATGATGATCTTAACCTTTTCTCCCTCCGGAAGGTACCCCGGGACCCGTGTGGCCATTTGCCTCCACCTATCAACATACGTGGCAAATTCCTCGTCTGACTTCATCTTTTCTGCCATGAGGTCCGTGAGAGAATACTCGGGCCCAACCCTGTCTTGGAATTGTTCAAGGAATTTGGCCTTCACGATAGAGAAGTCTTCCACATCCTCGGGTGGCAGGGAGTAGAACCAGTCTAGAGCATGCCCGTCCAGCGACCGGAGGAATTGATAGGCCATTAAGCGGCGATCATGCTGGTAAGGTGCGGACTCATAGATGAAGTCTTTGATATGAATGTATGGATTGCCCGAGCCATTGTACTTGCGGTACTTCGGCAGTTCAGAAGGAGAGGGGACCCATAGACATTGAAGTTGGGCATGTGCACATCGTGGTGCTGCCTAGGGTCGACTTGCTTGCGAAGCTCTTGGTGGTCCTTCTTGATGGACGCCCACTCGTACATCATGTCTGGAGCGGTGGATGGTTGAGCGTACAGAGAAGAGGCACGAGATGCCGGTCTGGCGTGTGGCTCATGTGGATGAGGTGAGTAGCAAGGATTATATATGGGGGACCGGGTCTTCGGCTCACGTGGATGGTAATGGTCAGACTCGAAAGGAGTGAACCGAATGGCCCGCGGCCGGATGGGAGTGTTATCGGCTTGTCCCATGATAACATGGGGGCCGGATGTAGCTACCATGGGGCGTGAAGTGCCCGCCCTGGGTGAGGGTGAGGAAGCGGCTTTCCTTTGAGGGCCGTCATGAGAGTTTGGATTTGAGTCTGATCAAGCTGAGGAATTAAGCGTAAGAGCTGAGCAGCTTGATCATCCGACGGGGGAGGATGGATGGTCTGTGATGGGCCACCATCGTCGTGATAATGACTCTCAGTAGCAGGACTGCAGCGACCCAAGGCGGGCCGACTCCCTAAAGTGATCATGAGGAAGGGATTTCTCATAGTCTTGGGAAGTGTAGAAGGCAGGGTCTTGATCTCATCATAGACCGGGTTCAGATATGATTCCATATTTGGCAGGTGGGTGTGACAAAAATGAGGAAAGCCTGTCCAGATAAGAAACAAGCCTAACTTAGAAAGACGCCTAGTTTCCTAAACAGACAACCATATGCAAACAAAAGGAAAGAGAAAACATCTCACCCAAAGAAGCAGTTGGCAATGATGATGGTTTCTTTTATTTGGTTCAAGTTTGCCTTTTAATGAGTTGATTCTTTTAGCAAGTTCTCTCCAAAAGGAAGGTTTCCTAATGGGAGAAGGCTTCCAACTTCGGGTGTGACTAGGATTTCTCAACCTTGCCAAATGAATGAGCCTAGAATCTAGGTGGCGACAGGTACAACCAGCCCGGCGGCCGTGTGGGAATCCATGGTCAGCGGGGACTTATGGAGGCCCTCAAGCGAGTGCTCTAGTCGGACACAAGGAATATGTGGCCGAGAGAGCGGGCGTTGCTGAGGAGGACAAACCTATACTACAAATATGAAAACGTGTATGCAGATCCTCTGTGCACCGGGGTGCATGCAAATTCTAACCTAAGACTAACAAAACAAAAATCAGGCCAACCTGCTCTCAGAAGTAGAAGGCGACAGGTAACCTGTCGCGAGCAAGATCGCGACAAGGGGATAGTCGCGTTCCTCTTCGCAGTGGATAGAGAACAAGACAGACCTAATTATGCACGGAAATCAAAGCAAACCTATAGCACAGAGGACTGACGGACTCTCAAAAGCATTGAACAGGCATGATATGACTTGCAATACGGATGGAGTATGTGAAATGAACCAAAACACAGAGAAGAACATAATCAGAACCACTGACTTGGTCGCGACGACCTCCCTGTCGCCTCCTTTATCGCGACAGCAACTGCGTCGTGTTTAAAAGGCACATAGGGATTTGAAAATAATGTAAACAAGTGTACGGGCAGAGAACACACTGATCGTGCCGCGCTTCCCGTCTTCCTGATCGCGATGTGTGCCTCGTCGCTACCTTTATGGCGACGCTTTGATTGTCGCCTTCTCACCCAGAGCAGCAGGACTCAAGACACATGAAAGTAAATGAAAAAAAAAAATAGGAAAACTAAGACAACACCACCACATGAACAAGTGGAAAAGGTGGGAAGACAAGATCAAGCATGATGGGCACTAGTCGTCCCACCGTGATCGCCAAAAGGTAGTAATCACGGGATTTGCTCCCAAAAAAAAAACATGTGTGAAAAGATGATGAAAACTGACCGTGATCGCCACCAAAGCAGTCGCCTGAAGGATGAGATGTACGGAGATGCGGCTGACTACCTTGGAAAAGGAAGAGAAGAGAAGAACGTACCTACTCCTGAGAACGCGACAAGGTGGCGGTCGCTACCCTTTTACCTGAACGCGACGTAAAGCTTGGCGCCTTCTTGATCGCGACAGAGGTATCGTCGCCTTCTTCTTCAGTGGATGGAGATTGTGGGTTTTTTCTTCCTACTCCTCATCCGGCCGAGGGGAAAGAGCCTCACGCTTCCCTTGTCTTCAAACACCTGCCAAAGTCATGCAAAAAACATAAAAACATTAACAAACTAGTGTATGATGAATCTATTCGAAAAATATGAAGAAACATGTACTATTTGGGGGGAACTCACGTGGGATGGGTTTTTAAACCCTTTGGGTGATTAGTGTTCGGTGTGTGTGGTGTGCCCTAATGTAAAACTACGAAAGAACAGATCCTATGCATGCATGAATGAAGAGAAAATTAAAAGAGAAAGGAAGAGAGAAAGTTAAGCAGGGAGAAATCGCCCTGGGGGGGCACTTCCTAGTCGTCTGGAGGTAAGGGACTCTTCTGAGGAGTTAGAGCTCTCTGGGAGACGAAGCAGCAGACGTCGGTCTTGCTCAAAAGGGTGCAGTATCAAGAGACTTATAGGTGATTATTCTCGGGAGGGCTGTGAAGGGAATAATAGGCATGACTCGGGTTTGGGTAGGTATGACCTGCATGGGCGATTGGAACTCGGAAAGGGGCTTTAAGGAAGGTCTCCACGAGTTTTGGTAGGATTTGGATGTGTTTAGGTCGACCAAAAGAGGGAATATTCATGCATGGCAAGTGTCTAAGTCATGCTCGGGAAGGATTCCCTGCATGGGGGCCAGAATGCAACGACCTCCTGGTCACTACCAAGGTGGCGACGCCTCGATACGTCGCCTTCCTTACAAGGAAGGGCTTTCAAGTTATTTCTGGTGATTTTCTAGGGAATAAAAGGCCAATTTATGAACGCGATGTATCGAGGTGTCACCTTCTAAAGGAGATCAATTATGACTTGAAGCAAATCGTTATGAGGTAAATAGCGACAGGAAGGCTGCGCTTTGATTATGGGAACGACAGGGAGGCTGTCGCCTTCAGGAACTTTTTAGCATATGACCATGCAAAGTGTCTGATCTCCTTGCGCGGGCATCAGAATGACGTGCGGTTTTTGAAAACGGGACTCTTATCCCAGAGAGCTATGAAATGATGATGAAGAGGATTGAATTTAACCAGGAAGAACCCACCAGGACGATGAACTAATGAAGAGGATGTCATGATCGGAGAAAGCCAGCTTGGCGATGATGAGCCAACGTGGGCATCAATGATGTGACAAGGAATTTGGCTCGACTTATGGGTCAGAAATGGGTGTCTACAGCCATCTTGATCTCCTTCTGAATAAATGGGGCCCAACAATGCTTGTGATGAATTTGGAACCATTCTGAGAGAGTCAGGGAATGGTCCCTTGGAGGGATTCTAGCAGACTTAGCCAAAACAATTTTTTGTACAACTCTTTGTGCCCCCTAGCCCATTGCTCTTCAGTCTTGGAATGAGCAATATAAAAGATTTTGGATTTTTCAGTTTTGGTGAGGGGGTATAAGGTAGAATGACATTTAAATGGTCTGAGAGATTAAGAAAAGGAAGGTTGACAAGGGTGGCAAAGACAACCTTCTGAAGATATTCTCTATACAGTGGTTTATTTTTGTTGTCCACTGTGAGAGAAAGCCACAGAGGTGGATGAAGAGGTTCAGAGGAAAGAGATGAAGTGGATGAAATTTTTCTCTTTTTAGGTGCAGAACTAGAAGAGTTTGCCCTATGGATATGATCCCCAACCTTCAGTACAGTCCGGAGGATGACTTCTTCAAACTCATCCTTGATTTTCCCAAGATAGGGAGATTCAAGTTGAGCACCCTCAAGAATTATAGTAATGAAAGAGGGTGGAGGAGAGGGATGTATGTAGCACCTCGGAAATTTTAATTACATAAAAATTCAAATAAATGGAAATAAATAATTTCCATAATATCGGAGTATTTAAAACATACGTACAATTATCGTGTGTGCTAAAACACATCGAAAAATTCCGTAAAAATTATAAATCAACCCTAAATATTATTACTAAATGTTTAACAAAGAAATTTGTGCCAAGAAAAATCAGATTAGCCATGTTTAAAGTGTTTCGCGACTTATTATCGTAATTCATGAATAAGTCGTAAAACCATTATCACACGTACTCGGATGAGTCAGAAAATTAAATAAAAATCATATATGGACTTCAAATAATATCCTATAATGACCCATCAAGAAATTTGGTTCAATAAAATTTATTTGGGCTAGGTTTAAGAGTGATTGCGATCGATTATCTAAATAAGGAAACAAGTCGGAAAACCGTTAACACGGAAATACGACGTAATAAAAAATTAAATAAAAGTATTGGGGAGACTTCCAACATTATATATTGATGACCCAGTATCATAATTGGGCCAATGGGCAACATTTGGCCCAAAAATCAAATAATACTAGAAAATACATAGAAATTCGTAACCATAAATAAGCTGAAATTAAAAAGAGGCAATTAGAGTTGAATTGGGATGCAATCATGCATTCATGGCAACCCAAATTTGTGCCTAACTATGAGGGGAGGTTCCTAATGCCTCACACACTCAAAGGCAGGAAGAAATCATCAAAAATAGGAAACCAACATGCCAATCCCGCAACCCTTCTTTCCTAGTTATAATAGGACTCCTAAACACCATGGTTACTTAAATACTCTTCACCCAAACCCTAGGGACGAGTTTAGAACTTGCTGGGGTCGAGTGGAGGAGTTCTTGGTGGCTGGGGAGCAGGAGATCGTCCACACCAAGCCGTTCTTCTTCCCCTTCTTGTCTGCTGCGACTTGCACAAACCATCCACTTGAAGTCGACCAAAGGTGAGTCAAACCATAACCAAACCTTGCAAGGCCTATACCCCTGGAAAAAGGGTCAAGTCTACGTTCTAACCCAAGTGGAATGCCCAAATTCCATGCAGTATACACGGAGTAGTAAGCGTTTTCCTCCAAGTGGTCTGAACACGGGTTTTCTGGAATAATGGGACTTCTTCAACCCAAAAGGTAGGTTTTCTCGGGCCAAATCTTAACATATCCTATGGAAATGTGTCGAGCATCAAGTTAACTTTCATTTCCCATTGATTTCATCATTTTCCATTTAGTACATCATGAGTTATAGGCGTTTTGCCAAAGTCGCGCATGTCAGGGTCCTTTCTGTTCATGTCAATTATCATACATCTTGTGGTCGTTTAAAATTATTTAAAAATCATAGTTCACACCTATTTCATGTTCCCTACAACTTTTATCTTGAGACATTTGTCTAAATATCATTAGTTAGAGAGTTATAAGCATTGTAAGAAAGCCGCTACAGGAAATTGTGTTTTCGGGTTGCACTTCCTTTTTCGTTCTACATGTTTTTTCATGAGATTCGAGATCGAATTAGATCAAACCACCAACATCAAAGTTCTTCTATCTGTCGTTTTATGCCACTCTTCATATGTGTGAGTTTTGAACTATTATAGAAAGGTTCTACAAGGTATTATCATGCTAACCCGAGGTCAGTTTAACATGGTGTCCAGTGTGTAAATTACATATCTTGTGTCTGAGCATTACATGATGTCTTTTAATGGCTTAAAAGTGATTAACACATTTAAAATCTATAATTACATGAACGATATTCTAATTGCTCTCCTAATGACGTGATCATTCAGGCAACTTATGATTTACTCTTCTTACTATTCTAGCTTGACTAAAATGATAATTTTGTTGCCATAAAAATCTTGCAAACCATGATTTGTTAAAATGCATAGTTTCATGTCATGCCATCATTTTAAGTACTTTCCGTGAGTTAAGACGATGCTTTGTGAATTGAGACACTCGTACATCACTACACACTTGCACATCTAGGCCCCTTTCTTGGGAAATTGGAAACTCTCTACCGGTCATTCCGAATCGGTAGACTAGCGACCTTTCACCAAGGCCTCCGTAAATCTCCTCTGACCATGGATTCCCACATGGCCGACGAGTTGGTTGTACCATTGAAGTTCCTTGGAGAATAGCGTGCACTTCTTTCTCTTCTTGATCTCGTGAGCGTGACTTACAAACTAGACTAAAGCCATTAATGTAAAGATTGAACGAAAGTATAAATTGTACCGTTATGCTGCCGAATTTATCTCTTGACCATTGTTCTCATGAAATCATGTTCAATTTATTATTACTTCTTCTCATCATCATCATGAAAACATTACACATGCTACGTTTTGAAACTCTCATTGGCCATTATTAATGACTGTGGGTATCTACATTTAAAAATTACATGAGATGCTGACAGGGCACGGCGTGTGTCCAAGGGCTCCAATCTAGCCCCAATGACGGCGAGTCATAGATATACTGTTAACCATGGGATAATGAATACTGGCATTGCATCTGCGCTGGGAGTACTTTCTTGCTTGTTGAATGATAGATACAATACCACATACACGTGTCCTGGTTACATTCTTGATGGATCTTTTCTTGGTGTACATTAGCCTCTACGTGCCTAATTAGTGTTACATGATCGTGCTCGTGCGTGCTTGCTTGCTTGCTTGATATGGCCATCCTGCATTTAATGCAATTAGTGATATCCTGCGTTCTTGACATCAATTGAAATCTTGCGTGCTTGTACAAAGTGATCTATTGCTAGTTCTATCTCGTCACCTTGTTCACAACTCTTGTTCTACCATAATCACTCTCTCTAGCTTGTTTCATTTATCGTGTTTTAATGAGTTTATTCGCACATGCATATCATGACATTCATCGTGCTTACCTAGTTCTAAAATGAATCACTTATATCATTGCCCGCACATTGAGATATAAATCCTACTGGGTAGTTTGCTCATCCCCTACTTTACCCAATCTAGGTGACAATGACATTCAAGAAGAAGAGCAAGTCGAGGATGGAATGCGTCCGAGTGATGAGCGTTCCAATTATGAGTCTACCTATAGTTAGTTTATTTTGAGTGTTAGATTCTTGTAGTAGGAAGTGAGGTATCATGTACTTTTGCTTTATTGAGTCTTAGTCCTGTAATAGTTTCCACTTTGAATACAATAAGTTGAGATTTGAATACAATTATATTGAGTTAACATATGGGCCCTATTATGATATTGTGTTGATACACATTTAGTGCATGCTAGCTAGAGGCTTATTTGCCGACTGTTCACGTCTCGAGATATCGACTCGAATTATTCAAAATAATATCCGCTGCATAATTCTCGGGACATGACAATTAGTGGTATCAGAGCCTAGGAATACCAAATAGTATAAGTCTCAGGAATAGGAGATACCTATGGAACCTAGGTCATGAAAATTAAATACAGTTCTGGTGAGAATGGGTAGAGACTAGGAATATGTTAGCAAGAATTAAACAATCCTACCATTGACTCTTATAATGTATCTAGAGACATTAATTGGTTTCCATCCTTTTCTCTGGAACCCTCATAACTCTTACACTCAACTTCAATAGCTCGTAATCAGTGGCAAGTTATGCAAGAAACCGTGGCTGGACTGACCCAGGCATTACAAAATGTAGTTCAGGCTGGCAATCAGGTGGAGCTGCAAGGAATGGAGCCGGTGATCTGCACCGAAATTTTAGGAGTTTAAACCCCTCCTCGTTTCTCTGGATCCCCTGATCCAGACGAGGCGGGAATTGGCAAGAGGAGATAGAAAGGATTCCAAGTAATGCAATGCACCAATAGGGAGAAAGTGGTACTGGCCACTTCCAATTTACTAAAGATGCTCGAGCATGGTGGAAGGCCACCTCAGCCCACCTACCAAATGTAGCTGAACTAGAGTGGGCCGGATTCCTGGAGATATTTCGAGGAAAGTATTTCTCTGAGAGAGTCAAGGAGAAGAAGGTAGCAGAGTTTGCCGCACTAAAACAGAAGGATGTCCGGGGCTGAGTATGAGGCTCAATTCGCACGGCTTGCCATGTATGCCCCACATCTGGTGGGAACTGAAAGACTAAAGGCTAACCGTTTCATGGATGGGCTCAGGCCCATGTTCATCGAGAAGCTCGGACCTTACAACATCCAAACCTACACGGAGATGGTCCAAAGAGCTCAGCTGGTAGAAGACACTATGGCTAAGGTGGAAGGCATGAGGGGGAAGGACATCTCAAAGCCAACTTTATAAAAGGGGAGCAGTCGATACAAATGGAACTTTCCCGATAACAAAAAACAATAATAACTACACAACAAAAGGCCAACCACTGGGAAGGACTATGGCATGGAGAAAAAGATCAAGGTAGAAGAAACAAAGACGGTGGAATATTGTAACTTTTGCAACAAGCCTGGACATAGAGCAGAAGAGTGCTGGAAGAAGGCAGGAGCTTGCCTGCGATGTGGAAATTGCGACCACCGCCTTCCCAACTGCCCCATGCTAAAAGACAAGCTGGAAGGAACCAATGAATAATATGGGTGGCCATAGGTGTAGATGTTGGACTAGCATCCACGATGATTGAAACAAGTTAGAGAAATAAATCTGGAACCAACACATGGATCATAATTATCGGGATCCAATTAATGATCTATGAATTTGGGGACAAATTCTCTTAAGTGGGGGAGGGTGTAGCACCCCGAAATTTTAATTACATAAAAATTCAAATAAATGGAAATAAATATTTCCATAATATCGAAGTATTTAAAAAATACGTACCATTATAGTATGTGCTAAAAACAAATCGGAAATTTCATAAAAATTATAAATCAACCCTAAATAATTACTAAAATGTTTCCAAATAAATTTGTGCCATGAAAAATCAGATTAGCCAAGTTTAAAGTGTTCGCGACTTATTATCGTAATTAATGAATAAGTCGTAAAACCATTATCACACGTACTCGGATGAGTCAGAAAATTAAATAAAAATCACATATGGACTTCAAATAATATCCTATAATGACCCATCAAGAAATTTGGTTCAATAAAATCATTTGGGCAAGGTTTAAGAGTGATTGCGACTGATTATCTAAATAAGGAAACAAGTCGGAAAACCGTTAACACGGAAATATGACGCAATCAAAAATTAAATAAAAGTATTGGGGAGACTTCCAACATTATATATTGATGACCCATTATCATAATGGGCCAATGGGCAACATTTGGCTCAAAAATCAAATAATGCTAGAAAATACATAAAAATTCGAACCATAAATAAGCTGAAATTAAAAAGAGGCAATTAGAGTTGAATTGGGATGCAATCAGCATTCATAGCAACCCAAATTTGTGCCTAACTATGAGGGGAGGTTTCCTAATGCCTCACACACTCAAAGGGAGGAAGAAATCATCAAAAATAGGAAACCAACATGCCAATCCCGCAACCCTTCTTCCTAGTTATAATAGGACTCCTAAACACCATGGTTACTTAAATACTCTTCACCCAAACCCTAGAGACGAGTTTAGAACTTGCAGGGTCGAGTGGAGGAGTTCTTGGTGGCTGGGGAGCAGGGATCGTCCCACACCAAGCCGTTCTTCTTCCCTCGTTTGCTGCGACCTACACAAACCATCCACTTGAAGTCGGCCAAAGGGAGTCAAACCATAACCAAACCTTCCAAGGCCTACACCCCTGGAAAGAGGGTCAAGTCTACGTCTAACCCAAGTGGAATGCCCAAATGCCATGCAGTATACACGGAGTAGTAAGCGTTTTCTCCAAGTGGTCTGAATACAGGTTTTCTGGAATAACGGGACTTCTTCAACCAAAAGGTAGGTTTTCTCGGGCTAAACCTTAACATATCCTATGCCAATGTGTAGAGCATCAAGTTAACTTTCATTTCCCACTGATTTTCATTTTCCATTTAGTACATCATGCGTTATAGGCATTTTGCCAAAGTCGCACCTGTCAGGGTCCCTTTCCTGTTCAAGTCAATTTATCATACATCTTGAGGTCGTTTAAAATTATATAAAAATCATAGTTCGCACCTATTTCATGTTCCCTACAACTTTTATGTTAGACTTTTGTCTAAATATCATTAGTTAGAGAGTTATAAGCTTTGTAAGAAAGCCGCTACAGGAAATTGCGTTTTGGGTTGCACTTCCTTTTTCGTTGTTCATGTTTTTTCATGAGATTCGAGATCGAATTAGATCAAAGCACCAACATCAAACTTCTTCTACTAGATGTTATTGACATTTTCATGTTGAAAGTTTTATCCCAAAAGCACTAGATTAGGAGTTATAATCCGTATAAGTTCCCTATATCAACCCAGTCCCAGTATGAGTCGAACTGGGTGTACTTGGCACCAAAACCTCTCTCTAGAAGGCGACGTATCATCCGTCGCATTCAGAACGCGAGGGTTCGTGTCGCGACCTGGCCTCTGCGCAGTGTTCTTTAATGGCTGTAACTTTTCTATAGACCTCGGATTGATGCGCCGTTTTTTTTTGTTGGATTCCTTATTCAAAGGGCTTCAATGTGGAATATTCATGTGTCAGATTTTCATTTGAAATTAGTGAGTTATGACTCTAGAAGTGGAACGGTTAGGACACATCTACTTCCTAAAAGGCATATGTTCCGGTTTCTGTCGTTTATGCCACTCTTCATATGTGTGAGTTTTGACTATTATAGAAAGGTTCTACAAGGTTTATCATGCTAACCCGAGATCAGTTTAACATGGTGTCCAGTGTGTAATTACATATCTTGTGTCTGAGCATTACAAGATGTCTTTTAATGGCTTAAAAGTGATTAACACATTTAAAATCTATAATTACATGAACGATATTCTAATTGCTCTAATGACGTGATCATTCAGGCAACTTATGATTTACTCTTCTTACTATTCTAGCTTGACTAAATGATAATTTTGTTGCTATAAAATCTTGCAAACCATGATTTGTTAAAGTGCATAGTTTCATGTCATGCCATCATTTAAGTACTTTCCGTGAGTTAAGACCGATGCTTTGTGAATTGTGACACTCGTACATCACTACACACTTGCACATCTAGGCAGCCCTTTTCTTGGAAATTGGAAACTCTCTACCGGTCATTCCGAATCGGTAGACTAGCGACCTTTTCACCAAGGCCTCCGTAAATCTCCTCTGACCATGGATTCCCACATGGCCGACGAGTTGGTTGTACCATTGAAGTTCCTTGGAGATAGCGTGCACTTCCTTTCTCTTCTTGATCTCGTGAGTGTGACTTACAAACTAGACTAAAGCCATTAATGTAAAGATTGAACGAAAGTATAAATCGTACCGTTATGCTGCCGAATTTATCTCTTGACCATTGTTCTCATGAAATCATGTTCAATTTAATTATTACTTCTTCTCATCATCATCATGAACATGACATTACACATGCTACGTTTTGAAACTCTCATTGGCCATTATTAATGACTGTGGGTATCTACATTTAAAAATTTACATGAGATGCTGACAGGGCACGACGTGTGTCCAAGGGCTCCAATCTAGCCCCAATGACAGCGAGTCATAGATATACTGTTAACCATGGGGTATAATGATTAATGGCGTTGCATCTGCGCTGGGAGTACTTTCTTGCTTGTTGAATGATAGATACAATACCACATACACATGTCCTGGTGTACATTCTTGATGGATCTTTTCTTGGTGTACATTAGCATCTACGTGCCTAATTAGTGTTACATGATCGTGCTCATGCGTGCTTGCTTGCTTGCTTGATATGGCCATCCTGCATTTAATGCAATTAGTGATATCCTACGTTCTTGACATCAATTGAAATCTTGCGTGCTTGTACAAAGTGATCTATTGCTAGTTCTATCTCGTCACCTTGTTCACAACTCTTGTTCTACCATAATCACTCTCTCTAGCTTGTTTCATGTATCGTGTTTTAATGAGTTTTATTCGCACATGCATATCATGACATTCATCGTGCTTACCTAGTTCTAAAATGCTAATCACTTATATCATTGCCCGCACATTGAGATATAAATCCTACTGGGCTAGTTTGCTCATCCCCTACTTTACCCAATCTAGGTGACTATGACATTCAAGAAGAAGAGCAAGTCGAGGATGGGAATGCGTCCGAGTGATGAGCGTTCCAATTATGAGTCTACCTATAGTTAGTTTATTTTGAGTGTTAGATTCTTGTAGTAGGAAGTGAGGTATCATGTACTTTTGCTTTATTGAGTCTTAGTCCTGTAATAGTTTCCACTTTGAATACAATAAGTTGAGATTTGAATACAATTTATATTGAGTTCAACATATGGGCCCTATTATGATGTTGTGTTGATACACATTTAGTGCGTGCTAGCTAGAGGCTTATTTGCCGACTGTTCACGTCTCGAGATATCGACTCGAATTATTCGAAATAATATCCACTGCGCAATTCTCGGGACGTGACAGTTTAGTGGTATCAGAGCCTAGGAATAACAAATAGGATAAGTCTCAGGAATAGGAGATACCTATGGAACCTAGGTCATGAAAATTAAATACAGTCCTGGTGAGAATGGGTAGAGACTAGGAATATGTTAGCAAGAATTAAACACTCCTACCCATTGACTCTTATAATGTATCTAGGGACATTAATTGTTTCCATCCTTTCTCAGGAACCCTCATAACTCTTACACTCAACTGCAATGGCTCGTAATCATT